>CM044101.1:21426877-21542308 GCA_024174645.1 Lemna minuta | reverse complement strand
AAATAATCTACCTAAAATATATCCTTTAATTATGATCAATATCCCTAATTTAGCATTTTGAGATTATAACTTAAAATTGCATGAAATGATAGAAATGCACTCAATGTATGATAACAGCATACAAAGGGGAATGTTTTATGCATTAATTTACATTAATAATCATGTTTTTGTGTGTTAAGATTGTATGTTAGTCACCCATCCATTTTTGCTTTTTGTTAATATACATATATATATTTATCTACCATGCAATACATAGGCACTGCCCTGCAATTCTTCTTTTGACACTTGTATAACTCCTTTTCTCAAGCATACATTGGTCGTCAATCATCACCATTTTTGGCTCATTGATGACATTGTCCATCAAACTCCTTGTCTCCTTGACGTGCCACTTTCGCACAACATCATCTTTTGATAACACTCACTCATATTGTTAATATCTTTCTATTTTCCAAGATGATGCTACGCGTATTTTCGATGCTTTGAGCTTGAAGGGGAGTATATAAAACAGTAAATAAGACCTAACATTCATATCTCTTTTCTTTCTCTCGTGTAGCACTTATAGGGCCTCCTTGTAAATCTCTCTTTCAGCTCTTGTATAAGAAAGGCATATATCTCTCTCATACAATGCTCGCACCAGCTTTTCCGAGCATATAGCCACACGAGCATCATGTCGTATTGCATCATCACCACGCCTCACGTAGCGTCATCACATGTGAATGGATGGGATTGCTTCATTATACTGTCACATCACAATACGATTTAACCTTTTTGTCTTTTAAATGGCATGACGAGATAGATAACTGAAAATTCGTGATTTGCAGGCTGAAGAAAAACTTGAGTGAAAAGAGAGAGTGTTACATGTACAAAAATTTCTAAACCTGAAGGATTTGATTTCTAATTTTGTGAAGCTTGATACATGCAGTACAAAGGGCATGAAAATTAGGCTTTGAGGAAACACCGATGTGTAGATGCCAGTGTATATCAGCATGATTCTTTCTTTCAATCTACTCGTGACTGGGACAGAGACTTTTGGGAGACTGTGTGTTCCTGCACTACGTAGTAGCCCCTCGCTGAGGAAATATAGCAAAATGAGAGATTCTATTTTCTTTAGTTTTCCATTGTGTGAAGCTTATGTACAATTCCATCAAGTTGCTTTCTGGACCAATCAAATGTTTCATCTTTATTTATGGAACTAGGGGAAACATCTCAACGAAATTGTTGATATTACTCAATGCTGCATTATGAGCTGGTACAGATCAAATAAAAGTACTCGCCTTATGATCTTATCGATCTCAAGCTTTCCCGCATCATTTTCATGCAGTCGGATCACGATGCTTTGTCTGTACCCTACATGATATGTATCATCTCATCCATGTGTTCTTAACAAAGTTTTATAGAACAAATGCTTTATGCTCGGTACAAATGGCACATCCAGGTAACTCTTATAAGAACGAACTGCAACTTACGCATCTAAGTTTATTAGAATTATGAGATTAATAATCATGATTACTAAAAATCATCCGAGTTCCTTCTTGCACCTTGAACTGGTTCTACGGCATCGCCATTGCGTCTCATCCTTGGCACCCGCCCGGCCTCCTCCCCCAAGCCCCCGGACAGCACCTCCTGTCGCGGCCAGGACAGTGAGCATATGGCCACCTGCACATGAAGTCGCTTGGAAGCCGTGAGGGCGAAGCATGTCCTGCCCTACAGAGATCGAAAACGGACAGGAACCAATGGATTTTATAAAGGGTCTGTGGACCACATGCATCACTGTTTTTATGAGAGTGCCCATGGGTGTCCCTGTTCTTGTACACCTATGTGGTGCCGCATGGGAGCTCAGACTTGAGGAGCTGGACTGGAGCCGGTGGTGGTGACGGACGCTGGAAGAGTGCCGGCGCAGAGCTCCAGCCGCGGCAGCATTCCTGGGAGAGAGAGCGGAGAGCAGTGCCCAGGCCGAGCACAGCGACGAGTACGCCTCGCCATTGTGAACGCAATTATGAGAGTTATCGCGGCTGCGCTGATGGAAGAAGACCGACGTGGACAATGAGGAGTACAACACATCAGCTACAGCTTCCTTTAATTTGCATTAGAATAATAAAGGAGACAGTGAGGGCCTCTCGACTCGTGGTAAGCTGGCGACGCTCGGCATGCTGCACATCGATTGCTGCACTGATGCTGCTGTGAGGAGAGAAGAGGCCGGCATCGGGAGAAGAAGAAGCTACGAAGTCGCGGACTCCAGACTCTCGCCATTAGCGATCGATGCGGTCGCTTCCAAACGAGCATGCCTCGATCCAACCATCACTGTTTAGTAATTTTCTCTCTCTGACAAAATGCCAGAAGACTCCACGCTTTCCAATTCTCGTCTAACTAGCCATCTTCTCATCCACTTCCTCATTGCGCCTCTCTCTATCTATCCCTCTATCCACGACAGCTGTAATTCCATGTCACTCTCCTTCTGCCTAAGATTCCAGGTGTCTCTTCTTTCTCTGCAACAGCTGCTGTGGGTCAGAGTCTTCTCTCTCTTCCTTTGTTCCTCTCTCACCAGACATTCTCAAGGCACATCTCCGATTGCTTCCGGTGATTCATGCGACTCCCTCTCCAGGGAAGAGAAAATATTGATAGAAGCCGCATCGGAATCGAAACTGTACAGCAAAACGCTTCCTAAACCCGATAGCAGCAACCACCTGCATCTCTCTTCGTTAAAATGTCAAAGAACTCTGTCTCTAATCCCACGAAAACCAGAAGATGAGCCGCTTCTCAAAATTGTTTTAGGTCAGAGAGAGACATGGATGACCTAAAAATGAAAAGCACACGGTCGCCACTATAAGATGTTTACCCAAAGAGAAGAAAAGGTTGGGAGAGAGATGCGAGGTTGAGATAGATTAGGAAACTTAAAAGGTTGGGATAGATGGGGCGGAAAATGGTTGGGAGAGATTAGGGAAAACTTTAAAAGGTTGATAGATGGGGCAATTAACTCCTTTTTACCCTCGACTTCGAGCGCTTCTGCTTCGTCAAAACTGCGATACTGCGTCCTCCGTGCAGGTTTTGTTCCTGGCCAAGACTTGGGAGTAATAGTCGCCTCTTTCCGAACAGGCTTCTGGAGACGTCCTCTCTGCAACGAGTTTTCTTCGCCGCCGTAGACTTTGAACCGGCGCCGCCGCCGCATCTCTACGGAGCTGCAGCTGCCGCTTCGGCGGCGGCGCTTATCAGATTGCTCTGTTGTCGCATCTCATCTTTCTCTCCTTCGGCCGCAGCACATACCTACGTTGAGCAAATGGCAGGAGGAGGAATTTCCTGAGCAGCGGTTCTCCCGGAAGGGAATCGCCGAAGTTGTCGGCAAACACTCCCTTGGTCAGGATCACGCAAGCCTATCCGAAGCAACGGGTTGCGAGGTAATCGACTAGCTCTCTCCTCACTTTGGATCTTATTTTCGACACATTCACGAATAAAATGAAATCGAGTATCAATGTGCTTGCTGCGTCCATAAAACACCGGGTTCTTCATCAGGACGATCGCCGATTTGTTTCCAACGAACATCTTTACTGACTACGGCTCCGTTCCAATCAGCTCAGCTAGCAAACTCCTGAGCCAAAGTGCATGACATGCTGCTGTAGTAGCTACCATGAACTCAGCTTCGCACGATGAAAGTGCGACTGTCTTCTGCTTTTGTGAATTCCATGCGACAAGGCACTCATTGATGTAGAACGTCATGCCGCTTGTACTCTTGCAATCATCCATGTCACCAGCCATGTCGTTGTCTGTGAAACCTGTGATTACCTCTACTCCTCCTCCTCTGCCATACACTAGACCAAAGTGCATTGTACCCTTCAAGTATCTGAGAATTTGCTTCCCCGCCTTGTGATGCATCACAGTCGGCCGCTCCATGAACCTGCTCGCCACGCCAACTGCAAAAGAGAGGTCCGGTTGAGTATGCAGTAAGTACTTGAGACACCCGATGACTCGCCGGTACTCTGTGGCATCCGTCGTGTGACCTTCACCATCCTTATGAAGATGAGTCCTGGGCTCCATGGGGTAATTGGTAGGATTACACTTCAGCATACCAAATTGTTCAAGTACTTTCTTGGCATAATCAGCTTGTTTGATCGTGATCACGCCATCCTCTTGCGCCACTTTGATTCCGAGGTAGTAATGGAGCAACCCGAGATCGCTCATCTCAAACTCACCCATCATCTGCTTCTTGAAATCTGCAATATTTGTTGATGGCGAGCGAGACCCATCTCCATCAGCTCAGGAGACACCGGCAGCCCGAGTTCAGCCCGGTCGACGCACGAAGACGAAGGAGCCCGGCTTTTGGCACGCGGCCTAGCCGCGAGACGACACCGACCTATTCTTCTCTTCTATTCTTCTTCTTCTCCTTGGATTATGGGGTCTCGCACTTGTGCGTTAGCGGACCCGCTTATGTTTGTGTGTGTGTGTTTGTGTTTTGTTTCCCTTTTGGGTTTATGTGGGTCCCTATTCAGGAGGCCCACTTAGATCCCAAAAGGAGAGGGCCTCAAGTAGGTCCACCCTCCCTTAGCCCACTTGTGGGCCCTGTATAAGGGAGGGTAGGACCTCCCCTCAACCCTAGTGATTGTTTTGCGCCGTTTTGAAGATCGTTGTTACTCGTAGTTTCTCTAGTTACCTGTTAGAAGAGTGGGAAGGAGAGGAAGGAGAAGGCAGTGAAGCGATGAAAGGATCAAGCCTCCCGTCGATGTCCGTTTGCAAGGGAAGTCGTTGAGCGAATTGAGGGGAAAAACCGCGAGACTGGAGTCGAGCGTCGTGCGAGCGCCGCAAACTCTTGCGCTTTCCGCCGCATGAGGACGAGCTAGCACACTCCACCACGCCTCGGTGGATAATTTTCCGTATCGCTCGTCTTCTCTCAAACCACCCCCCCCCCCCCCCATCTGCCCCTCCTGCACGATACTTACAATAGCCTCCAACCTCCCTTCCCCTCGCAAGATACGTAATTATCGTGAACCGAACCGTCACAAAAACCACGTCGCGATATCGCCTCCTACTTGGCGTCCCTCGCGTGGTCTCGTGTGGTGGGAAATCCCGACGTGGACGGCCGAGCGAAGTCCGACACCATTCCGCAATAAGTCGCTGACTCCCACTCTCCTCACCTCCGCGTCTTCCCTCTCCACCTTTGCTATGCGCCCTCCGCCACTTCACCAGCATCGCCCGTCCTCGTTGTTCCCAACGTCCACCCCTCCCCCATCCCTTGTCCTCACCAACCCTGACTCGCCCTCGCTCTGCCTGCGCGTCGCCTTCCGTACCCCCGTGTCACACTCTCCAGCTTGTCGTCGTCGACCAACCCCACCCGTGACCCACCGACCTCCCGTCTGCGACTTGCCGTCCCCCACTTGGACTCGCGACTCATCGGTCGTCCCTCCTGCGGATCGCCTACCACTCCGCCCGAGGAACCTGCACCTGGATTCGTCTACTGCAGGAACTTCCTCCGCCCGCTGAGAGATGACCTTCCATTCCTGAGGAACACCAGAAGTTCACACTGCGCATGCGTGCTCATCCGTGGCCACCTATCATGGGCCAAACTCCCAAAACAACCTGCCAGTCATGATCGCCGTAAAGGCCACCCTACCCCGCGCGTATCTGAGGGCCTGCGAGTACACTCTGTGCCCCTCGACATTCTTTAGGCCTAGCAGCCGACGACGACTCTACTACATCCTCGGTTTGAATTTGATTCTATGCACCATTCTTCATTGGACGCCCCTGCCCTCGTCGACTCTCCGCCCGTCACAACCCGTCGGGCTACGCCGCCCCGAAGGTTAGCTCTGTACCCTTTCCTACATAAGTTTATTACTTTTCAAAGGGTTTCCTCAGCTTGCTTCCACCGCCTTCAGGTGAACGTAGATAGGATAGAATGGATATTAGGGTCGAGGATTTCTGACGCGCGTCAGGGTCCGCCACTGATCGTCAGCAGCCACTTCTGGCCTTTTCACGATGACTGTTCCGCCGTCTATCCAGACGTGGTCCGACCGGATCTCAGGTTTACCATCGTCGAGTGTTTCCCCAGGTTGTTCGGAGTTGACATTGCCTCTTGGCGCGCATGCTTGTACTTAGATTAGGGAGTCGACTTAGAGTCTTAGGTTCCTACACCATTACGAATCGGGTCGACTGCTCCATCCACCAGACGTTGAGTCTCAATGATCGGGTACAAGGGTCTGCACCCCTCATCTTGCATCAGTTGTTGTATCCTCTCCGGTCACGATCAAGTCATCGACATACATGCCGATGATGACACCCACACCAAGCTTGCCACGAGTGTACACCGCATGCTCCTGTGTGCACTTTATGAAGCCAAGTTTTTGAAGCTCTTGTCAAGACGCGTGTTCCATGCCCACAGTGCTTGCCGGAGGCCGTACAACGCCTTATGCAGCTTGTATACCAAGTTCTCCTTGCCTTGCACAACATACCCCTCTGGTTGAGCCACATACACTTCTTCTTGGAGCTCTCCAAGGAGGAACACCTGATTTGACATCAAGGTGATCCACCTGCCACCCACGATTTGCCGCCACCGCCAAAATGACACAAAATGTGTCAAGTTGAGCAACCGACACAAATACTTCATCAAAATCAACTCATTGCCATTGAACGTATCCCTTACCCGCCAGTCGTGCTTTATGCTTGATAACCTCCCCTTCATACTTTTTCTTCAGCTTGAACACCCATTGGAGCCCAATTGCTTTGTGCCCAACCAGGTAGTTTTGTCAAGGACCAAGTTGCATTTTTTTCAATTGATCTCCTTTTACATGGTGTGCTCCCATTCTACTTGCTCTTCTGCTTCAATCAGAAAGGCCTCCTCCTCTTGTTCTTCCTCCACCCGCGATGCATCTCTTAAGATGTCGGCAATGTTCCTGTAACTTACAGCCCCATCATGTGACTCGTCGCCTCCTGCAATCTCCGGCATGGTTGACGCCACTGCATCATTCCTTGACGTACTTAGCGCTGGAGTTGTTGAGACCACAGAATCCACCGCACCATTCCCCGTTGTGGTAGCATGATTTTCTACTAAGATAGAGGGATAGCCTACCACGACAGCAAGATCACCTGTCTTGGCACCTTGATCTCCTCCTGCTATAGCAGTATTGCCAGCTGCGATAGTCGTTGTTGGTGTTCCTGAGAACTCCCGAGTCTATGGTTCATCCACCACAAAATCTGATGGCTCCCTGCCTCCAACACCTTTGTTCCATTTCCAATGCACATTTTCTTCAAAGATTACGTCCCAACTTACATGGATTACTCCTCTCTGGGGATCGAACAAACGGTGTGCCTTGCCGCCATCCTCGACACCGAGATACACCATCAGCTGGCTTATGTCATCAAGCTTCTTTAGGTACTGAGTGGTCACCTTTGCATGGGCTCTGCATCCAAACACGCGTATGAGGCTTCTTTTCGTGCCAAACTTCGAATGGAGTCCGGCTGCCAATCGCCTTTGTTGCTAACCGATTGAGGAGGTGAACAGAGTGTCTCACTGCCTCACCCCAAAACTTTCCTGGCACGCTCATGCTCTTTAGCTAAGAGGGAGCCATCCCCACCACAGTCTTACTCCTCTGCTCCACCACCCCATTCTACTGCGACGTGTACGGGGCCGTGTACTGTCGATCGATTCTCACATCATCACACAACCGAGTGAAGCCGGTTGAGAGGAACTATTCCCCCCCCCCCATCTGTGCGGAGCATCTTGATGCGCCGGTCCTGCGAGTTCTCCACCAACATCTTGAATTTTACGAACATCAGTAGTGCTTGATCCTTGTTCTTTCTCACATATACCCACATCCATCGTGAAAAATCATCTACTATGAGCATAAAGTAGTGACTTCCGCTAATCGTTGCGGTATGATCGGGCCGCATAGATCAGCATGAACTAACTTGAGTGGCTCCTCCGCTCGGTAATTCACTGTCACCGGGAACAAAAACCTGGTTTGCTTGCCTGCCAGACAATCTTGGCACACCTGTTGCGAGTGTGTAGTTAGAGGGACTCTGTGGGCCATCTTCTTGTCAACAAGTAGCTTCAACGCTTGGAAATTGACATGGCCTAGCCGAGTGATAACATGCATTTATAACTTAAATTCTTACCCTATTTAACTCATATTCATGCTTATTTTATGTGAATATGATACATGTTATCATAGTTTTAAGGAATTTTCTCCATTGGTATGTCATTTCACTAAAGCCTCTATTTATGCATAATTTAGGGTTCATTTTATGCTTGATTGATGATTAATCTTTTGCAAAGTTGAAATTAATAGACGTTAATCTCCACGTGGCAGGGCCAGGCATGGCCCACGCGAGGCGCAGGTGGCGCAAACACGTGGCAGGAGGCCACGCGGGTCCACGCAGACGCCTGTGAGGGGTGCCACGTGGCGAGGGGGCTAGCGAGTGAAAGGCCCACGGGTTAGTCGACCCTGGTTAGGAGATTGGGGCGATAACGCAAATGCGTTACCGCGCCCCACATTTTAAGCTCACCTTTCTCTTCTTTTTCCTCCGTGTGGGACTAAGTTCCTATGGAATTTAACACCAGCAGGACACGTGGCGCCACCAAAAGCGTTGGATGCAATCGCGATACACGAGTCCACGCGATCACAATCAGATCACAATTAGATGCAATCGCGATACATGCAGTGACCGCGACCGAGGGCTCACCTGTCGACACGTGGATGCAACGGGAGCGTTCGATCTTCATCGGACGGGCGAATCAAAATGACAGATTAGACCGCGATCGTGGTCCGATCACTAAATGATCTTGGCCCGATCGTCGCGCGATCGTGGTCTGATCGCTACGCAATCAAGGCCACTATTGCCCTTAATTGATGAGCCACCGCAATCGTGGTCGTGCGATTGTGGCCATCAAATCCGCCTCTCCACCGAATCAAATGGCCCGAATTTTTCGGGCGAAATCTCCTTTAAAACCGATGTATTCCCTCTTGTTTTTCTTAACTCTTGCTTGAATCGTGAAAGAATTAATCGATTTGAAAGAAAGATCTTGAGTTCTTCGTGATCTCCCCAGCATTTAGACTCGATTTAGATCAAATCGGAATGGATTGATCATGAATTTCCATCGGATTTCATCGAATTTTCCCCTTGAACATGGAACGTCCGCGAGGAGGAAATCAAGCAAAATCTTTTTCAATCCGAGTGAATTGAACCCCATCTTTGCAGCAATCAGGTTAGTAGTGAGATTCGATCGATCATCAGGTGGTAATTTGAGTTTTAATTAGATTTAGATTGTTAATTTTGAGTTTTAGTTCTTAGTGTTCTTCAATTTTGCCTAATTTAGTCTGAAAGTTTTCTGATTTTGAAAAAATGATATCTCTCTTATTATAATTCTGAATAAGCTGATTCAAGTTTTATTGGATTTCTTATTTCATCAGATTTCTGTGGATGGTAAATTCGTCGAATTCGGATATCATTTGAGCCCCTCAATTTAATGTTTGACCGAGCAATGTTCATTTTCAATCCGAATTTGAGCGTTGAATTTCGGGGTCAATTACTTTCAAAATATAAATCAGAATTCGATAATTTTGGTCTCTTTAGAATCCTCTGGTTCTTAGATTTCTATTGATATATAAATTTTAAGATTTTGATATCATTTGACCAGTCAATTTGAAGATTTTCTCTGAAGTGTTCATTTCGGTAATTTTGTGATCTTTGATTTTCAATAATTCATAGTAAATCCATTTCTCATCGAAAAATCACGAATCTTATATCAATAAATTCCATTTTCTCTCTAGTTTTCAAATATATAATTTTGTAATCTTATAACATCTTTTGGTTATCTGATTTTATAGAACTTTGACTGTTCCTCAAAGTTAATGCTTTGACTTTGACTTTTGACTTTTCTCTGTCAAATCCATGATCTTAAATCTTAAAATTTCTTATTTAGTATATTTATATCATTTCTATTCATAACATATTATTTCTACTTCTTTAAAACCTCTTTTAAACCTTAGTTTGACCAAGTCAACTCTGTAATAAAAGTCAACCTTGCTCTCTGTAGATCGACCCGATACTTACACTTTACTTGATTTTATATCTTTATCTTTGTGAGTTCGGATTTATAAATTTTGTTTGACCAACATTTGTGTGTTTTAACGACCCCGCAAAACGCTTGGTCATCGAGCATGCCAGAGCCATGTCGAATCACCGATGCTTTCCAATAGACAAGCTGGATGTGCCTGATTGAGCTCGATGTTGTAAAGTCGGTTTAAGGAGCGTTTCACCTTCATGATCAGTCGCCATGGATTTTTGTCGTACACCTCGAGCTCGTGCTCGTCTATGATGATTTTGTGGCCAGTTTCTGTGAGTTGGCCCAAACGTACCAAGTTACTACACAACCTAAAAATATATTACACCTCCTCAAGCATCCACTGCACCCCATTCTAACAGTCAAACAAGATTGTGCCCTTTCCTTGTATCTCCACCGGGCTGCCATCACCAAATTTTACCTTAAGGGAAATCACCTCATCAAGCTTTTGGAACTTCTTCCTATTGCCAGTCATATGGTTTCTTGCTCCATTGTTGAGATACCATGTGGGGCGCAATTTTCTTGATGCAACTTTGGGCATACCTTGTCTTCGATCAACAAGGCGTTGTCCTACTGTGGAAACAATTTTTCGTGCAATGGCGGTTGGGAATCTTGCAATGGCACCATGATCTCGTGCCACGGCACCGTGTTCGGCTCACACGACGGCTCCTCTGAGAAGGCTAGCAACAACTCCGGCTCGGTGTCACTCTGCGCCAAGTGAGCTTCATTCTTCTTCTTGCTCGAGGCCTTGCACTAAGTAGAGTAGTGACCAATCTCATCACAGTTGAAACACCGGATGTGGCTTTTGTCATGAGCTCCACTATTGGAACCCCCGCTAGTGCCCGACGTGCAATGCGTTTCCATGTCCTCCCCTCCGTGGCCTCTACCGCGACTCTTGCTGCGAGTTTCGCCATCTGCGGGAGTTTTTCCCTTCTAGCTTGATGACATATCACTGCCTCCTTTCTTTTTCTGCGACTCCCATTCCCCTTGAGAGAGAAGAAGTTGACCGTTGATCATTAGTCCACCGCCATGAGTGCGCGATCGTGTGTGATCTTCATACGCCTTTAGCCAGAGACAACGCCTCTTCGAATGGCATCTCCGCCATATCGCAGAATTGCTCGACGCCAGCGATGATAGGGAGGTACTTGTCTAGGACGGTGTCATAGAAATTTTTTTCACCATCGCAAACTCCTCCAACGTTGCCCCAACATTGGAGTACTACATGGATATGGTGGTGATTTCTGGCGTATTGGTCGAGAGTCTCCCCGCCATTCATCCGCATGGCGCTGAAGTAGATTTTCAATGCTTGGAGACATGCGTTCCTCATGCAATCAGCCCCAACAAACCTCGTCTTGAGGGATTCCCAAATTTCCTTCGACGAGTTCTTCTTTGAAACTTGCATGAGAAGTTCCTTGGGTAAAACCTCAAGAAGATGTGCCTTCACCTTCCGGTCAAGCTTCAAGTCGATAGTCGTCGTGGCCATCAGTTGGACTGCTGCCCACATGCCTTGGTCCTCAATGATTGCCTGAACACGGATCGCCCAGTCGGTGTCGTTTGATGGTGTAAGCAGCGGGTACTGGTGCACGCCTGCACCATCGTTTCCGCTGCCGCTTCTAGGGCCTCTTGCCCCATCACCGACCGTCTTGGTCGACATTGTCTCCACCAACTATTTTGCATGATAACTTGCTCTAATACCAATTTGAAGGCCCACAAGATCTCAACCAAAAGTACTCTTAATATTTCATTCTATCAAGGTACACTATTTATAAGAGAAAGGAAAAAACTGCTTTAAACGTTAGTGGCCTACACAGTCACTATGCATTGTGGGTTGATAACATGCTAAATTAACACGATAAAACATGATTATTAATGCATATTAAGGCATAAATGATTTCATTTCCATGCATGTTATCATATTTATGAGTATTTTTCTATCATTCCATTAAAAACTCATTATAATATAAAAAATACTTTAAATTAGGGTTAAATATGATGATTTAAATATAAATAATTTTATAACCTATCTTTACTTAAGATTATAAATGTTTTTTAAAGTTAAAATAATGAGAGAAATCATTTTATAAACATTTATTTATATTTTATTAAGTTAAAATCCTTAAAAAATAAATATATATTTTTGAAATGGAAATTAAAACTCTCATTATTAATTAATTTTGACTCTTTAGAATGATAGATAATTAAATTTTGGATCAAATGAAAGAAATTTGGATTAATTTGGAGTTATATTTTGAAAGTTATGAATTTTCTAATTTTTAGGGATTTTTCTAGATTTTTCTGAATTTATTTTTGATTTTTAAATGATAAAAAAAATTTTAAAAAAAAAAGAGGAAAAAGGGGGTATATTTACGCACGGGACCCACGTGGATGCGATGTGGCACTCAGGGCCTAAGTTCCACACGGTATTTGAATGTGCAGGACACGTGGCCGAAGGAGGAGCGCTGGATCTGATTAAGAGCGATCGAAGCGCGTCGATCTGGTGTACTCGCGGTCCACTGGATCGCATCAAAACGCGTGTGGCTTTAATCGTGAGTTATAACGGCTCAGATTTAATCGCGTGGGATGCATCCAAGGCGTCGAATCGCGATCCAACGACGACAATCAAAAGCGTTTTATAACGCTTATCCACGCGGCTTCATCCTGACGCTCCATCAAGATCCAACGGCTGCGATATAATTGAAATGGTCCACAATGGACCGTTTCATCGTAACCGTTGATTAAAACCATCAAACGGCTACGCCCAAAACTTGTACAAATCAATCCAATTGATCTGTTTAGACACCAATACTCTTGAATCTCTCGATCCCATTTTCTTCTACACTCATTTCCACACCTTTGGAGGCTTTGAGATCGAGATTTGGTTGAGTGGAGAGGGAGAAATCGACGCTTGAATCTCCACATCGCGTTTTCTTCGGATTTTCGATTATCCACGATTAATCAAGCTAATTGACGTGTCATTTTCGTGCGTCGTTAAAACACAAAGACGATGGTCAAAAAAAAATTAGAAAACCGAACTTACAAGGACAAGATATAATAATCAAGTATTGGGTAAGTATCGGGTCGATCCACAGAGAGCAGGGTTGACTTTAATCGCAGAGTTGACTTGGTCAAACTTAGGTTTAAAAGGAGTTTTAAATAAGAGAAAATACGATGTAAGATATGGAAATGATATAAATAAGGTAAATAAGAAGTTTTAAAAATTGAAATCTCGGATTTGACAAAGAAAAGTCAAAAGTCAAAGTCCAAGCGTTGACTTTGACTAACAGTATCTGTTCTGCAAAATCCGAGAATCAAATAGAGTCAGAAGATTATGAAAATTAGATATTTGGAAACTAGAGAGCAAATGGAATTTATTGATATATAATTCGTAATTTTTGGATAAGAAATGGATTTATTATGAATTATTGAAAATCAACTATCAGAAAATCCCCGAAATTAACACCTCAAAGGAAATCTTCAAATTGAATGACCAAACGAAATCCAAATCTAGAAATTTATATGTCAATGGAAAGCTGAGAACCAGAGGAATCCAACAAGATCGAAATTATCAAATTCTGATTTGTCAATAAAAAGTAATTGACCCCGAAATTTAACATTTGACTTCTGATGAAAGATGAACAGTCCTTGGTCAAACGTCAAATTGAAGGGTCAAATGAACTCGGAATTTGATGAATTTGCTATCCACGGAAAGCTGATGAAAATAGGAATCCAATGAAACCAAGATCAAGTGATTTGGAATTATAATCAGAGAGCTATCCTATTTTCAAAATCAGTGAAATTTAAGACCGAAATTTGGGGAAAATGAAGAGCACTATGAACTAATTTGCAAAATTAAACTTCTAAATCTAATAAAAATACAAATTACCTCTTGATAATCGATCGAACCTCACTACTAACCCGATTGCCGTAAGAATGGGGCCTCAATTCTCGTGGATTGAAGCGAATTTGCTCGGATTCTTCCTCGTGGACGTTCGGAATTCAAGGGGAAAATTCAATGAAATCAAGAGATGAAATCGTGATTATCATGCTTCAATGGCTGCGTCTCTACACTCTTGGAAGCAGAGGATCACGAGAACTTAAGACCTTCCTCGAAACTCGCTTAATTTCTTCACGAGTCGATCAAAAGTTGCAGAACAAAAGAGGGGAATACATGCTTTTAAAGAGGGAAATTGGTCCAAAGATCGTGGGTCATTGGAGCGGTCCTGGAGGCGATTTGCAAGGGTCGTGGGAGCGGTTCCACTTGGAGAGGACGCGGCTTCAATTCCGCAACCAATCAGCTTCAATTTCGCCTCCGAATATCATGCATTTTAGCCGCGATCGGGCCACAATCGGGCCGCGATTGGGCCACGATCGCGCCACGATCGGGCCACGATCGTGGTCCTTGTCGTTTGTCGATCGACGCCCACTCGATTGGCGGCGATTCCACCATGTAAACTCCCCGATCACGGCTCGATCGCGCCGCGATCGTGGTTCGATCGGACTGGGATCGTGGAGTTCTTCCTCAACCCCTCCACGCCGTCCGATCAATCTTCAGGTGACTGGAGGGTCACGATCGCACGATCGCGGTCCACTTTCCTTGTCCGTCCGATGGCGATCCAACCGTGCTGATGAGACGCGCCGCCACCTGTCTAAAAAAATAAATTAATCATTTACATGCATGTGGCCACGTCATCAAATTCGCTTTCAACGAATCTAGAGCGGCCACGTAGAACGGCTCGAAACCGCGTTGCATTTAATGCACGCGGTTTCGTACATTTAATGCAGCAGTCAGGGATTGCGGCGCAATTAATGCGTCACAACCATCAGTTTTGTCCTATTAGGCGGAGGAAAAAGGCCTTCTTTTTTCTCATTGGTCCACGTCACCTCAACCGTTATTCCTGAAAAAGAGAGCATTAAATGCATTTGTCCTATTAGGCGGGGGAAAAAGGCGTTCTTTTTTCTCATTGTTCCACGTCACCTCGACTGTTATTCCTGAAAAAAAAAGAGCATTAAATGCATTTGTCCTATTAGGCGGGAAATAATACCGTCTTTTTATCCATTCGTCCATGTCGTCTCGACCGACAGTCCTGAAAAAGAGAGAATTAATGGCATTTGTCTTATTAGGCGAGAGAAACTCCCTCTTTTTTTCATTGGCCGCCGCCTCCTCGACTGGCGTGCATCGAGTTAAGCGGACGAAATACAGTTTTGTCTTATTAGGCGGGAGAGATTCCATTTTCATTGGTCGCCGCCCTGACTGACACGTGTCTTGATTTCCGCCGTTCTGATTGAATCCAACGCCCGTCATACGTCCACGTCACCTGCAAATGGTAAGTATCGTGTGGGACATAGTCCCACACGGAAGAAAAAAAACAATGCTGCGCCTATAAATTAGGGGGCGGTAAACGCCTATTGCGTTACCGCCCTTAAATACTAACCAGGGGCCCACTATTCCCGTGGGCCCTCCACTCACCAGCCTGCCACGTGGCGCCCCACACGGGCGCCCACGTGGACCGCGTGATCGCGTGGCCTCCTGCCACCTGGCCGCGCCCAATGCGCCTCCTGCGCCCCGTGCGGGCCACCCGGGCTCTCCCACGTGGCCTCAATGCCGCGTCGCACCCCGAGGCGGTCCCGCGCGCCACGTCAGCCGATCCTGGGCCCGCTCGCCACGTCAGCCTGCAGGTAATAACCCCCTTTTTTTGATTTTTTAATAGAAAATACCTCTAAAAAAACATATATAAAATCACATTAAATTCAGAAAAAGGGCATAAAACTTCAAAAAATCATAAATTAAAATATACAACTCCTTTTTAATCCAAATTTTCTCCATTGGATCACAAATTCTTTTCTTTTTAATATCATGTCATTTAAAATATATTTAGAAAGAAGAAATCAAGATGACTTATAATTTACTTAAATCATTTCTCATTAAACATTTTAAATCATAAATTCATCATAAAATCATCCTTCCAAACATTTACTAAAGTTAAAACTCATTCAATAACAGAGATTAACTTCTATTAATTTAAACAAAAGATTAATCATCTATTAAGAATGAAATTATCCCTAATTTATGCATAAATATCAACTTTAGTGAAATGACATGCCAATGGAGGAAATTCCTAAAAAGTATGATAACATGCATCACATTCACATAAAATAAGCATGAATATGAGTTAATTAGGGTAAGAATTCAAGTTATAAATGCATGTTATCACTAATCCAAGCGCAATTTGGGATTAGTGGAAGCGGTTTTTGCTAATCTATCATCCATTTATGTTTAATTTTGATTTAGATTAGGAATTAAAGGTAATTTTGTTTAATCTTTTTTAATTTCGCGATTTACGATTTGAGAAATCTCTCTCTACTTTGATCTTCAATTTGTCTACGAAATTAAAGTCAAATTCGATGATTTTTGATTCTGTGGAAACGATTTGAAGTTCTCTTTCATAATTTACCATTTTCCCTAATTTCTATCATTGATTCATCATCCGATTTGATCAATTTCAAAGAGATCATCATAAATTTCCTTATTTCCCTATGGATTTGACCCTTATTTACCATTATACCCCTCAATTCAAGATATTTTCATCAAATTGGTAGGTTTGGACTTTGTTTTGACATGAGACCGTGTGAAATTGATGACCTCGCAGTCTCCGCTCGTCATGGGTCCACTTCACGATTAGGCCAATAGCCATGGTTGACGCTAAAGAAAACTATACGGACATCATGGGTCCACTCCACGATGAGGCCAACATATACGATATATTTGTGCCCATGGGACTAGCATGTCCTTGAAAGGCTTAAGCAATTGCTTTATGTGGCTTATATATCATTACCACTAACACATACTACTACAAGAACAGAGTAATCGCATTGAAGGTTCACATAAGCACAAAGAGAATGGCGACAGATGAACTTCCGAAAATGAAAGAATAACTCAAATACTCATAACAGAAAACAAAGATTTGATGGATAAAGATGAATGAGAATAGAGAGAGAAATACAGCGATAGACTCCTCTAGTTTTATAGGGGATCATAATTCGAAAAAGACATAAACTCCTAAAGACACATTCGATAGAATCAAGTAAAAAATGTGGCTATTAATTTGAGAATAACTATGCTGAAGTCCAATGAGTTTCTCGCATAATTCAAGTTTATGTTGTGACAATGGCTTAGTCAACATGTTAGCTGGATTCTCATGCGTGCTTATCTTCTTGATGCATAAATCTCCTCTTGCAGATATGTCACTCACAAAGTGATATCTGAGGTCAATATGCTTTGTTCATTCATGGAACATTGGATCTTTAGAGAGATGAATAGCAAACTAACTATCACAAAATAAAGTAATTCCTTGATCATCATCATAAAATTTGCTAAAGATGCCCTTCAGCCAAATGCTTTCTTTTATTGCCTCTGATATAGTCATATATTTGGCTTCAGTAGTCGAAAGAGGTGTAGTATGCTGAAGCAATGCTTTCCATGACATGACAGTCCCTTCGAAAGTAAATAGGTAACTAGTAAGAGACCGCCTTTTATCAAGATCTCCAGAAAAATCAGAATTCACATCCAATATTATTTCTAGACTATTTTCCAAATTGAAGACATGTATTTGTGGTTCATCACAAGAATCTAGAGATCCACTGGACTACTTTCCAATGATCTTTTTCTAGGATTTGTCATATAACTACTCACTAGACTTATAGCTTGTGAGATGTCACGATGAGTGCATATCATGGCGAACATCAGAGAGCCAACAGCAGATGAGTACACAATTTTAGACGTAGGCCTAACTTCTTCTTCAATTTTTGGAGAGAGTAGGGCTGAAAACTTGAAGTGTCCCGTAAGAGGAGTTCTTACCAGCTTTACTGTCTCCATATCAAATCGACATAGTATTTTTTTTCAATTTACCCCTTTTGGTTTAAGGATATAGTTCCAATAGCTCAATCCTTTTTATCTCCATACACAATATTTTTTTGTTGTTGCTCCCAAGTCTTTCATTTCAATCTCTTGACTAAGCAAGCATTTAATATTCTAAATGTCTATTATGTCCTTGGCAGCTATCAAAATATCATCAATGTATAAAAGGAGAGATGAAAGATTTCAAGGATTTCTTGTTTCTTGGTAGCTCTACCAAATCCCAAGTAGAGTTTTTTTCTTAGTGATTCCATCTCCTCTTGCACTGTAGACATCCACTTAGCCAAGGCTTTTGCACGAATTGCTATTTCAAAAGAAAGTGAATCATCTCAACTATCAATTTCCTCCACAATTGCTAATGCGTATGCCCCATGATTTGCATACATACCTTAAAGGAGGTTGAATCTCTCTTCGAGGTCGATCCCTAGCAATAGAATAATTATGGTGTTGTGTTTCTAACATCTTGAGCAGGCAGATATGAGACACTACCTAGAGAAACTTGTTCATCTCAAGAGGTACGATTGAGGACAGATTTTGATTCACTGCAAGTTGCTGAGGAGAATCTGTTTCTTGATTCATAATGGGTGACTTCATAATTGCTGCCTCATCAAAAACAACGTCTCTACTAAATATAATTTTTATTTCCTTAGGTTGAAATAATTTATATCCTATTACAACCTTCTTTAAAGCCAAGAGAAATACATTTGATAGATCCATGCTCAAGTTTACCACTATTTATGCTAGCATAAGCAAGGCAACAAAAAATTTTGAGAGCAGAATAATCACCAAGGAATTCTCACCAAAGTTCTTGAGCTGTCCTTCTTTCTATTGCAAGACAAGGAGATCTATTAATAAGATCTGTTGTCATATTCGTTACTTCAGCCCAAAATTGTTTTGGCAAAGAAGCATTTGATAGCAGACAACAAAATTTTTCAATAATAGTTCGATTCATTTGCATTGCTACATCGTTTTGTTGAGGTGTGTGTTAGACTGTGAGATGTCTCAGGGTGCCTTCTAATTTTCAAAAATCCTAAAATTGATTTGAACAATATTCCATCCCATTATCAATTCGTAGAACTTTAACATACTGACCAATTTTCTTTTCTACCATCTCTTAAATCGCGTCCGTTGGATAGGAGATGGACCGCCGAGATTTTGTCACATCGCGTGTGAAGAAGTAATGCCAAGAAAATGCTCACCATCCGATCTTAATCTAACGCTTAGGATGCGTTTCTCGGTTTTAATCTCAGCCATTATAACTCCTCAAATGAACGGCTAAGATTAAATCGATTTAAAACGATTCGCCAAACCAGAGTGCGCCATATACCCTTTTACTTAAGTGACGATCGATGATTGCAATTAAATTGCGCGATCGAACGTGACATACGACGCCACGTCACATGTGCACATAAAAACGAACGCAACACATGAACGCCGACACACGATTTCGGTGATCGTGGGTGACACGTGAACATCTCAGAGGCTTCCGATCAAGATCGGACGGGCGATAAACATGGGATCGTGGGATTGTGGCCCACGATCATTGCGCAATTGCGCCCGTCGATCGATCTTCACTGAAATCAGATGGCTCACGATTTTCACGTGGCATTTCCTTATAAAATTGATGTTCTTCACTTTGTAAACTCAACTTTTGATCGAATCTTGAAGAAATTAAGCAATTTTGAAGGAAGATCTTAAGTTCTTCGTGATCCTCTGCTTCCTAGAGTCAAATTTTGCATAGACATTGAAGCATGATAAGTACAAATTGATTGTAAGAAAATGATCGTAATCTCCCCTTGAACGCCAAACGTACGTCAAAGATGAAACCGAGGAATACTCTTCAATCCGCGTGAATTGAAGCCAAATCATCAGGTCTATCGGGTTAGTAGTGTGATTTTTTTCATAATTCTTTCAATTCATGTAGTTTAGATCAGAATTAGGTACGTAATTAGAGTGTAGAAGTAGCTAAATTCATATTTTCTCCCAATTTTAGTGATGGACTTTTTGTTGATTTTCAAACAAGGATAACTCAATGATCTTAAGTCTGAATCACTTGATTCTGGTTTTATTGGATTCCTTGTTTCATCAGCTTTCCGTGTATAGTAAATTCGTGAAATTCCATGATCATTTGACCCCTCAATTTAATGTTTGACCAACCACTATTCATTTTCAATCCGAATTTGAGTGTTGACTTGCGGGATCAATTACTCATAAAATATAAATTAGAATTTCACAATTTTGGTCTCTTTGAAATCCTCTAGTTTTTAGATTTGCATTGATATATCAATTGCAAGATTTGGATATCATTTGGTTAGTTAATTTGAAGATTTTCACAGAAGTGTTCATTTCGGGATTTTTTTAATCTTTGATTTTCAATAATTCATAATAAATCCAATTATTATCGAAAATTCACTAATTTTATATCAATCAATTCCATTTTCTCTCTAGTTTCTGAATATATAACTTTTGTAATATTTTAAACTCTTTTTATTCTATGATTTTCAGAAAGTCATTTGTTGGTCAAAGTCAATGCTTTGACCTTGACTTTTGACATACTTCTAAAAATCGGTTTTCTAAGGTCTTAAAATATCCTATCTCATATATTTAGATCATTTTTATTGATTACATATTATAATCACTTCTTTAAAACCCTAATTAAACCTAAGTTTGACCAAGTCAACTCTATGATAAAAGTCAACCCTATTCTTTGTGGATCGACCCGATACTTACACTATACTTGATTTTATATCTTTGTCATTGTGAGTTTGGAATTATAAATTTTGTTTGACTGAAGTTTGTGTGTTTTATCGACCGCATAAAATCCCTCGTTAGTGACGCGTGGCGTTCTCATACGCTGCCACGTGGGGTCGCTATTTTGTCCATGCCACGTCAGTTGTCAAGTTGGCACGCGAAAATTATATATTTTCATATATAATTTGCACGTTATCAAGGTACAGTAATTTACAATCTTTCATTTACAGTTCATTTCTCAATCATTTACATAACTGTGATTACCTTAACATTCTACTATTTGAGATAAACAGTCAAGACTAAGTGGTATTTTATCTACCTTATTCAAATATTTCATCTCATAGATTACTTATTTTGGATTAAGGTTAGTTCTTTTTGTAGTGTTAACATTGTTTTTGTGCACGGAATTTATTTCCTTTAGTTAGTTGTTAATTTTATTCTATTCAATGGTAATTAGTTAGTGTGTTAACTACAATTAGAGTCAACCCCATAAGTCAAAGTCAACCATACATAGTTAGAGTCAACCCCATTAAGTAAAAGTCAATATTTTCAGTCATAATCAACCATACACAATTAGAGTCAACCCCATAAGTCAAAGTCAACCTTTTCAGTCACAGTCAACCATATTAAGTCTAAGTCAACCTTTTCAGCCACAATCAACCATACACAGTTAGAGTCATTTTCATAAGTCAAAGACAACTATATTAAGTCAAAGTCAACCTTTTCAATCGCAGCCAACCATACATAGTTAGAGTCAATCCCTTAAGTGAAAGTCAACCATGTTAAGTCAATGTCAACCATATTAAGTTAGTGTCAACCTTATTAGTCATAGTGAACCATACATAGTTAGAGTCAACCCTATTAGTTAGAGTCAACTTGACTAGTCAAAGTCAACCATGTTAGTCAAAGTCTACTACACTCAATCAAAGTCTACTATACTCAATCAAATCAACCATTTTCAGTCAAAGTCAACCCGATTTATTAAAGGTCAATCTAAGGTTAATAGTCAACCACCTATTATCAAGAGTACTCAAGTGACTTAGGAGACACATCTCCCCACTGCAATCGTTTCATTTCTGAAGATCTTTATCGTCTATTGTATTTCATATAATCAGGCTCATCTAGATAGATATACATCTGCATTAACACATTCACTCAGGTATTTGGTCAAGTTTCATTGGTTGAAACATTGAGGAGTGACTCTTGGGAGCGAGTAGTCCAGAAGTAACCGGAAGGCAAGATCTTACATTACTAATGATCAACGGCACAGTTGGAAGAGGCAAGACAAGACTTGCGGAGGCGCACGATCCTGTGTGGAGATCGGCTCGAGGAGTCGAGGCATTCACAAGTCAAGGAGGTCAAGGCCTAAGGGGTAGCGTTGTAGGATCAAATAAGGTGAGTGTTAGGGTCACCGTTGGGGGCGAAGCCTAAATTTGTATAAACATTGTCTTTCACCCGTATGTGGGGTGAGAGGATTAGGTTTCATTTTTGGTATGGTTGGAGGCTCTGAGTTAATAGTACTCGGGACTGGATTAAAGGGCATTAGGTCCCCCAACCAATATAAAATCATTAGTGCATCATGGGGCAAAGCGAAGACTGATAAACAACAAATCATAGAAATAGGAACTAACTAATTCGACGCCCCCCTCCCCCCCCGCATTTAGTTAGCATCACTAGTGTATTGAGACTTACAAGGACTTGCAGAGATGCACAATCCGGTGTGGAGATCAGCCCTAGGGGTCGAGGTGTTCAAAAGTTGAGGAGGTCAAGGCCTAAAGGGTAGTGCCATAGGATTAGGTAAAGGTGACTATTAGGGTCGCCGTTGGAGGTGAATATTAAACTTTTATAAACATTTTCATTCACCCATCTGTAAGATGAGAAGATTAGGTTTCCTTTTTGGTAAGATTGGAGGCTCTGAGGCAACAGTACTCTGGACTTAATTAAGGGACATTAGGTCCCCCAACCAGTATAAAATTATTTGTGTATTGTGAGGAGAAGCAAAGAGTAACAAACAATGAATCTCCTAGTAAAGAACATAAAAAAACAAAGATTTACTAGTAACTAATTCACCCTCCCCCCCTTCAGTTAGTATCGCCGCCATATTGGGACTTTCATCATTGACCTAGAATAGGAGGAAAGCAAGATATTCAAGGATTAAAATGTCTAAACAATTAGATTACTCGAAACACCCAAGAATGGTTTACATCGTCGAAGAACATACGTATATATAGGCAAAATTGGGGTGGCCATAGGATTTTGTGTTCCATCTTCAATCAATGGCTTTGATGAAATACTTGGATGCAAATCATTACGTTTTAAGTCGTGTCCGTTCGATCGAAGATGGAGCGCTCAGATGTTGCCACGTCTTGCGTGAAGAAGAAATGCCATGCAACGCTTGTCATTTGAGCTTCACCGGACTCTCTGAATGTGTACACGTGTCCACAAGATTCCATCAGTCACTTTTAATCTCAATTGTTATAACTCCTTAAATGAACGGCTGAGATTAAGTCATTTTAAAATGATTCAATGATGAACACTGATGGGCCACCTACCCACTTGCGTGCACATGCACGAGCGTGCGTTTCATGGCGTATACATACGTTGCCACATGGCAATGCATTATCGCCCCCCCCCCCACGTCAATACGCGGTATAAAAACATATTTTTTAATATTTTTAAATAAACATAAATCTAGAAAAATTTAGAAAAATTCTAGAAAAATCCCTTAAAAATACAAAATTCATCCAAATTTAAAAATATATAAATTAATCCAAATTTTTCTTGTTTGATTAGAAATTGAATAATCTATCATTCTAAAAACTCAAATTTAATAAATAACAGGAGAAATTTTTTTTCTTTAAAAATACACTCAATTCTTTTAGAAAATAGGCTAAAAAATAAATGAGTGTATAAAAATATTTTCTCTTATTATTAATGATGTAGGATATTTCAAAAACTTCAACTATGAAGATATTTATAAGTAAATTATGAATGAGTGACGACTAATTCTATGGTGAGTTCACGATGTGATAAAACTTTAAATGAATCTTACAATATTCAAAAGGATCTAGGAAGGATATCACTGTGGATTGGAATTTATCACAATGTCGTTTCGGATAGTAGTTAAGAGATTGAGAACCGATATCATAAATCAATATAAGTAGGACTTATTGATATAGAATTCAAACTCTTGATCACTTTTCGAAGTTTTAGAGGATGAGTACCTTGAAGTAGACATGAAGCGGATGCCCTTGAACTCACCAAACGACCCAATCTATCCTCAAATTGCTTCTTTACTTGAGTTGGATGAAAGGGACAGCAAGAGGAAAAGAATAGAGGGGGAATGTAGAACTCAGATTTGAGAGAAAGGAAGCAGAGGAAAGTGACAAAGTGAATCGATGCAGTCATTAATTGCACACCGATTCGTGTCAAAAAATAAAGCCAAACTCACTAATTTTATGATTTAATCACGAATTGAATAGTATATTGGTAAATAAGGGTCGAATCCACGGTGAAATAAGGATTTTCGAGAGATCTTTTGGAATTTGACCAAATCAAATGATGAATTGAGGTGAGCAATTGGGAAAATGATAGATTTCAAAAGAGAACTCAAAGACAAATCCACGGAATCAAAAATCACTCGATTTGGATCAAGATTCACCAAGAAATTGATGAGCGAATTAGGGAGAAATTTCCAAATACGAATTAAGAAAGATCCGAAATTAAAAGACTAAATTAACTAAATTCAGGATCATAAATTACATATTAATGATACATGACGAAATATTAGGAGGAAAACACATAATCTAACCTGAGATAATGATCGAAATGATCCAATTAATAGTCGAATTCAAGGCTTTTCATTCCGCGATTTCGAAAATGATCTTCGGTGTTCAAGAGGCGAATTCTCCCTAATCGACCAACAAAATCTTACTTTCAACTACTCCGTGGGTGCAGAAACGAGTCTAGAAATTATTGAAAGCAAGAGATTCAAGGATGGTGGTGTATGGATAGTTCAATTGATCGAAATCATCCAAGAATGTATTACAAATTCAAAGAATATCTCAATTTACAGCCAATTTGGGCTTAATCGTCCAATGAAACGCTTCATCTTCGATCAACGACTCTGATAAAATGCATCAATGCGAATCGTTACGGTTAAGTCATGGTTGTTGGATCGGAGATGGACCACCGAGATGAATCCACGTCGCTCGCTTTAGAAATAACGCTTGAAATGTCATCCATTTGATCTTGATCAAATGCTCTAGATACGTTTTCAATCGGTTTAATATCAGTCGTTATAACTCTCTTGATGAATGACTGATATTATATCGTATTTAACATAATTTTCCGACGAGTAATACTGTGCCGCGTACCCCCTCCTTTAATTGATGATCAACGATCCCGATTGAATCGTGTGATCAAACGTCCCACGTTGCGCTACGTCGCATCGCACCCTTGATCATCGATCGCGATCGATCGGACGCTCTAGATTGCGCCATGTCGCCTGCGCGCTATAAATAATCTGAAAATTCGACTTAAAATTAGAAAAATCCATTTTAATTCCAAAAAATCCTTATAAATTCATTAAAAATTCAGAAAATTTTAGAAAAAATCCCTAAAAATTAGAAAATTCATAAATTTCAAAATACAACTCCAAATTAATCCAAATTTTTTCTTTAGATCAGAAATTCAATTATCTATGCTTATAAAAAGTCAAAATATTTAAATAACAAGAGGATAAATTACTAGTTCAAAAAGATACTCATTTCTTCTTGAAAAACAAACTTAGAAAAATTAATGAGTGTCTATAAACATTTTCTCTTATTATTTAACATTAAAGCCTAATTATAATCTCAAATTTAGATGAGAATAATCTATTCTAAAAATATATTCTTAATTGTGCATAATTATGCTTAAAATAGTACATTTTGATATTATAACTTAAAATTTCATGAAATGATAGAAATGCACTCAAAGTATGATAACATGCATAAAAATGGAATGTTTTATGCCTTATTTGCATTATTAATCATATTTTTTGAATGTTGAGATTACATGTTATCAGAAAGGAAACACACAAAGAACACAAAAATCCTCCAATGAAGGAAAACAAATTCATTGAAAAACATTCGTTATTGTCTTACAATTGTCCCTTTTATACGGGTGAATAAAATAGAGAACTTGGAGTGAAGAGATGCATCAAGGATGGAATAGGCAGTTATGGGCAGTTATAACACCTTTTCGTGATTGGTTTCATGCCTTTTCAATGCTATAACATCAGTAGAAGGGACATACATGGAATTCTCCTTGATCCCATGTTGAACTATGGCAATTGTGGTGGTTATGGAGACAGTTGCTTGATCGGCTGATAGAATTCAGAATTAGTCTTCATAGACTTCAAAAAGCCGTGGAGGTCTTGCTTCAAGTAGGAGGTAGTTATGGCCTATCTTCGTGAGTTCACTCCTTGATTTGCAGCTTTCTTCATGCTTAATTGTCATCATAAACGCTTTGACTAGCCTTGACTTCGATTGTATTCATGCATGGGCTTTTAAATTGAAGTAGAACCCAAAGATATTCACTTTCCGTAAGTTACTAACATATAGACCTCTCCTATGCTTCTAACTATAAGTGGTTGATCAAAGAATTAAGGAAATTTAAACAAAGATGTTTCCTATTGACTTTGAGATCATTCATTCACACAAAGGTACCTATGATATAGTGGTGGGGCTTGATTTATAAAGGGAACCTATATCAAGGTATAAGGATGGTTGAATTGGTCTAAATATGGAATTCTAAGTGTTCTAAGGAATAAGATTTAACTTCATATGACCAAGTCAATCTTTATATCAGAATATAATTGGAAAAGGAGGGACGTAAGTCCTCGTAGATCTACTCCCTCTTTTCTTTTCTTAGAGAGGTTTTCTTCATTCTTTTCATAAATGGATAATTTCTCAAATTTTTTAATGAGGAGAAGCATGCTATTTTGTTGCTGTTGGGAATTGGTTCTCTTCCTTATATCATACCTAGGCTCACTTGGAACCTTTGTGTCTTTGTGTTGAAATGATTCTCCATTAATTAATCATTAAAACCCAATTATAATCTCGAATATAAAGTGAGAACAGTATAATAATAAATATATTTCTTTAATTATTCATAATTATCCCTAAAATAGTGTAATTTGAAATTATAACTTAAATTTTTCATAGAATGATAAATATACACTAAAAACATGATAACATGCATAGGAATGGAATGTTTTATACCTTAATTTGCATTAATAATCATATAATTATATTTATATATTGCATGTTATTAGGATTCATACGGATCATTTATGTAAACTTTGTCTCCAAAGAACAACCATTATCTATCCTTATTATCTCCACACTAGTAGCTATAAGATCATCCATACCCATCATATGAGTTGAATCAAATAATATTATTCTTTTTACATAGTTTGAAGTTATTATCGAATATCCCACAAATAAGAATATTTAGAACATATGTTTAAAGACTAATGATCCATATATTATGATCTCATCATAATTTACTTAGTCATTACATATACTCATGGACTTCATTTCAAACATCACACGAGAATGACAATGAATAAATTTTCTTTCAATTAATATAAATAAGATACATAGAAGTGTGATTGACTTATAGGCTACATAATATCTATCATCAATAAACTTTTCATCAGTGCACCTTATGAGTGACTTAGAGTATGCTCAACTATCAAACCCTTATTAATCACTCAAGCCTGCATAAATGCATTCAAGAAATAATCAAGAGAACTTTCTCTAATATTTTTACTACCTTGGCCAAGGCTTCAATTGCATCTCATTCTTTAAGTCAATCTCCTTAAGTACAGTCAACGAATGATCCTATTTTGACTTCACAATCACCTTTGAGGACTTCAAGCCTAGTCTAATTTATCACATTTTAGAGATCTAGTAACTAGGGATTTGTAAGTTATGATCAAAAAATGATTATCCATCCACAAAATTTCTTTGGTATCTCATGTCAAAAGACCATATATATAACCTTAACATGAATCAACTTGATTGAAAATTATGTATAATACCATTCAAGGATTCATGCAAATAAACTTAGTGAACTCTTTCTCCAAAAGTACCCATTATCTATCATAGGTGTCTCCACACAAATGGCCATAAGATCAATCCTACTTATCATAAGAGTCAGGTTAGAAAGTGTTATTCTTTATAAATATTTTAGTATCCTTCTCAAATATCTCACAAATAGGAATACTTTGAACATATGTTTATAAAATAGTGATTGATATATGATGATCTCTTCTTAATTTACTTAGTCATTCCATATGCTTATGAACTTTACTACAAACATCATAACAGAATGACAATGAATATATTTCATTTCAATGACATTTAACTAATTTAATTTCAACACACAAGCTCTTCAAAGTTTCGATCAACTCATCGATTGTAGTGGAAGATATTAAATCAAAACATTGAACAAAGTTGAAGCACCAAGAATAGATGATCTTATCATCTATTTTAGATAATCCTAACATCCAGTATGGAATAAACTTTATACTTACAGGGATCATCTGAAGGACTTCTTCAAGCCGTTCAAATCTCCGACCTCTAGTAATATCCACACGAATGTTGGACGATTGAATCTCATCTAGAACACTCGTCATGACAAGATGAAGAGAAGAGAGGGGAGAGTTTTCCACTAGGCTCGCATGGGCACACTTATTATAGTTATTCTCTCCCAATTTATAGACTTTGGGGATGTAAACTTTTTCAAAAAAATGCTAATATTTATGTGTATATCCACCAACACTCGTTGACCTTACGTGTGTAACCCTCTAGGTCCATATAGCTCGCCAGTTAATTATTCTATCGACCCAATAACACTCAATGTTCTTCCTTATCAATTAATTATATCAATATATAGAATAATTGACTAAGTTACTATTTAACCCAATCAACAAGTTGAGTTGCCAACCGGGTGGGTGCCAAGCTACACCACGTGCTCTGAGAGATATTGAGTATATCATAACTTCTTCATGGAACCATGTCATCATCGGTTACCGTGTACATATAATCCTTCATTCGCACAAGACTCATGAATGATTTAGGTATTGTTAATTTTCATACCCGAATCGGTAACTCAATTTAGTAATAATGCAATTAGGAAATCATCAAGAACAAATTCTCTAATATTTCTACTACATTGGCTAAGGATTTAACCACATCTCATTCCTTGAGTTGATCTCTTATACCCAGGGCGGACGATCTCATCTTGACCACTCATCCACCTCCGAGGACTTTATGTCTTATCCAATCTATGAAGTTTTGGAGACCTTGTGGCTAGGGATTTGTAAATCCTAGTCAAAACACGATCATCCATCCACAAGATGTCTTTGGTGTCACAAGTTAAAGACCACTTACACAATCGTGTCACGAATCAACCTGATTCATACAAATCAATTTGGTGAACTCTTTCTCCAAAGAGCACCCACTATCTATCATTTGTGTCTCTACACTGATGGCCACATGATCAACCATACTCATCATATGATTTTAATCAAATAGTGTTATTCTTTCCGGATAATTAGATGCCCTTCTCAAATATCTCATGAATAGTAATATTTACATTATATGTGTAAAGCCTAGTGATCACTATATTATAATCTCATCATAATTTACTTGTTCATTGCCTATGTTCATGGACTGCATTGCAAACATCATATAAGAATGACAATAAATAAAATTTCATTTCAATGAATATAAATGAAAGATGAAAATATGAGTGGCTTGCAAGCCACATAATATCCATCACTTATTTGATGTGAAATCCAATGATTGTGATGATGTTTGGTAACTGCACATAAAGCTAGTGAAGGATCCTTTCTTATCTTGCCATATGTCGTGTCCTTTAATTAAATTCCTTGTGTACCAATCAGATGATTAAAATTTCTCTACACTAAAGGGCGATAGTCCCACCTAAGGGACATTATGTGCTTATCAACCTCAAATCCCAACACTACTAGGATAAAGGTAGAATGGAAATGAAGTAAATAATGTTCAAGAGTGTGAGTAATTATCAAATTTAATCATTTAAAGCCATGTCAAACTTTTGTTGATGTCTTCAGCTTTTCATGATGTTTTGAAAAATGGTCTTTCAAGGAAGATTAGTCCCACAAGAAAACTTAGACGATTTTTCAAGATATATATGATAGAACCTTTTTCCTTGTCTTGGAGATTGCATGTTTGAGACCATTAGGTAAAACAATTGTTGCACATGGCATACTCACCCCTCTTCATTATGGGTTGAGGGATTTGGGTTGCTTTTATTTATTTTGAAGCCCATAAATAGTCTAAATGTAATTTCACATTTTCTTGAGAGTCTTTCACATCATGAAGACTAAGAAATATGATTACAAATTTTTCTCTTTGTCTTCATGGAAGTCATGGGTTTAATTATATCAAACTCTAGAGATCACATTTGAACAAATAAAAAGCAAGTGTTTGCAAATCTATGTCTTTCATTGTATATTTCATAATATTTCATGATATCAAAGAATTGATAAACAATCATAAATTAATTGATGTTGATAGATGTTAGATTCTGTTGCAATTATGTGGAAACACACGCTAAAAATACATTCATCAATTATGATAATTAGAATTGAGGCTTATTAGCAAGATGGTTCTTAAGCACGAATCTTCTGAATTTTTCTTTTATCATTGAGCTATTCAGCTAGTTTATGCAAGAACCTAGATGAGTTCATTGGACCTCTATACTTTGCATTCTTGCCTGATTGAAAAAAGCTCAATGAAAAGAGCTCATATATAAACAACATGACTATTTACATTTTTAGGCTTATTTAGATGTTGGCTATGCGGAAAATCATGGTGATACGAAGTGTATATCAAGGTATAGTGCTTATCTTGGTGCTAGCTTAGTTACCTCGTGGTACAAGATGCAAAATGTGGTTTTTGATTTGGAGCGAAGGGAAAACACTGATAAATTATTCACACAACTTCTTGAGAGTTTGGTTTTTTGTTGAAAATCCCATGAAGATTTTTCATGATAATCAAGCTACCATTTTTATCATCAACCATCTAATCTTTCATGAGCAGATGAGGCATATTGATGTGGATTGTTGTTTTATTGGAGACAAGGTCTTTCCATGAAGATTAATAAAAGGAGCTAAAATGAATCTTACCAAAGGTCTCATGGGAAAATCTTTTGATTTACTTTGCGGGAAGCCGGGTGTGATGAACATCTATGCTCTAGTTCGAGGGGGGAATGACAAGATATGAGTGTCTTGTATCTTGGTTATTGAAAATTCTTCTTGATTCAAATGTATTACTATATATATATAGAACTCTTTAAGCCACTTAGCATGACCTAGGAAATGATAAAGACAAGTTATATTATTTGAATAAGAATTATTTAATTCTTTTAAACTGCATTTATAAAAATTCTTTTGTTTGTTCTTAAGAGGTTATGTCTAGCCAGAAAAGAAGTTCACCATCTTCTTTTGCATTTTGAACCTAAAGTTTTCGTTGAATTTTTAATTATCCATGTTTTGCTCCATTTTAAAAATCAAAATTTCCAACATCTGAAAAGAAATTTTCATTAGTTTGCCAAAAAAAATGAACTGCACAAATCAAAGTTGATGATTTAATTTCAGATAAAGTCATCAATGCATTGCAAAATGAATGGCCATTGAAAATTCCAAAGAAAAAAGAAAAATAAGCGATTGGCCGCAGAGATATATTTCTTTTGATATTCGTTTTAGGAACCATAATTTATTTCTGTTCTTTATAAATGTTATTATCAATTTTTCACTGTAATAATTTATTTTTATTTCCGCTGACCGTTTTTCCCACTTCAGAAAAGAGAGAGCACCTGCGCAAAGTCGGCAATAAAGCCCTCATTTTTCGGCCTCCCCCGACTCAGCCAGCCTAAACCCTTCTCCGGCAGAAGCGAACTTCGCTAGGGTTTACTCCAAAGACGTCCATTCCGTGAGGAGAGAGAAACTAGAGAGAGGACGATGTCGCTGCGAGTGTTGAATCCGCAGGCGGAGGTTCTGAACAAGTCCGCAGCGCTCCATATGAACATCAACGCCGCCAAGGGGCTTCAGGACGTGCTCAAGACGAATCTCGGCCCTAAGGGCACCATTAAGATGCTTGTCGGCGGCGCTGGCGACATTAAACTCACCAAAGACGGCAACACTCTTTTAAAGGAGATGGTGGGACTTTTCCCCCCGCTTTTTGATGTTTGATTTTAAGTCCAGCTCCTGGGTCGAAGGCTATATTGATCACTGATTGTTTGTTTTGACGTTAGAATCCGACGTGGACTAGTGTGTTATTTGGCGATCTTAATCTCCGATTTCTTATTTTGATTTTTTTTACTTGATTTGGACTCGTGAGTAAGGGTTGATCTTAACCTCTCATTGCTTGTTTTGATGTTTGATTTGGGCTCGGGGATTAGTGCTGATTGTTATCTCTGATTGGTTATTTTGTTTTCTCAGCAAATTCAAAACCCTACTGCTATCATGATTGCGAGAACAGCTGTGGCTCAGGATGATACTAGCGGGGACGGTACGACTTCTACGGTGCTTTTCATTGGGGAGCTGATGAAACAGTCAGAAAGATACATCGACGAAGGTTTGTTGAAATACTTTTGATGTTTGAGTGCGTAAAACAGTGAATGTATTGACGGTGGTATATTTCTAATGATGGCTTTTGTTCGGAGAAGACTTAGACCAAATGCTTTTAACATACCCTCGTTATCAAGCTAGAATGACGACAGATTACTCATAATCCTCTGAAAATTGCATAGCCTTAAACATTGCCACGGTCTCATTTGCTGTTAAATCTTTCTCTCTGGACGTTTATGGTTTGCTACTGAAGAAATATTTTCTCTTCGTAACTCCTTACAGCATGCTAGATAGATAATAAATAACTCATAGACTTCTGTAGAAAACTAATAAACCTTGAATTAAAGCGTTTAATCATGAGGATTTTAGTCTTCTTTCACTTGCATGGTTGGTTATTTAAAAGCTTTCTATCATGTTGGTTTCTATGCTTTTCAATATCATGTTAGATATAGGATATATTACCCAGATGACCTTAAAAAACTGGTTAACATTAAAGTTAAACCTTTTGAATCACAATTATACTTGAAATCGATATTTTGTCCAATCTTTCTCTTTATGGCTTGGTAGAATAATTCTATTATGTTGGTCCCAATGATGGTGGACTCTTTTCTATGGTATTTCCATATTAATTTATCATGAAAAATCGTTGTTCATTCCTTGATAATCTCTGTTGCTTTCCTGACTTAGGAATGCATCCACGTGTACTGGTTGACGGTTTTGAGATCGCTAAAAGAGCTACCCTTGAGTTTCTCGAGAAGTTCAAGACTCCTGTTATTATTGGTGACATTCCCGATAAGGAGACATTGAAAATGGTCGCAAGAACTACTCTGAGAACTAAGGTTATTCACTGATTTTTTTTACTATTAATCTCTTCAATATTGAAGTCTTGGGTTTATGTCCATTCTTCTAATAATCATATTCCTGTTTTGTCCTTTTATCCACAGTTACGTGAGACCCTGGCAGATCAGTTGACTGATATAGTTGTCAATGCTGTAAGTGCTATCATTTATGCCATAAATATGACATTTATGGTCTTATTATTTTTCTATTATTTTTGTCTGTTCATGTTACCATCATAACAAGGACAACCTTCTAACCCTATCGAAAAGGCATTTTACCTTGAAATGAAGGGCTTTTAGTTCCTTAATTTGTCTTCTGGGTGGCGGGGATCCTTCCCCTACTGCCCTTCATCTTCAATCTGTTATCCATTCTCTCAATCTATCTATCTATCCATTCCATAAAAATTTAACATGGTATCAGAGGCTAGGAATCCCTATCACTCCTGAATAGGAAACTAAAGGTAGGGAAATGACCTTAGAAGAGAATGAGAAAATATGGGAGGAGACGAGGAAGGTGGAAGAGAGGAAGGTAGCTGTTGACAAGGAGCTCTGGAGCTGGCTTCCATGCAACAGCTCAATCAAGAAAGATAATGACAAGATCTTTTTTGTGGGGACCGGGAGCTTTGTTACTGACCAGACCCTTGGGGTTCTTATTCCCGAGGGGAGGGGCCAGGTCTCTCAGCTCAAACAAGCCCCTGGCTAGCCTACCAATCTGCAATTGGAGCTCCTGAGGAAGGGCAAATAGGTTCAGCAGTAGATCATGAAATCTTGGTGATCCAGGACTTCCATTGCCACTCTACTGAGGCTAGCAGACAGTCATGTCCTTGTCCTTATTTCTTATTCTCTGTTTCAAAAGGGGTCATATTCCCTGTTTCCCGAATGCCCCATCTTCTTATCTCTTATGTTCAAATGGATATAGTAACATGTTCTCATATTTCCTTCTCCAAAATTTGAAAATTTTATACAAAGTGTTCTTTTAAAAAAGTTTTTGGGTTTTTTTGCGTGTGGCAGGTACTCTGTATCCGAAAATCAGAGGAGCCCATTGATCTCTTCATGGTGGAAATTATGCACATGCGTCACAAATTTGACGTAGACACACGATTGGTATCTTCTAAAACATAGATCAATGGATTCTTACTTAACATGTTTGATTAAAATCTTTTGATTGTACTTAATACCTTTCAATTTAACTTTGCCTTTTATATTATTTGATTATTTAGTTGACATTGACTTCAACCTCATGGTTGACTTTTGTCCTTAGCTTGCAATGATGAACAGAAACGTGCACTTGATAAAATCCTGTAAATCGTGTCAATAAGTTGAACAATAAGAATGCTAGGTCATAGGTGTACCTAATGCTTTTAATGAGTTTATCTTTTTCCCCATAATTACATTTTATTTCCTTTGAATATAAATACCTTGACTCTAAATGTAATGTTGTTTTATAGGTGGAGGGACTTGTTCTTGATCATGGATCTAGACACCCTGACATGAAAAGAAGAGTTGAAAACTGTTATATCTTGACTTGCAATGTATCTCTGGAGTATGAAAAAAGGTGTGTTACATTTTCCTTTATAATTATTAGTTTATTATTTAATTAATCAATGTTTTCTTGACTTAAGAAATTTCTTTAAATTTCTCTTCAGTGAGATAAATGCAGGTTTCTTCTATTCAAACGCAGAGCAAAGGGAGAAGATGGTTGTAGCAGAGAGGCGTCAGGTTGATGAGCGGGTGAAAAAGATTATTGCATTGAAGGATAAGGTATGAAAACTTTGAAAGATTTTAAACGTTTTAATTAGCGTGAGTGCTGGTACACTCATGGAAAGTATGAGATTTTTTGTGAACTTTTTAGGTTTGTGCTGGTACAGACAACAGTTTCGTCGTCATAAATCAAAAGGGTATTGATCCTCCATCGCTGGACCTTCTTGCTCGTGCTGGGGTGGGTTTTCTGAAGTTAATTTCTGCAAAAAGTTATCGTAGGGATTATTCCAATTTTATCTTATTAATGCATGCCCTTCTTATGAAACTTATGAGTGCAAAGCTTCCATCAGTTTTATTGGGCTTTTCTATGCTGTATGTATCTATTTGTCGCAAACTTGATTGCCAAACCTTGCATTCTTGATGATCAGACATCAAATGATTGATTGTTCAAGGGGTATCATTTAGTCTGACCCTCTTGGGGAGAGAAAGTTGATGATGTGTGTGTGAGAAAGCAAGAGAGACGAGAGGGGGAAGAAATAGATAAGAGAGACGATGATGTGAGGGTGGGGGAGGGAAAAGAGGAAGCGTGACAATTATATGTGAGAGAGAGAGTAGAGAGAGATGCTGAGAGGAGAATGAGAGCCGGTACAAATGAGAGCCAGTACATAGGTTTGTTCGTAATTGTATGAGGGATTCGCCATGCTGGATTGAATTTGTAATCATGAACAAATACGTCTGATCCATAGTTATATGTAAAAAATAGAAACTGAACAGGAATAACTTATGGCATATTTTTCTCCGCATTCATAGTTCACGTGCTCTCTTATTGACAGACCCTGCAAGCTAGGGTTGAGATCCACAAGGGATCAACAGTCTGTGATTGATAGAAAATTGAAATAGGATGTATTGATAGAACGTTTCTCTCTGAAACCTTTCGTTAATAGCATGTTGATTCACTGAAAACTTTCTTTAATTAGAAGGGAGAGAACGTTTAGTTTGGGGAATCTTTGTGCATAGTTGGGGAATATGATTGGTCGCAGAGACAAAACTTCAAATAAGTTTTATATTTATTATTATTTTTCAAAAATTGATCCATATGCCAACATCAACTCATAAATTAAATTTATTTATTTATTTTATAGATAGTAGCCCTGCGAAGAGCAAAGAGGAGAAACATGGAGCGGTTGGTTCTTGCTTGTGGCGGAGAGGCTGTTAATTCTGTCGATGATTTGACTTCCGATTGTCTTGGATGGGCTGGACTTGTTTATGAGCATGTTCTTGGTGAAGAGAAGTACACTTTTGTGGAGAACGTGAAGAACCCTCATTCTTGTACTATCTTAATCAAAGGTATGTTTTTATTGGGTTGTTGGCCTTTGATATTATTAGGATTTGATTTGTATTGAACTGCAGGGCCTAATGACCACAGCATCGCCCAGATTAAAGATGCTGTCAGAGATGGTCTTAGATCAGTTAAGAACACGATCGAAGACGAAGCTGTTGTTCTGGTAAGTGTCCTCTAGGATTCTATTTTTTGTAACTTTGTTGTTCTGCCTTGTTTTAATTATGCTTCATAAATTTCTTATGAAACGACAGATCTTTTCATGTTAGAATACATATATTCCTGATAATATTTCCAGGCAGAAGATTGAAGTTGCTGTAGTTTCATCTGTTATATCAATCAATCTTGATCATTAAACTTGTCCTTTTCCATATGAATGCAGGGTGCTGGGGCTTTTGAGGTTGCTGCCAGGCAGCATCTGATGAATAATGTGAAGAAAACTGTCAAGGGGGTCAGCTCTCTCTCTCTCTCTCTCTGTGATTGTTTACTTCATCTATCTCATTAACAAGAGGGCCTGTCTCTCTTTATCTCAACCATGTCTCGTTCACTTTCTCTCTAAAAATAGAGGTATCGTGCTTTCGTTATCTCTTTCCCTGTCCACCTCCTAATGCTACCTCTCTATGTCTCTATAACTAGAGGCTCAGTGCTCTTTCGCGCAACTCAACTTTCTCCCGCCGTTTCTCTCTATAAAACAAGATGGTCAGCGCTCTCTTTCTCTCTCCAATTTTCATTATTTTCTTTTTCTCCCTATTACATGAGGATCAATGCTCTCGCACACCTTTCACCCTCATGTTTTTTTCCCCTCTAAAACCAAATAGTCTGTGCCACCCTCGCCCTCTCCATTCGCATTGTGTTCTCTCTCTGAGGCAAGGACCAGTCCTGGCTATATTTACTCCTGTTTTCTTTCTCCAGAACATGTGAGTCACAGAGTCAGTGTTCTTTCTCTCTCCATTTCCCTAGTTTTCATTCTCTCTAAAAGAAGAGGATCAGTGATATTCGCTCTTTCTATCCTTCTCCATCGCTTTCTATTTATTGTCATTTTTTCTCACCTTGAAATGAAACCAATCGCTTTTTTTTTTCTGAACAGCGGGCACAACTTGGTGTGGAGGCCTTTGCAGATGCTCTTCTGGTCATACCCAAGACACTTTCAGAGAACTGTGGCCTTGACACACAAGATGTCATTATTGCCCTCACGGTACTCTTATTTTCAGTCGAATGCTCAATTCCGTTCTTTCTTCTGATTTTGACCAATTAATGAAATACTGAATCTTAGATCAAGTTGAATTGAAAATGATTCTATCGTTTAAGTTTCAATGTACTGTCTACTCTCTCGCTCTGCCCCCTAAATCTCCCCTCTTTCTTCGTCTCTACACACTTTTTCCTCTCTATCCTTCCTTTATCTCTTCTCTCTCTCTCTCTACATATATCTACACCTCCATATCTATCTAGCCATCCTAAATTCCAGATGGTTTACTTGAATTTTAGGGGGAACATGATAGAGGAAACGTGGTGGGGCTAAATCAGCACACGGGAGAACCAATGGATCCACAGATGGAGGGAATATTTGATAATTACTCGGTCAAGCGCCAGATCATAAATTCTGGGTAGACCCTAATTTCTTGCTTTTTTTTTTCAGCCCTAATTTCATAGGTTGGTACTTGATAGAAATGTCTGCCTTCAAATCCTTGTTTTTTTGCAGGCCTGTCATTGCTTCCCAGTTGCTTTTGGTGGATGAGGTCATCCGGGCAGGCCGCAACATGAGAAAGCCTTCTTAGGGTCTATGTCTGCCAAATGGCTTGCCCTAAACAAGTCAACTCCTTCATGCTCGTCTGACTTACACCTTCCCTTGCCTGGGAATTGACCAAAAAAATTTTTTTTTTGTCAGGAGACTTGAGAAAGCCCATTAAAGGGCGAATGTTGCGAGACCTCCCTCATTTTCTGCTAAATATTTTTTCTTGGCCAAGTTTTTAGTTTCTTAGTTTTACAGTTTTAATATTATTTTTTGTTTGGAAGAATATGCTTTCACCAGCTTATAATTTTAGAGGCCCAGAAAAGCAGTACTACTTTCTCAAACGTGCACTGCGGAGCAGAAGTTCAGCATGTTTACAAGAGGAGCAGACATCTACAGAGGTAAGTTGCAAATGGCATAAAAAGTATGTTCTTCAATGGAATGGATTATCTCTCGTTCTTAGCTAACTCGCACTGTCTGTCGCATTGAGGAGACCTCTTTTTTGCCACTGCCCTTGGGTGATGGTGACGATGATGGAATTACTTCTCCTCTTTCAGCTTCTCTTTTATGAGATGCAGGTCAATGTCTCAATCTTAAGCTTTTAATGTCAAACTTTTGAGTTGACTTCTCAATCTGTTTGCCTCATATTCATTGTGGGTATGGGATAATCAATATACTGACTATTGATGGCCTGTGTGAACAGTCCAAAAACTATGCTCTGGAATATTGTTTTGCCCTCTAAAATAGCACTCCTATTTGGTGTCAATATCTTTGATAAAGCTTCAAGGCCTTCTCATAAAAAATTTCTTCATAAATCTTGTTCTTGCATAATTCTGACCTATTGTAACAACAGATTAACTCTATCAATGATGAAGAATCCAATGGTTATAGAAGAACAAAGCATGTAAAACTTCATAATCATTTTGTTAGAGATCAAGTAATGTCAGGTACTATTGAAGTGAAGTTTTTCTCACCAAAGATCAAGTTGCTGATGGATTTATAAAAGTTTTCAATCAAGTGGGAATGTGTACATTGCACCAAAACCATCACAAGACAATCAAATTCAATGTAATGACTTCTCTCCCTATCGCCTTATTTACCAACTTTAAATTTTTTTACCAAGCCATTATCTGGATATTTTATGGGCCTATAAATAGGACGGAGTTTAATAGAGAAAAAATAATAGAAGAAGCGTCTTGGTTTTTAGCGAGTTTATCTCGTATTTCCTTCCTATCTCTATATTCTTGAGGTGCTTGTAAGCAGTCTATTCAAGATTTTGTGGGCTCCTCTAATCCTTAAAATCCTATTGAAAAATTGAGATGTCATCCTTGCATCAGATTTCTATGAACATTGCTTTTGTGGTGTCCTATTTTGAGGGCATCGCAAAATATTTTCTCACAGCCAATATCTTGTTAACTGGTATTTACATAAGTGGTTTCATATTTCACCCATCTTTACGCAAAATATATACATGTTAGCAAAACATGTGTAGCAGACATTTTCTATTTTTATATTAGTTTCAAAGTTTTCATCATAACCAATATTTTTTCTGGATACTTGCCATTTTATATTTTGTTTAATAATGTAGATCCAATAATGGAAATCGTGATCTCTGATAAATATTTAAACATATCAAAGTGCATGAATATTGTGGAACTTGCTTGTCCTGTATAACTTAAGACTCAATATTCTCAAATTTTAATTTGTTCTCCACGTTGAACTAGTTGGCTATTAAACTCTCCACTTCGAGTGGCCTCTCCTCCATTGTATTTTTATATTTAGTATTCCATTACATTTTCCCAATATATGGAGTTATTTCTATGCATATATAAGGGATCATCAAATACTTAGGAATCCTTTTCTAGATGATCTAATAGTTCATGTGAAAAACATTTTGCTTAAAATTGGCCAAGTGAAAAATATTATTAACTATAGATTGGGCCCCCTAAGTCAAGTTGTGTAAATGAGTATGTCACTTTTTATTTGTAACTACCACTTAAGATGTCTTGCAAATTCGACAACAAAGCATACTGCTCTTCCTCGATCCTCCTATCTTAGGAGTTCTAGGTTCAATATTCCTCTAGGGTTAAGAGACGAATGCCTATGGATGATCAAGGATTGTGTGTGTGAAAAAAAGAAGAAGAAAGAAATGGCCACATCTACTAGAAAGTTCATTATGATGGGATCAGATGATGAATAAGGTGTCAAAATTTTGATAAAAATGTCAAATGTTGCATAATTTATTGAATCAAACATTTAAAATACCAAGGCTCCAAGAACCAATGATCCCATCACTTAGTATAGATTAAAATCCATACAAGGTTTATCAAAAGAGTTTTTATAATTGTTCAAGTGTCCAATTTATAACAATTTCTACACGACCCCTTAATGACTAGATCTCCTCTTCAATAATCTTTACTAAGAGAGCAAAAAAGGAAAGGAGAGAGCTTTTCATAAATTTTGTATGGGCGCCTTCAATTGTGTTCATTTTCTCTTTATTTATAGACATTAGGTATGTGAATTTTTCCCAAAAACCTTCAAAATTATGTCTATATCCACCAATGTCCATAAACATTATGTTTGTTACCTTTCAGGTCCATATATCTTACTAGCTAAAAACTCCATAGACCCCATAATGCTTATTGGTCAACCTTACTAATTATCTATATTATCATATAGATTAATTAATTTAGGATCAATTTCACCCAATCAATAAGTCTAGTTGCCAACCTGTTGGGTGTCAAGCTATACCCTACGCTCTAGGAGATATAGAGTATATAAGAACTCTTGAATGAAACCTTATAATTATCGATTATTGTGTACATATAATTCTTCATCATATGACTTAGGGTATAGTCAATTTTCAAACCCTAGTTAGTCACTCAAGTTAGTTCTTATGTGTGGAGAAAATCATCGAGAATACTTTCTCTAATATTTATTATATTTTGGCCAACACAATCAACTTTGAAGACTTCATATCATAGCGAATATATGAGATTTTGGAGATCTTGTGGCTAGAGATTTGTAGGTCATAGTCAAAATACTATAATCCATCCTCAAAATATTTTTGGTGTCTCAAGTTAAAAGACCACATATATAATTGTGAAATGAATTGACTTGATAGAGAATTAGGTATAAAAGCATTTAGAGATTCATATGGTTCAATTCAATGAAATTTGTCTTCAAGGAGTACCTACAATTTATCATTGGTGTCTCGACATCAATGGCCACAAGATTAGCTGTACTCATCATATGAGTTGGATCAGAGAGTATTATTTGTTTCAAATAATTCATTGTTCTTTTCAAATATCTATGGAAAAATAATGGTTAGAATGTATGTATAAAGAGTAGTAATTTTTATATCATGATATCATCATAATTTACTTAGTCATTGCATATGCTTGTGAACTTCATCGTAAACATCACACAAGAATAATAAAGAAAAAAATTATTTTAATAAATATTGATGAGAGATGAAAAGTGTGATTAACTTGTAGGCCACATACTATGTATTAACTAGTGGAGTGGAGGGATCATTAACTAGTGCATGACAAAGAATTGGGGATAAACATCATGGGCATTGATGGATTTTGATAGTCCTTGAAGATGAGCAAAGGAGGTGAAATAGTAGAGGGTACAATGATAATAGAGAATCTTGGGGGAGGAGAGGAAGATGTTACGAGAGTAAGAGGAAACCCCAAGGGTGAAGATGTAGATGCTTGAGAAACAAAGAATGGTAGGTTGTGAGAAACAAAGAATATCTTCATGGAAAGTGACATTAGTAGAAATAATGTAGCACTAGTTATAAGGGAAATAGACACAATAATGCTTCTATGTGCAGGAATAGATAACAAATACTCCTTTTAATGCGCGAGAAGTACTGTATGATAAAGATAATGTATGATCTTGCACAAAGTTAGTTCATCCAAACACATGAGGTTAAAATGTAAGGATAGAAGCATCAAGAAAAACATGAGTAAGAGGGATCACACAACCCAAAGGAGAGGAGGGAAGGCGATTATGAAGATAAGAGGTTGTGATGATAGTATCAAACCATCAAGTAGTTTAGAAACTGCATCTCATAGAGTAGTGTGGAGTAATCTCAAGTAGATTGCAATGTTTTCTATCTGGAACACCATTTTGAGGAGAGTGCAATGGTAGGTGGTTTGGTGGATGATTATGTGTTTAGCACAAAAGAATCAAAGGGCATTGTTCATTGGAAGAATTTTGTAGGGTATTGGCATGTCGTGTACTGATTTCTTGAGTAAATTGGTTGACAATGTTAAGGACTTGCATGTGATATTTCATGAGATATTTGATATGCGTAAAAACGCGGTCGTCGAATGCGCGCTTTTACGTATCAAACAAAATTTATAACTCAACTCTTCAAAACTGATTTTTAAATTAGAACAGTGGCAAGTCGAGGTCGAATCCACAGAGAGGAGGGTTAAAAGATTGAAATCAGAAACTATTTTTTTGGTATTTTAGATTTAGAAATCGAAAATGATCGATGGAAGGAAGAAAATGTGCGTGGAGATGAAGTGAATCGAACAAGTGCTTCCAAACTCTTTTCAGAGATTGAAAACCCTTGATCGATGGTGGAAAAGTATTTTTTAGGGTTTTTAAATGAGAAAATGTTGGTAAACAGATGATGAAATCAGAAGAAATGGATAGAAGATAGTTCTAACCTAAGATTCGTGATGAAAATACGATCCAATGATGCTCCCTAATCAAAACATACCTTCGAGAGCCGTATATTTCGCCCGGACTTGGCGTCTTGCATCCAACACGAAGAATGAATAGAAAGGGGAAGAAACTCACTGAGAAAGAAGTTCAACACATGAACAATGATCCATTGTCGCTTTCTTTCCTTCTGGCTAGCCAATGATAGAAGCAAACAACAAAAACACCGATAACCCTAATTTTTTCGTCTCAGAACTTAAATCAGCCCCAGCAGATTCGTGGAGCATGAAAGGACGATCATGCCCACGAAATTTCAGCCCCTAACTCCATCAGGATCGTCGGATATCGTGATTTTAACTTGGAACATTTCGGGCCGTTGATCTGCCCTTCTCTCTCCTCAGATCGCGCCAGTCAACCTGCTCCTGTAACAACCGCTGCGGTCAAACCTGCAAAAGAAAAAATCATTATCTCTCCTCTCTCCTCTCCTGTCTTTCCTCTAGTCTCTTCTCTCTCTCTCTTCTCTCTCGATGGCGAAAAACAGGTGCGGTGAAACGGCGAGCGAGAGAGAGAACTCCTCTCGTGACGGAAATTGTTTCCGTCGCGAGAGAGGGAGAAGATAGAGAGAGAGAGAGAGATCGAGGGAGAGAGAAGAAGGGAGCGAAAAAGGAAAAGAGGAGATGAAGACGAAGAAGAGAATGCGAGAGAGAGAGTTCGCCGGAGAGAGAGGAAGGGAGCGAGAGAGAGGCGAACTCTTCTCGCAACGGAAATTATTTCCGTCGCGAGAGAGAGACATTCGCGGAGGAAGAGAGAAAGCGAAGAAAAAGAAGAAGAGGGGAGAGAAAGCCAGAGAAGGAGAGAGAGAGGGGAGAGAGGAAAACTTTCCTCCTCCCGGCTCTCTCGCGACGGAAGCAATTTCCGTCGCGAGGAGAGAGAAGGAAAGAGAGAAAAGACGAGGAGAGAGGGAGGCTTTTCCTCCCGCCTCTCCTCACGACGGAATTTTTGTCGCGAGAGAGAGAGCGAGGGGAAGAGAGAGGAAAAGAAGAGAAATCCAGAGGAAGAGAGGAGAAGGAGAGAGGGAGAAGGTGAGCCGGGACGAACGCGGAAGAGAGAGAAAGAAGAAGGAAAGAGAGAGGACGTCCTCCTTGCGGTCGCCTCGCGACGGAAGCAATTTCCGTCGCGAGGAGACGCGAGAGGGAGAGAGGGAGGTGGAGGAGGAAGAAATTTTCCTCCTCCTCCCCTCTGTCGCATGCGCCAGCGCGTGCCAGGGAGGAGTGAATCTCTCCTCGCGACGGAAAATTCCGTCGCGAGAGAGAGAGAGACTCGCTAGAGAGAGAAAAGAAAGGGAGAGCGAAAATCTCCCTCTCCCTTTCGCACGCACGCGTGCGCGAGGAAGAGAAGGAGAGGGGGAGTCTTTTCCTCCCGCCTCTCCTCGCGACGGAACTTCCATCGCGAGAGAGGAAACGAGAAGTGGAGAAAGAGCGGGAGAAGAAAGAAGGGAAGGAAGAGAGAGAGGAAAGAGAGAGAGAGGGAGATAAAAAAGAGAGAGAGAGATAGAGAGAGAGAGATAGTTTCCTCTCTTTTTTTATATATTTCTAAATGTTCTTGATAAATGCATTTTAAATGCATTTTTATAAATACACTTCATATATATTCTTATGTCAATAAATACAGTTTATAGGAATTTCATTTAATAATAAAAGAAAATTGTATTCTTGATTAATCCATTCACTAAATGCTCATAAAAAATGCTACAAATTTATGAAAAAATCAAGAATATCCTTTAAACTTTATAGAAATGATTAATTTAATCATTTTAAATCATGATAACATGCATTTATGATTATATTTCAAAGAATAAATGCATAAAAATGCATCATATTAATGCATGAAATTGCATGTTATCATATCCCCCAACTCAAACCATTGCTAGTCCCTTAGCAATGTCCTTAGAATCTTCTTTAGGAGTCCCTCATCATCAGTGGAACCATGAACCCTTGTGCATGAAGTCTTTTAACAATATCCCTCACATGCTTAGCGTGACTACTCCGTCATGACCATCTAAACACACGTCCCTTTCTAGCAAGTGAGAACGACTCCGAGGAGCCAATGAAGATAAAAAACTAATGCACCTTTTCTCCAGATATGACACTATGAACCCGAATGTTTTCCCTAAAAACTCATGAAGTGGTGGACCTCACACCTCTCAAAGTAAGGACGCTCTCTTTCTTTTTTTGGGTATTTGCTACCTAGCTCTTGAAATTCCAGTATTCTCTCTCCCGTCCAAAAAAACAAGAGCGAGGCACTCTTCTCCTCCTTTAAGCACAAAAATCAATGAAGTGACCCATAAAATATGGCTGAGGAGGCTAAGATAAAAAGAGGGCTATCTAAGTGTTAAAGAAGGAAAAAAAGAAAGATGGAAGGCCTTCAAAAAGAATAGAGAATTTGACAGCTTTGGAAGGTTATGATAATAGGAAGGAGGTAATATTACCTAAGATAGTCGCTTCCCAATAAAGAGAATGATGAGATGAAGATGTGGTAATAGCAAAGATCAAAGAAAAGAAGATCATGGCAAGAGCATAGTGAACCAAGGTGCATAAAAAGGCTTTCAAAAGATTGTATGAATAATGAACCTCAATGGATGCACCTTCAAAAAGCCACAAATGAATCCCTTCTTCTTCTTCTTCTTCTTCTTCTGGTCTTTTGTTTCTTTTTTTGTTTTCTTTTCAACATCTTTTTCAACATCTTTTTCTTTTCTCTCTCTTTTCCTGCAAACTCATAAACATGGAAAAAAACAGATTTCCTTCATCACCTCTTAATATGGCATTGATGAATGCATAGATAGCAAGGGGGCCAAAATGACTTAGTGAAGAAGGTGTTTATTTGGTGAAAGAGATTGAAATAGGGAAACCAATGCAAATTGGGAATTGACATATCCTTGGTAATATGATTGGAAGAGATAGGTTCCTACTTTGGAAAAGGATTAAATTTAGGTTGTAACGAGATAAAAAAAGCAAACGTGGCCTATAGGTTTAATGAAATGGCTTGGGTGGCCTCAAAAAAGGAAACCTTTGTGCTTTAGGACTTGAAGAATGCATACTGGAAAAGTCAAAAATGCATAAGTAGGATCGGCCAATGAAGGGTGGAGGTAAACACACAATTATCATTTTCTACCATCCAAGGTTCATAGTGCTTCAATCCTTTGATTTTCACTTGCCTACAAACTCAATACACATAATCCAAAATCATGGTTTTGTAATCATCTAAGCATGCTCAAGATGAGCTCTAAGAGCCTACCCCTATACACAAGCACTCACGGTTCCAAGGGTGAAAAGGAATCTTGAAGAAAATCCATGATTGATGCTTAGATTTCATGGGACATGTATTTTTTTTCTTTTCGAAATATGACCACAGCAATGCTCGACATGAAATGCTCCCTCCCCCTACTAATATATGCATGGTCCTCAATGCATGAATATGACAATAAAAGCATTTCAAGGGAGAGAATTGCAAACCGAGGGAAAATTTTTGCGATAATGGGAAGGAGCTTTAAGGGTTTCTTGTCCACTGATGTACGGCATGGAAGACAGCAGCAACTGATCATCTTCAATTGATTGGTACCTAAAAAAAAAAATACAAAGGGATCTAGGAGATTTTCTACTCCTATTAGGGAAAAGAAATCAACATACTTAACTGTCATAAAAAAACAGAAATTAACAGAAAAAGATACCAACATACTAGTCATAAAAAGTGCCACAAAAAAGAGAAACCACATACTAGTATGAGTAATTCTATGCCCATGTAGATGAATTTATATTTCATGGATAATTTTATGCATATATAAGCCCATAACATTATTAAATGTGATTGGATGATCTTATGATGTGCCCCAATGCATGAGCTTTTTAAAAACAAAATATTTTTGTATTCCATGAAATAATGATATGATTCTCTAAAAGAGTTCTTATGTTTCAATTGAGCTAATGAGAATTCATATGAAAAACAAGGGCATATGGAATGAATGTCAATTGGAGAAATAATTTCATGCTCAATGAAATGATCATGCCATTTTGTGAAGAGAAATTTCTTTAAAATATAGCTTAATAGCATGGAGTTATTGAACATGAAAAATTGAAGTATCATGACATTCATATAAAAAATTTTACTGTTAGGAAGATGATCATGCCAATCAGTAAAATAAATTTTAATTATTATAGGTTCAAGATTTTCTTCATTGATATTATTATCATGAATCATGAAGGGGAGAAAAAGAAAAATTTCTTTAAACATAATTTCTCATTCACAAATGTTAAAGGCATATGATTTATAGCATTCTCATCAGAAACTTTAACATCATGAATTAGATCAGTGAATTCCATTGCATTTATATTCTCATAAAAAACATTAAGAAATTTATCACCTTGATGAAACTCTTTCTCACCTTCATCTTGCCAACCTGCATATGATTCTTCAATTTTGATCTTTTAGAAAAAAATATTTTCAGCATTCACAAACAACATACCAATATCAGAAATAATTTCATCCATTTCTCTCAAAGAGATGTTATCCTCTCTCTCAAGATTCATGGAATTAAACAAAGTTTTAGAATAAAGAGCTTCTGGAAAAGGAATGGGAACTTTATAATCATTTAGTTGTGGAATTCCTTCACAAACTAGCTCTTCTTCATTCTCTTTCTCATCTCTTTCTACATTCTCCTCAAAAATGTCAAGAAGATGATTAGAGGATTCCTCACCAAGTATAACTCTAGTTATGGCATTAATTTTTTCTTTCTTTTCACTAAGAGATGGCAATGAAAAAGATGGTTTTGATGTTTGAGGATTTTCTGTAGGAAGGGTTGAGAGTTTACCTTTCCTTCCATGGAATTCTGAATTTTTTTGGAACACTTTCATCTCTTGTTCACTTCTGAAATTTTCCATCTCTAGCTTCATCTCCTCAAGGAATGCCCAATTTTGCTCTATCCTCTTCATGAAATCTTATTCTCCTCCTGCATTTCTCTTATAAACTCCAGAAAAGTATTGTCAACTTGATCACAATGGGGAGTAGAATAAAAAAATCAGATGATCTAGAGCAATGAGATGTATTTTTGAGGAACAAAAAGATGAATGAGTGGAATGGGGTAGATCCTCATGAGAATTTTTAAAACATTTAGTATTGTTGAATGTGGGTTGAAAACCATAATTATAAGAATTAGCATTTGAATATGAAGTATAATCTTGATAAGAATAATTTCTCCTATCATGATGAATTGCATCTTCCTTATAGTAGTGAGAATGATTTTCATATTTTTGCATGCTTTCATTATAGAAGTGATTTTTCCTATAATGATCAAACATGAGAAAATTTCTATCTAAAACAGAAAAGAAAGAATCAAAATTTCAATCTAATAGACACCGACCTCCCCGGCAGCGGCGCCATTTTGATATGCGTAAAAACGCGGTCGTCGAATGCGCGCTTTTACGTATCAAACAAAATTTATAACTCAACTCTTCAAAACTGATTTTTAAATTAGAACAGTGGCAAGTCGAGGTCGAATCCACAGAGAGGAGGGTTAAAAGATTGAAATCAGAAACTATTTTTTTGGTATTTTAGATTTAGAAATCGAAAATGATCGATGGAAGGAAGAAAATGTGCGTGGAGATGAAGTGAATCGAACAAGTGCTTCCAAACTCTTTTCAGAGATTGAAAACCCTTGATCGATGGTGGAAAAGTATTTTTTAGGGTTTTTAAATGAGAAAATGTTGGTAAACAGATGATGAAATCAGAAGAAATGGATAGAAGATAGTTCTAACCTAAGATTCGTGATGAAAATACGATCCAATGATGCTCCCTAATCAAAACATACCTTCGAGAGCCGTATATTTCGCCCGGACTTGGCGTCTTGCATCCAACACGAAGAATGAATAGAAAGGGGAAGAAACTCACTGAGAAAGAAGTTCAACACATGAACAATGATCCATTGTCGCTTTCTTTCCTTCTGGCTAGCCAATGATAGAAGCAAACAACAAAAACACCGATAACCCTAATTTTTTCATCTCAGAACTTAAATCAGCCCCAGCAGATTCGTGGAGCATGAAAGGACGATCATGCCCACGAAATTTCAGCCCCTAACTCCATCAGGATCGTCGGATATCGTGATTTTAACTTGGAACATTTCGGGCCGTTGATCTGCCCTTCTCTCTCCTCAGATCGCGCCAGTCAACCTGCTCCCTGTAACAACCGCTGCGGTCAAACCTGCAAAAGAAAAAAATCATTATCTCTCCTCTCTCCTCTCCTGTCTTTCCTCTAGTCTCTTCTCTCTCTCTTCTCTCTCGATGGCGAAAAAAACAAAGTGCGGTGAAACGGCGAGCGAGAGAGAGAACTCTCTCGTGACGGAAATTGTTTCCGTCGCGAGAGAGGGAGAAGATAGAGAGAGAGAGAGATCGAGGGAGAGAGAAGAAGGGAGCGAAAAGGAAAGAGGAGATGAAGACGAAGAAGAGAATGCGAGAGAGAGAGTTCGCCGGAGAGAGAGGAAGGGAGCGAGAGAGAGGCGAACTCTTCTCGCAACGGAAATTATTTCCGTCGCGAGAGAGAGACATTCGCGGAGGAAGAGAGAAAGCGAAGAAAAAAAGAAGAAGAGGGGAGAGAAAGCCAGAGAAGGAGAGAGAGAGGGAGAGAGGAAAACTTTCCTCCTCCCGGCTCTCGCGACGGAAGCAATTTCCGTCGCGAGGAGAGAGAAGGAAAGAGAGAAAAAGACGAGGAGAGAGGGAGGCTTTTTCCTCCCGCCTCCTCACGACGGAATTTTTGTCGCGAGAGAGAGAGCGAGGGGAAGAGAGAGGAAAAGAAGAGAAATCCAGAGGAAGAGAGGAGAAGGAGAGAGGGAGAAGGTGAGCCGGGACGAACGCGGAAGAGAGAGAAAGAAGAAGGAAAGAGAGAGGACGTCCTCCTTGCGGTCGCCTCGCGACGGAAGCAATTTCCGTCGCGAGGAGACGCGAGAGGGAGAGAGGGAGGTGGAGGAGGAAGAAATTTTCCTCCTCCTCCCCCTTACGCGCGCACGCCCGCGCGTGCCAGGAGAGGAGTGAATCTCTCCTCGCGACGGAAAATTCCGTCGCGAGAGAGAGAGAGACTCGCTAGAGAGAGAAAAGAAAGGGAGAGCGAAAATCTCCCTCTCCCTTTCGCACGCACGCGTGCGCGAGGAAGAGAAGGAGAGGGGGAGTCTTTTCCTCCCGCCTCTCCTCGCGACGGAACTTCCATCGCGAGAGAGGAAACGAGAAGTGGAGAAAGAGCGGGAGAAGAAAGAAGGGAAGGAAGAGAGAGAGGAAAGAGAGAGAGAGGGGAGATAAAAAGAGAGAGAGAGAGAGAGAGAGATAAAAAGAGAGAGAGATAGTTTCCTCTCTTTTTATATATTTCTAAATGTTCTTGATAAATGCATTTTAAATGCATTTTTATAAATACACTTCATATATATTCTTATGTCAATAAATACAGTTTATAGGAATTTCATTTAATAATAAAAGAAAATTGTATTCTTGATTAATCCATTCACTAAATGCTCATAAAATGCTACAAATTTATGAAAAAATCAAGAATATCCTTTAAAACATAGAAATGATTAATTTAATCATTTTAAATCATGATAACATGCATTTATGATTATATTTCAAAGAATAAATGCATAAAATGCATCATATTAATGCATGAAATTGCATGTTATCATATCCCCCAACTCAAACCATTGCTAGTCCCTTAGCAATGTCCTTAGAATCTTCTTTAGGAGTCCCTCATCATCAGTGGAACCATGAACCCTTGTGCATGAAGTCTTTTAACAATATCCCTCACATGCTTAGCGTGACTACTCCGTCATGACCATCTAAACACACGTCCCTTTCTAGCAAGTGAGAACGACTCCGAGGAGCCAATGAAGATAAAAAACTAATGCACCTTTTCTCCAGATATGACACTATGAACCCGAATGTTTTCCCTAAAACTCATGAAGTGGTGGACCTCACACCTCTCAAAGCAAGGACGCTCTCTTTCTTTTTGGGTATTTGCTACCTAGCTCTTGAAATTCCAGTATTCTCTCTCCCGTCCAAAAACAAGAGCGAGGCACTCTTCTCCTCCTTTAAGCACAAAATCAATGAAGTGACCCATAAAATATGGCTGAGGAGGCTAAGATAAAAGAGGGCTATCTAAGTGTTAAAGAAGGAAAAGAAAGATGGAAGGCCTTCAAAAGAATAGAGAATTTGACAGCTTTGGAAGGTTATGATAATAGGAAGGAGGTAATATTACCTAAGATAGTCGCTTCCCAATAAAGAGAATGATGAGATGAAGATGTGGTAATAGCAAAGATCAAAGAAAAGAAGATCATGGCAAGAGCATAGTGAACCAAGGTGCATAAAAGGCTTTCAAAAGATTGTATGAATAATGAACCTCAATGGATGCACCTTCAAAAGAGCCACAAATGAATCCCTTCTTCTTCTTATTCTTCTTCTTCTTCTTCTGTCCTTCTTTTTTCTCTCTCTTCTTTTTCAACATCTTTCTTTTCAACATCTTTTTCTTCTTCTTTCTCTTTTTCTCTGCAAACTCATGAAACATGGAAAAAAACAGATTTCCTTCATCACCTCTTAATATGGCATTGATGAATGCATAGATAGCAAGGGGCCAAAATGACTTAGTGAAGAAGGTGTTTATTTGGTGAAAGAGATTTGAAATAGGGGAAACCAATGCAAAATTGGGAATTGACATATCCTTGGTAATATGATTGGAAGAGATAGGTTCCTACTTTGTGGAAAAGGATTAAATTTAGGTTGTAACGAGATAAAAAGCAAAACGTGGCCTATAGGGTTTAATGAAATGGCTTGGGTGGCCTCAAAAAGGAAACCTTTGTGCTTTAGGACTTGAAGAGTGCATACTGGAAAAAGTCAAAAATGCATAAGTAGGATCGGCCAATGAAGGGTGGAGGTAAACACACAATTATCATTTTCTACCATCCAAGGTTCATAGTGCTTCAATCCTTTGATTTTCACTTGCCTACAAACTCAATACACATAATCCAAAAATCATGGTTTTGTAATCATCTAAGCATGCTCAAGATGAGCTCTAAGAGCCTACCCCTATACACAAGCACTCACGGTTCCAAGGGTGAAAAAGGAATCTTGAAGAAAAATCCATGATTGATGCTTAGATTTCATGGGACATGTATTTTTCTTTTCGAAATATGACCACAGCAATGCTCGACATGAAATGCTCCCTCCCCCTACTAATATATGCATGGTCCTCAATGCATGAATATGACAATAAAAGCATTTCAAGGGAGAGAATTGCAAACCGAGGGAAAATTTTTGCGATAATGGGAAGGAGCTTTAAGGGTTTCTTGTCCACTGATGTACGGCATGGAAGACAGCAGCAACTGATCATCTTCAATTGATTGGTACCTAAAAAAAAAAATACAAAGGGATCTAGGAGATTTTCTACTCCTATTAGGGAAAGAAATCAACATAAAAAAAAACTTAACTGTCATAAAAACAGAAATTAACAGAAAAAGATACCAACATACTAGTCATAAAAAGTGCCACGAGAAAACACACACATACTAGTATGAGTAATTCTATGCCCATGTAGATGAATTTATATTTCATGGATAATTTTATGCATATATAAGCCCATAAACATTATTAAATGCGATTGGATGATCTTACTGATGTGCCCCAATGCATGAGCTTTTTAAAAACAAAAGATTTTTTTGTATTCCATGAAATAATGATATGATTCTCCAAAAAGAGTTCTTATGTTTCAATTGAGCTAATGAGAATTCAGATGGCAAAAACAAGGGCATATGGAATGAATGTCAAATTGGAGAAATACTTTCATGCTCAATGAAATGATCATGCCATTTTGTGAAGAGAAATTTTCTTTTAAAATATAGCTTAATAGCATGGAGTTATTGAACATGAAAAAATTGAAAGTATCATGACATTCATATAAAAAATGTTTACTGTTAGGAAGATGATCATGCCAATCAGTAAAATAGATTTTAATTATTATAGGTTCAACATTTTACTTCATTGATATTATTACTCATTGAATCATGAAGGGATGAAAAAGAAAAATTTCTTTAAACATAATTTCTCATTCACAAATGTTAAAGGCATATGATTTATAGCATTCTCATCAGAAACTTTAACATCATGAATTAGATCAGTGAATTCCATTGCATTTATATTCTCATACATTAAGAAATTTATCACCTTGATGAAACTCTTTCTCACCTTCATCTTGCCGATCTGCACATGACTTCTTCAATTTTGATCATCTAGAAACAATATTTTCAACATTCACAAACAACCTACCAATATCATAAATAATTTCATCCATTTCTCTCAAAGAGATGTTTATCTTCTCTCTCAAGATTCATGGAATTAAACAAAGTTTTTAGAATAAAGAGCTTCTGGAAAAAGGAATGGGAACTTTATAATCATTTAGTTGTGGAATTCCTTCACAAGACTAGCTCTTCTTCATTCTCCTCTCATCTCTTTCTACATTCTCCTCAAAAATGTCCAAGAAGATGATTAGAGGATTCCTCACCAAGTATAACTCTAGTTATGGCATTACTTTTTCTTTGCTTTTCACTAAGAGATGGCAATGAAAAAGATGGGTTTTGATGTTTGAGGATTTTCTGTAGGAAGGGTTGAGATTTCACCTTTCCTTCCATGGAATTCTGAACTTTTTGGAACACTTTCATCTCTTGTTCACTTCGAAAATTTTTCCATCTCTAGCTTTCATCTCCTCAAGGAATGCCCAATTTTTGCTCTATCCTCTTGCGAGAAATCTTATTCTCCTCCTGCATTTCTCTTATAAACTCCAGAAAAGTATTGTCAACTTGATCACAATGGGGAGTAGAATAAAAATCAGATGATCTAGAGCAATGAGATGTATTTTGAGGAACAAAAGATGAATGAGTGGAATGGGGTAGATCCTCATGAGAATTTTCAAAACATTTAGTATTGTTGAATGTGGGTTGAAAACCATAATTATAAGAATTAGCATTTGAATATGAAGTATAATCTTGATAAGAATAATTTCTCCTATCATGATGAATTGCATCTTCCTTATAGTAGTGAGAATGATTTTCATATTTTTGCATGCTTTCATTATAGAAGTGATTTTTCCTATAATGATCAAACATGAGAAAATTTTCTATCTAAAACAGAAAAGAAAGAATCAAAATTTCAATCTAATAGACACCGACCTCCCCGGCAGCGGCGCCATTTTGATATGCGTAAAAACGCGGTCGTCGAATGCGCAGCTTTTTACGTATCAAACAAAATTTATAACTCAACTCTTCAAAAACTGATTTTTTTAAATTAGAACAGTGGCAAGTCGAGGTCGAATCCACAGAGAGGAGGGTTAAGAGATTGAAATCAGAAACTATGGTATTTTTAGATTTAGAAATCGGAAAATGGATCGATGGAAAGGAAGAAAATGTGCGTGGAGATGAAAGTGAATCGAACAAGTGCTTCCAAACTCTTTTCAGAGATTGAAAACCCTTGATCGATGGTGGAAAAGTATTTTTTAGGGTTTTTAAATGAGAAAATGTTGGTAAACAGATGATGAAATCAGAAGAAATGGATAGAAGATAGTTCTAACCTAAGATTCGTGATGAAAATACGATCCAATGATGCTCCCTAATCAAAACATACCTTCGAGAGCCGTATATTTCGCCCGGACTTGGCGTCTTGCATCCAACACGAAGAATGAATAGAAGAGGGAAGAAACTCACTGAGAAAATGAAGTTCAACACATGAACAATGATCCATTGTCGCTTTCCTTTCTCGGCTAGCCAATGATAGAAGCAAACAACAAAAAAACACCGATAACCCTAATTTTTCATCTCAGAACTTAAATCAGCCCCAGCAGATTCGTGGAGCATGAAAGGACGATCATGCCCACGAAATTTCAGCCCCTAACTCCATCAGGATCGTCGGATATCGTGAGTTTTTAACTTGGAGACATTTTGGACCGTTGATCTGCCCTTCTCTCTCCTCGGATCGCGCCAGTCAACCTGCTCCCGTAACAACCGCTGCGGTCAAACCTGCAAAAAGAAAGGAAACTCATTATCTCTCCTCTCTCCTCTCTGTCTTTCCTCTAGTCTCTTCCTCTCTCTCTTCTCTCTCGATGGCGAAAAACAAAGTGCGGTGAAAGGGCGAGCGAGAGAGAGAACTCCTCTCGTGGCGGAAATTGTTTCCGTCGCGAGGGAGGAGAAGAGAGAGAGAGAGAGATCGAGGAGAGAGAAGAAGGGAGCGAAAAGGAAAGAGGAGATGAAGACGAAGAAGAGAATGCGAGAGAGGAGTTCGCCGGAGAGAGAGGGAAGGGAGCGAGAGAGAGGCGAACTCTTCTCGCAACGGAAATTATTTCCGTCGCGAGAGAGAGACATTCGCGGAGGAAGAGAGAAAGCGAAGAAAAAGAAGAAGAGGGGAGAGAAAGCCAGAGAAGGAGAGAGAGAGGGGAGAGAGGAAAACTTTCCTCCTCCCGGCTCTCTCGCGACGGAAGCAATTTCCGTCGCGAGGAGAGAGAAGGAAAGAGAGAAAAGACGAGGAGAGAGGGAGGCTTTTCCTCCCGCCTCTCCTCACGACGGAATTTTTGTCGCGAGAGAGAGAGCGAGGGGAAGAGAGAGGAAAAGAAGAGAAATCCAGAGGAAGAGAGGAGAAGGAGAGAGGGAGAAGGTGAGCCGGGACGAACGCGGAAGAGAGAGAAAGAAGAAGGAAAGAGAGAGGACGTCCTCCTTGCGGTCGCCTCGCGACGGAAGCAATTTCCGTCGCGAGGAGACGCGAGAGGGAGAGAGGGAGGTGGAGGAGGAAGAAATTTTCCTCCTCCTCCCCCTTACGCGCGCACGCCCGCGCGTGCCAGGAGAGGAGTGAATCTCTCCTCGCGACGGAAAATTCCGTCGCGAGAGAGAGAGAGACTCGCTAGAGAGAGAAAAGAAAGGGAGAGCGAAAATCTCCCTCTCCCTTTCGCACGCACGCGTGCGCGAGGAAGAGAAGGAGAGGGGGAGTCTTTTCCTCCCGCCTCTCCTCGCGACGGAACTTCCATCGCGAGAGAGGAAACGAGAAGTGGAGAAAGAGCGGGAGAAGAAAGAAGGGAAGGAAGAGAGAGGAAAGAGAGAGAGAGGGGAGATAAAAAGAGAGAGAGAGAGAGAGAGATAAAAAGAGAGAGAGATAGTTTCCTCTCTTTTTATATATTTCTAAATGTTCTTGATAAATGCATTTTAAATGCATTTTTATAAATACACTTCATATATATTCTTATGTCAATAAATGCATTTATAGGAAATTTCATTTTAATAATAAAAGAAAATTGTATTCTTGATTAATCCATTCACTAAATGCTCATAAAATGCTACAAATTTATGAAAAAATCAAGAATATCCTTTAAACATAGAAATGATTAATTTAATCATTTTAAATCATGATAACATGCATTTATGATTATATTTCAAAGAATAAATGCATAAAATGCATCATATTAATGCATGAAATTGCATGTTATCAATATTCCTAGCTGAATGAATTATGTTAATCAACAAAAATAGAATTTTATAAAAATGAACCAAATTTGATGAAACACGATAGGGACCCTGAATATCCTAGTGAATGAGGTCAAATGTAATCACGAGCAAGGCAAGTAGAACAATTTTTGCCCATTTGGAACAGTTCGCACAGGCTTAGATAAAAATAACTAGGGTAAATATTATTTAATTTTAAAAAGACAAGAATGACCAATTCTATGACACTTCAAGATAGAAGAAGAAATAGAAGAGCTAGAAAACAAAGCACGAAGTCTCAAGGAAAGAGTTTCTAACGTGAGCTTATAGATCCAAAACCATTCTTATGCCCCAAAATAATTTTTTGATTGCTATGAAAGCCTTGTAAGACAAAATGAAAAAGGGGAAAAATGGTAACACAATTAAGGTACGAGTAATGGCGCTAATGGAGAGAAGTTTAGTTAGAAACTAAGAACATTTAGAACTTCATAGAAGGTAAAGGAAAAAGTAGGTTTGGTCAAATTGTACCCCTTGAAAAAGCATAAAAAATGACTATTAGTAATGGAAATGGTGAGCAGGCATTGGGTGACAAAGTGAGTCAAGGATCGGGGGTTCTAGTCGTAAGAATTGATGTCGAAGAGTCAATTACCCATGATGGTCTTGAAGCAAGAAGTTCATGTGTACTTAGAGTGGAAGCCAAGTTGGCATTCAAAAGTGGATGCCTAGGATTGCTTCAGTGCTTCATATTGTGTTGAAGTGAAGCTCATCTGAATCATTTTCCCAATGGATATCACAGCTGCAATAGGGAGAGTCAAGACTATAGGAGTAGATGAGAACATATCTTGAGCACATTCATGCTTCTTGGACCCTTTACAACACTTCAACAAAGAATGAGTGATCTTGTCATAATAAGTGCATGGAAGAAAGGTCTGCATGCCCTTTGTAGGAGGGCATCTACCACGAGGAGTAGAATGATGAGGACCATACCCCCCATCCTAGCCAAGTGACCAAGAGATCATCTAGGCTAATGGTTTTGGTACAGAAGATGAAGTAGGGGAAACTGGAACGCCTATAGGACTCCCAAGGGTATCTGACGTGTCGTTTTTGTGCGTCGTTAAAACACAAAGACGATGGTCAAACAAAATTTATAAAATCGAACTCACAAAAACACGATATAATAATCAAGTATTAGGTAAGTATCGGGTCGATCCACATAGAGCAGGGTTGACTTTAATCGCAGAGTTGACTTGGTCAAACTTAGGTTTAAAAGGAGTTTTAAATAAGAGAAAATAAGATGTAAGATATGGAAATAAGGTAAATAATAAGTTTTAAGAATTGAAATCTCGGATTTGACAGAGAAAAGTCAAAAGTCAAAGTCAAAACATTGACTTTGACCAACAGTAGGTGTTCTGCAAAATCAGAGAATCAAATCGAGTCAGAAGATTACGAAAATTATATATTTGGAAACTAGAGAGAAAATGGAATTTATTGATATATGGTTCGTAATTTTTGGATAAGAAATGGATTTATTATGAATTATTGAAAATCAACTATCAGAAAATCCCCGAAATTCACACCTCAGAGGAAATCTTCAAATTGAATGACCAAATGAAATCCAAATCTTACAATTTATATGTCAATAGAAATCTAAGAACCAGAGGAATCCAATAAGACCAAAATTATCAAATTCTAATTTGTCAATAAAAAGTAATTGACCCCGAAAGTCAACGTTTGACTTCTGATGAAAGATGAACAGTCCGTGGTCAAACGTCAAATTGAAGGGTCAAATGAAATCAGAATTTGATGAATTTGCTATCCACGGAAAGCTGATGAAAAAATAAATTCAATGAAACCAAAATCAAGTGATTTGGAATTATAATCAGAGAGATATACTATTTTCAAAATCAGCAAAATTTCAGATCAAAATTTGGGGAAAATGAAGAACACTATGAACTAATTTGCAAACTTAAACTTCTAAACCTAATAAAAACTCAAATTACCTATTGATAATCGATCGAATCTCACTACTAACCCGATTGCCACGAGAATTAAGCTCCAATTTGCGCGAATTGGAGTGAATTTGCTCGGATCCTTTCTCACGGACTTTCGGAATTCAAGTGGAAAATTCGATGAAATCAAGGAGGACTTCGTGATCGATCCCGCTCCAATCCCTTCGGAATTGAGTCTAAACGTAGGGGGATCACGATGAACTAAAGATCTTCCTCGAAATTCGCTTAATTCCTTCACGAATCGATCAAAAGTTGAAGAACAAAGAAGGGAAATACATGCTTTTAAAGAGGGAAATTTGGCCCGAAGATCATGGGCAATTGACGCGATCGTGGGGAGCGGTTTTCAAGCCGTCGTGGGAGGCGCTTTCTTGGGCATTGGGTCGTGGCTATCAATTCCACGACGATTTCTGACCCAAATTTCAGCGGTGGATTTAGCTCCTATTTCCACGATCTTTAGCTTCACGATCGGACCACGATCGGGCCACGATCGGGCCACGATCGGGACCACGATCGGGCGTCGATCATGGTCCTAAGTTTCCGTCGATCATCGCTCGAATCAGGTATGGAGGCGATTCCGCCGCAGAAAACGTATGATCGCGGGTTCGATCGCGCCGCGATCGCGGCTCGATCGGACCGCGATCCTGGGATTCTTCCACTGATTTTGTCCTCAGCCGTCCGATGAGCTACTGAGCTGGATGGTCACGATCGCGTGATCAAGCGGATCACCTTTGCGACGTCCGATCGCGATGGAGATCAGTACCGTCTCGATGCATCAGCGTCCGTGCATCCGAATGAAGTCTGCGATCGCGCTCAAACGATGCCTGATCTGTTTTATGCCGATCCGACGATCCCGAGCCTCGCCATGTGGCGTCAGGTACGCGCTCCGATCTGATCCACTTATCCCCTAATTTACGCACGTGCTTGATTTGACGATCGCGTGGACTCGGGTCCACGCGATCTCCGCCGCTCTAATCCGATCCGACGCCCGCCAAGCCGCCACGTCACCTGCAAAAGGTAAAACCGTGTGGAACATAGTCCCACACGGAAGAAATATAGGAAAGTTTTGCGGTTAAATAGGGAGCGAATTAGAGTTATTAGCCAGTTCTAAGAATAGGCTTATATGTACGATAACCCTATGATATTATATAATATATGTATACGACACGCATCCTGCCACGTGGCCTCAGTGCCACGTCGTAACGGCACGGTGGTCCCGCGCTCCACGTCAGCCCGTTGCCACGTCAGCCCGTCTGGGCCCACGCCTGGGCCCACTCGCCACGTCATCACCTGCGGTAAGCCTACCCCCTTTTTCCAATTTTTTTAATAGAAAAAGGCCTTAAAATTCATTTAAAAATCAAATAAAATTTAGAAAAAGAGTATAAAACTTCAGAAATTCATAAATTAAAATGTACAACTCCTTTTTAATCCAAATTTTCTCCATTGGATCACAAATTCTCTTCTTTTTAATATCATGTCAATTAAAATATATTTAGAATGAAGAAATGAAGATGAATTAAAATTTACTTAAATCATTTCTCATTAAATATTTCAAATCATAAATTCATCCTAAAATCATCCTTCCAAACATTTACCAAAGTCAAAATGCATCCTATAACAGAGATTAACTTCTATTACCTTAAACAAAAGATTAATCATCTATTACGCATGAAATTATCCCTAATTTATGCATAAATATCGACTTTAGTGAAATGACATGCCAATGGAGAAAATTCCTAAAAAGTATGATAACATGCATCATATTCACATTAAATAAGCATGAATATGAGTTAATTAAGATAAGAATTCAAGTTATAAATGCATGTTATCAGTATCCTGTAAAGTTGTCATGAAAAATGGATATAATAGAAGGTATTTTGTCTCTAGAAAGTACTTGAGAGCCAATTAGTAAGGCTATCTAGGAATGTCGACTATGGAAGAATAAGTCATCATAGATTTTTCTACATCACTAGAATTCCAATGAGTGTAAGTCAATGGTCAATTGACAATATACTGAAAGTTCTATTTTCCACCAATGCAAATTGATCTTGAAGGGCTTGATTTACTTGCAAGTGATTTTTTTCTCTCTCTAACTTCACTCGTTAATTTCACCATCAATATAAGTTCTTATTGAGAGATTTTTGATTCTGTAGATAGATCTTTTAGTCTTCTATCTAAATTTATATATTTATTTAATTTCTCATCTCAATTCATCATCCAATTTGATTGAATTTTAAAATATCTCATGAACACACCTCTATACTAATTCAATCATGATTAATCTTGAATTTAAGTGATTTTGTTTTTTTTTACGCATGAATGTGTGCCTTCAACAATCGCAGGATCAATCTTTGACAACATGGTAGTAGCAAAGTAACAAAATTGACTAGAAGTACCCTATTTTTCTAGGTAAAAAAATATTTATGTTTTGATACCATGTGAATGGTAAAGCCAAATGATAATTCTTGATTAAAAATACATTACAAGCCTATATGTATAGAGGAGAAAGGAGAGAAATGGAAATATGCCCCATGTGGAACTAATGTCTTTCAAAGTGATTAAGCCCTTTAATGGGCTATATCTGACTACATATATGTATAATTATAGGCATATATATATATATATGCATATATGTATATGTATATGTATATGTATATTTTTATGCATTGGTTTGTGTATGTATATGTATGTATGTTTGTGTGAATGGATGTACATGCATTTGTAGAAGTATAGGTGGATATATAAATGTATATGGAATGGGAGTATTTAGTGTAATATGAAAACTCAGATTTTTAATTACCTTAGCGAGAGTAAAGCTTTTGTGGAAATCTAAAATAAGACATGACATCTCTCTATGTTTTAGATACTTTTTGTCTAGGGCAATATTGATTATTTTAGTATATTCTTCTATATAATTTATTGAAATTTAATTTCAGTTTCGATAAATAGGGAGACGGAAAGAGAGACTCATTGTTTTTTAGTGTAAAAAATTAAATTTAGAATGGCTTAATCAAGGCCATGGATTTTGAAGGGCCAAAGGCCACCTACCTTTGGCCCTCCTAGGTTGTTGGACGCACTGGCTACAACATAGTGATAGCTGCAATAGAGCAGTGGCTACGACTCGAAGAAACCTAGTTTTCTATGATGAAAAAGATTTAGGCTATAGCATAATATGAATGATAAAGCCAAATGAGAATTGATGATTAAAGAAGATATTAAAAGCCTCTATTTGTTGAGGAGAAAAAGGGAGAAATAAAATTTTCTCATGTGGGACTAATGTCCCCTCATGTCAGTTATATCTAGAATTTGTTTTTTACATTAATTATAGAGAGAGAATTTTCATTATGTCATACTAGTCCTTTCATTAGTATATTGATTATTTTAAAGTGAGGATGTCATATTTTTTGTGAAATCTTATTGAATTGGTTTATTAATTAAATCGTTTATCATGAAATTCCTTATTATTCTCCTAAACATGTAGCATCAAATTGTTAACTCTCATGATGTTGAATTATTTAGCTACTTTTAAAATAGAACTATCGGCTTTTCTATAGTTCATCAAGTTGATAACATATTTGATCATTACTATCACTTTAGATTGACTTTGTACTTGGTGAAGTGTCAAATTTGATATTTATATGCTTGCAAGTTATGTTGAGAGAGAGATTCTTCAATGCTAAAATATGGATAAGTTAACCACACAAGAGGAACTCTTCATTCTATAATTAATCACTTGATTGAATTCTAGAGGGAGACATATTGCATATTGCATTGCATATTGAAAGAAGACAAGTACAGTGGTTTTATAGAGGAGAAAAGAGGAGGACAATGGGAGAACATGGGTGAAGAGAGTGAGAATGTGAGAGAGAAAGAGAAGGTGAGAAGACATGAGAGAGAGCATGTGAGAGAGAGAACATGGGTGAAGAGAGTGAGAATGTGAGAGAGAAGGAGAAGGTGAGAAGACATGAGAGAGAGCATGTGAGAGAGAGAACATGGGTGAAGAGAGTGAGAATGTGAGAGAGAAGGAGAAGGTGAGAAGACATGAGAGAGAGCATGTGAGAGAGAGAACATGGGTGAATAGAGTGAGAATGTGAGAGAGAAGGAGAAGGTGAGAAGACATGAGAGAGAGCATGTGAGAGAGAGAACATGGGTGAAGAGAGTGAGAATGTGAGAGAGAAGGAGAAGGTGAGAAGACATGAGAGAGAGCATGTGAGAGAGAGACCATGGAACATGGAACGTGCATAGAGAGAGAGGGCCAGGCTAGATATTCTCTAACAACTTTATTGGATGTAGAAATTTAATGAAGAGTTTCATCAAAGCTTCAAATGGACTAAATTCTTAATTCTCCAATTATGTTTAATATATTTTCTTAAAATTAATTCCTTCTTTACGTTGATGAAATTGATCTTAACCCAGCTTTCTTTTTTTGGAGTTTTGAATTCTGTCGTTTGAGGAAGGAAAATCGTGACTTGCTTCAAGAATTTCTTCAGAGAAAGACTCTTCGAGTCCTACGTTGTGACAGAATTATCTATTTAAACTGTGTCATTAATTATATTTTATTCAACTGAGATTCTTGCTTTCCCTTCGAAATGTTATAGGATTTGTGAATTATCATGCAGCATTCAATCTCTTCTTCTTTTTCTTCTTCTTCTTCTTCTTGCTGGTCGTGCAGCTAGAGTCCCCGTCACTGGTATACCGTACGTTATCTCCTTGGTTCCGCATGGCCGCCGTGTCGCCGGGAGGCGCGGTGGCAGAGGAGAGTTCGGTGGCTTGGAGAATTTCTACCCGACGGTTTGTGGCGGCTCGGACTCTAATTACAAGAGACTGAGGATCGAAGGTGCCACTGACGGTTAGCTTGTTTTGAGTCTTCTCTATCAAGTGACTGTCAAGATCTGTGTGAGAGAGATGGATGATGCTTGGTATTGATCGACGCTCATTGCATATATGACAGAGAGAGAGATGAGGATTCGTCTTGTTTACCATGCATCTGCAGGAGAGCTCGATGGATCTTCTTGTAGCAGCCATCGCAGTCGATGTTCACGCGCAAGACCATGCAGTAGGACTGCAAATATCTAGATCTAAGAGAAAGATGTGAGAGAGAGAAACAGAGAGATAGAGAGAGAGCTTGCCTTTTCTGACATGAATAGTAGCTTCGTGAGAGCCTTCTGCTCCGTGTTCCCTCTCCAACCGTACAGACTAACACTTCGTATCGCCCTACTCCTTAAATGACCCTCTCTCTCTCCCTCTCTCTCTTCCGGGAATCATATTCCCAGGGAAAAGAAGAAAGATGCTCCGTCGGATTTGTAAATATCAAGGTCTTCCTTTATTCTCCATGTCCGCTCATGAAACGGGCTTCTATACCATTCTCTCTCTCTCTCTCTCTCTTGTTATGAGCTGACGACAGAGCTCCCGGGGGAGAGCACGCTCTAGACAGCTATACAGTGATGAAGTAATAGAGATAGAACAAAATAGTTATAGATAGTGAAAGAGGACGAGTTACAGAGCAACAATCAGATAGATTTATAGAGAGAGCTACAGCTTTTTCTCTTCCCTCAATCCGAGAAGATAAAATACCAAACCCAGAACAGGAACAAACCTGGTAAGCTTCACAGATTCCACATAATCTTCCTTCAAATTCTCCAAATTGTCGCCAATCAACCAAGGCTGAAAGATCGAATACAGAAAGATGTCCCACATGAATGCATAAGCCAGTCTCTCCGAGCTGACATACCTCCAGAAGAACTCCAACCGCTCGGTCAACCCCCCAAATGTACCATCTGCCCGGCCCAATAAGCCCCAATAAACGGAGAGAACACAAATAGTGCCACCAGTAATCCCCACCAATGTGGCCGCTCGAGTTAACGCTGAGACCACTGGTTGACTTTTATCGGGAAAGTCATCTTCATTTTTCTCATTCAGCCGGATTGCCATATAAGGTATCAAGAAAGCTGGATAGTGTAATATAGTTAGATAGCAGATTTCTTAATCAAGAAATCAAGCACACGTCTGGGATAAATTAAAACGAATTTTTTGTCTTACTATTTGTGAGGAACATTTGGAAAAACCACAACAAGTCCAGAGAGCCTTTGAATCTATCTCTCCGAGAATCAGTGTATAACAGTGGAGCAAATAGCAACGTCCATCCGAGAACAAAGTTGAATAATCCTTCTGACATCTGGGGAAGATGAAGATGATAAATCAATATTCTTTAAAATTCTACAAAAATACATTATAGTATAAGAATGAAGAGATATTTTCTGTTGAGACAGAGATAGAGGGATATTTATCGAATCAGCAATAGATCAGTATAATAGGTCCAACTACGGATACAGGTGAACTGAAAGAGCCCAGTAACCTCACTCATATAGTAGACTTAATTTCCATGATATGTGATTAGGCAAAAGAAATAAGAAACATGCCATTTCTGGAAGGATTCTCACCGGATGAATAACTGGTGACTCGAGAATATGAATGCCACCTACACTGCCAAGAAATCATTGATGAATCAGTTAAGATTTCAATATCAATAAGATTTTAATGGCTACACTTGGGTTTATTCTGCTCCGGGTCTGATCTGTCTTTTCATGTTTGTATAGTTGATCGGATTAGAGAACTTGATTGAACATACAGAGTGACAAACGCTCAAAAATAATCTTCAAACTTCAACATGTCTACCTGTGGGATTTGAATGGTCCCCTCTTTCTGGCAATGCCACCCACTTGCTTTCATAAAAATTTGTGTGTATTCACCAGTTGGAGTTATGAGAGTTAGTCTAATGGAACCTATAGGATCTTCACATGTATTAGGACTAAGATATTTTTGCTAGAAGTAGAGCTTCCTCTCTCCAAGGTTTTGGGAGCACCTGAGTTTGTCGCAAACAGAAAGTCGTTTGTCAGGAAACTCGAACTCTAAACTCTAATTCCATAAGCCCTTCAATTTTTCTAAAGATTTGAAGTGTTAAACTATTTGGCATATTCATCAAGCATCAATCTTGAACTTATCTTGTATTCTTATCGAAGTAAAAACACTTTTGAACGTAATAAATTTCGTGCGTTGAAGTAGCCTCGACAAGATCATAGAGATAATGCTGACTCCTCAATTAGATCCCATGAATCTGGCAAATGAGTAGCATATATCACAAAACTATGAAAATCCGTTCAAAATATTACCGGAATTCATAATCGGCAGGATAAAGTAGAAATTCAGAGAAAGCCCAATCAATTCGGCGATTGTCGCCGGTGAAATCGCCCAAAGGGGATCTCCCTGAAAATTTCATAAAAAATAAGACTCAGAAACGAAACACTCAAACATCACAAACCTACAGAATAGAGAAAAATAAGTATACCGGCGCATAAGGAAGGAGAAATAACCAAATAATGTACGCCGCCTCCCCGCTCCACAGGGCAAACCGTTGAAATTTTGCCGAATTCATAGAATCTAAGATTTCATCCTTCTTCTGCGCTTTACAGCGTTTGAGAACGATTCTCGGGTTTCTAATTCCGGAAACATTGACCGCGGGGAATCTAATTTTCGCGCTGCCAAGGAGAGTCTTTGGAAGAACAAAGCTCTTCACTGGTACACGGGAAGACAAAATCCATGCCGACGACATTCCTTGCTTTCTCTCTTTAACAGCTCTGCGACTGATCCATTTAGAGACTTAGGAACGATTCCCGCCACATCCTATCGGATATCACAACGGGTAAGGATGCTCTATCAACTAGTGCCCGACTCGATGAGTAGATTACAATGGAGACCTAATCTTTGAATCAGATTCCTAACCACTATTGCATATTTAATTGGGAAGGAAGACAGAGTAACCGCTTATCGGATCAAGTTCGTTGATTTTGATGAGTCAACGCTCTGCTTCAGGTAGCAGCTGCCCGGGAAGCTCTTGAGTCTCTTGAAAACGGAAAAAAAAAACGAATTTCCGATCACAATCGGGGATGAATGTTGGATTCTAGACGGTGATGTCTGGCAGGTAACAGCTCTTTAATGGTAATCTGTTCCGATTTGTTCGACTTGAAGAGTCCCAGGGTAAAATGGGGATTCTAGAATAGCGGGTAAGTCAACTGGTCAACATCTCTTTACAGTAATCCGTTGACTCTCTTTAGTCAACGTTCTTGTTTGTTCGACTTGAGGAGTCCAGGGGTAATATTGGATCTTACAAAGGGTATGGATGCCATATTCGCCGCTTCCGTTGACTCCGTTAACATGATGGTCTACTTCCAGTCAACGTCTCACGGTCAAAGTATATAGGAAGTTCTACGGTCAACGTACCGATTTGTTCGATTCCAAAAGAGGAGGGGTAAATGGGAATTTAGAACTCGGGATAGATAATCTTAATCAGACGTGGAGCCCTATTTTCGCAATAAATTATTTCGATTTTCCAACGTGGGAAGTCATCAACGTCTATGATCTGTTTTTCAAATCTTGATCCGACGGCGGAGACGCGATAAGAATCCCTATAAGAAGGCAGAAGCATAACCATGATATTCGTCTTAGTTTCGAAGAGTAGCTTTACTCTCAGGGGATTGGAGAAAGTTCTCTACAATGGCAACCACCGGAGAAAATTCCGTCGTTCTCGCTTGGTGAACCTCTCTTTCTCACTTTATCATTTTTTTTTGTCGCTTCTCTCTCTATCGTGGAAATTAACTAGTTTTTTTTTCTTCGTAGATGCAGAAATTTTCCCTATCGGCTCTTTAGATTTTTTATGATCCTTTATTCGTTCCTCTTTCGTCTATTATGTTGATCATGAACGAGGAATGTGTATATAGATTGCGCATACCTCTCTCTATCAAGGATTTCTGTTATTATTTGTTCCAGAGACCTTTTCGAAAAAGAATTCATCTTCATCTAGTTTATTTCGAATAGAGTTTTGGTTAAACATTCATTCATTGAATGGGTAAATGGATGAATTAGATTTGGTTGGACGGTACCAAGTAACACAAGAGTTAAATTTCGTTGATTATTGAAAGAACTTATGAGCTTGCTATTCGACTTTTTTTCTAATTTGACCGTGGATGACGATACTCATAAATTCCAGGGGATCAGGAGAGGATGGACAACTAGGAATGGGGAATTGGGAGGAGAAAGATTGGGTGCACAGCATCAAATCTCTAGAATCAAAGAATGTAGTTGAGGTTGTTGCAGGAAGTAGAAACTCCCTCGCTATCTGTGAAAATGGAAATGTATGATGATTTTCATCTCTCTTACCTGATCGTATTTTTTCTTTTCTTCCATTGATCCCCTCTAGATGCTTTCAGTTATATACTTGGGGATGGAATCAAAGAGGCACTCTTGGGCATCCTCCAGACAAGAAGACAGAGAGTGTTCCCAGCCTCGTTGAGGCTCTTTCCAATGTCAAAATCGTTCAGGCATGAACTATTTTCAATAATATTTTCATCATTTGTTGAATTTCTTCTTTTGAGAATCTTTCTTCTGTCTTATGGAAGAAAGATCTTTTTGAGAACCTTTTCGAGTTTAGGAGGTTCTCAAAAACAGTTGAGATGTAATAATGCCATTACAATTTTAATTCACTTCGGAGAATGACTTTCCATTTTAGTCATGAAGACTACCCTTCATGACTAAAATGTTTTATTTATGTATAACGAATTAAATTTGTTACCCTTCATGCGGAGTTTGATTCTCAGGCAGCCATTGGGGGGTGGCATTGTCTCGCGGTAGATAACCAAGGGCAGGCTTATGCTTGGGGTATGTATTATTTCTCACCTTTCTATTTTAAATTCAAAATGTAAAAAGATGCATTATCTGTTTTTCATTGCTTTTCAGGAGGTAATGAGTATGGGCAGTGTGGGGAAGAGCCTGAGAGGAAAGATGAACATGGGAGGACCTCTAGAAGAGATATTGCAATTCCTCAGAGGTGCGCCCCCAAGTTATCAGTTCGTCAGGTGAGAAAAAAATTTCATGATCTTAGTAAGCAGCAGCCATCAAGAATCAAGCGATTGAGATTCACTGATAGATTAATACCAAGGGATCAACCAGTCAGTTTATCACCCCTCTGTGACCTTACAATTGATTGATGATCCCATCCAATGATTATTTTTCAGGATCGTGTAAGATTGATTTAGATTTAATCTGGACTGCCAGATATGCCTGAAGATAAATCCAACCACAGAGATTAAAAATGAACATCAGAAAGGAAAGAGAGAAAGAGTGAGAATAGAAGAGAGTGGGAGAAGACATCGAGAGGAGAGAAAGAAGAGAAAGGAGAGAAAGGTTAGGGAAGAGAGACAGGAAGCAGACAAAGAGAGACTAAGGAGTATGCTGCAACCACTACTTGTTCAAGAAAAAGCTAGCCTTTTCTTCCCAATTGGATTCTAATGATCATTATGTCCTCAAGACTAAGCACATGTATTTTAAGAATCATTTATACATTATGATGCATGTGAAAAGTATTCTTTTTTTGGTGAACCATTTTGTAAGTTTCAATATGGAGGTTGGTTCTGCCATTTTACCATCTTTAGAACTTTTGAGTATTCTCATCTATTACTTAAAACTGTTTCAGGTAGCTGCTGGTGGGACACACTCAGTGGTCCTTACAAAAGAAGGACATGTGTGGACTTGGGGTCAACCATGGCCTCCAGGGGACATGTACGCATGCTCCCATAATCTTATCTCTCTCTATCTCTCTCTCTCCCAGTGGACATGTATGCAATGTCCTATAATCACCTCTCTCTCTCTGTGTCTTTACCTCTGTTCTAATAGTTTCTACTTTTGTTTCTATGTTTAGAAAGCAAATTTCTGTTCCTGTACGGGTTCAAGGTCTTGAAAGAGTGATACGAATTGCAGTTGGAGCATTTCATAATTTGGCGCTCACTGAAGATGAAATACTCTGGGCGTGGGGAAATAACGAATATGGTCAACTTGGAACTGGAGACACTCAACCACGATCCCAGCCTGTTTCTGTTCAAGGACTCTCTGGACTTACTTTGGTTTGTATCATAACCCTATTTATTGAACTGTTTTGATGATTCATGTTCGTCTGTGTTTCTTATGATATTCAAGTCATTATTGGATCTTCATTAATTTTGTGTAGGTCGATATTGCAGCAGGAGGATGGCACTCTACTGCTATAACTGTTGATGGGGAGGTACTTAATTTTTATGTCTTTTTTATTCCAGTAAATCTTCATTACAACTACTGCTCCTCTTTTAAAGCCTTAATTTGAAAATATAAAGACCTTTTAATTCTTCATAAAGTAATATATAATATGATTATAGTTCATAATGTGAGAGTTAAGATGTTTTGATTTTATACATCGTATACTTTTCACATCACCATTAAAATGCTAACTTTGTATGGCCCTGTTTAAAGCATTTGTTACACTTAAAGAAAAAGGGTTTGTTGAGAATGAAATAGGTAATCTCTCTGCGCCAGCACCCTTTATTTGATCTTACCTTCTTCTCACTATTGTTCTCTCTTGAGACTGAGAAATATATGACATGGGTCAACCGGGATGCAGGTGTACGCTTGGGGGAGGGGAGAACATGGAAGGCTCGGATTTGGAGATGATAAGAGCAGCAAGATGGTGCCTCAGAAGGTCCAACTATTGGAAGGACACTCCATATCCCAGGTCTCTCTCTCTCACATGGCATATAATGAATTCAGTAGTAAAATACGCTCAGGCAAGTCAACCAGTCATATTTGGCCCATGTCAAGCATTCATAAAATGAGTTCATTAAGTAGTGAGGTAGGGAAAGTCAAACAAAAAGTTCTCTCATTGTCCCTATAGGTATGCAAAATGAGCTAGTTCGTCTGTCTATCTGATTTTCTAACACTGCTTGTCATCTGCAGGTGTCCTGTGGCGGTACCCACTCAGTGGCTCAGACAAGCGACGGGCGGATATTCTCTGTCAGTAGTCACCCAGCCTACAATTTCTGCAGACTGGGTTTGATCCTTATGTCAATTTATCTAGGTCTTCTCATTCATTTCCTATGTTCTGCAGTATGGTCGTGGAGACCATGGCCGTCTTGGCTATGGGAAAAAGGTCACTACTGGTCATCCCTTGGAGGTCCCTGTTGACCTTCCAGCCCCGGTAAATCCTACCAAAGATTCAACTTCTGGGTACTGGCGTGTTGACTCGGTAGCTTGTGGAGGAAGACACACACTTGCTGTTGCATATTGGGTCAATGCTGAGTCAGATGATGAGGCGGCTGACAGCTGATAGCAAACATGGTTGACTTTGCTGACAAATCGATCAGATTTTAACCTTTTTCAAGTAATGTTCGATTGAAGATTCAAGCCCATACAAGTTTTTGTTTTCAGGCCCCTCCTGGCATTTTAAGGGACCATCTCAAACTCCAGGAACCTTCTTCCTCTCTCTCTCTCTCTCTCTCTCTCTATAAATGCCTCCCTCACATCCTCTTTCTTTGCCTTCATCTCTTTCTAATCCTCTCTCTCCATCTCCCTCTCTTTGTAAGTCTCTCTCCATTTCCTGCTTTCTTATGCTCTCTCTCTCTCTCTCTCTCTCTCTAATCCTTTCTCCCACTTAGTCTCCTCTCACTCGTCTTTCTTTTTTTGTTATTCAAACAGTAACATTCACCTGAAAGGGTAAATTAAACCTTTATATTTGAGGCATGCAAAGTTTTTTGCAATATCATGTGCTTGGAAAAGTTTTGGTCCTGGAGGAAGAATTTTACGAAGTGTTTTGGTCTCAAATCCACACTGAATTTATCAGGATTGGTGATCAAGTGTTTGCTTTGGTCCAAGAAGAATACTTAGGTTACGATTGATCTATTGAGTTATATCTATTTTCTCCATTAAATTGATAAAATTGATAACTTTGTGAAAAAAATGTTGAAGGAATGAGTAAAATGCTGCAAGAGAATAACAACTGTAAAGAAACACTAAGTTCTCCAATAGGAGGATGACAATTCAAAGGGTAATCAGGAAGAACAAAACATAGAGGAGAGTGGGAGACTAAATTGAACCCTAGAAGACAAGTTGAGGAGTTCAAGAATAGATTCCTCTTCCTTCGTCTTCTTGGCCCAATAGCCTTCATTGTATTAGCCTCTCATTGCTAGAATTATTGGGTTTGTGCAATATGGCCCAATAACTTAGTCGATTATGTTAAGTGTAATGAACTCTCTCTATGGAAGTAAAGCTTTGTTGGGCTCGAATTTGACTAGAAGATAATCTAATCGTTTCCTTCTAATAGGTTTATCTATTTTCTTTGTGATCCCTTCTCTTTTTCTTTTAGTGCACAAATTGGATTTGTGTGACATTTCTGGCGGTTCATTTGGGAGTGCACTGGTCTTCCCAAAACTTTTTATATGAGATTTCAAGGTGTGGACATTGGAGGTTTCTCACCTGGCCATGATATCCTTTGATTTCCTCAAGGGAGGGAAACCCTACACGAGAGAGAGAGAGAGAGAGAGAGAGAGAGAGAGAGAGAGTTATAAAATTGTCATTGAGTCTTGTACTCACTCGCACTCCCCTCAAGCTAGAGCGTTGTTGAGGATCTTTTCAATAAAGGAGTGTAGAGTATGTATCCAACTAAGCTCAAGTATCCACAAAGAAATTAGAGATGAGATAAGACGAAGCCCACAAAAAATGAAGAAAAATAATCTCCTTAAATGGGATGACAAATGTTCATAATAAAGGTCCAGAATATCTAGGACAAAAGGAGGAAAAAGAACAAGTTCAACGAAGGGACTAACCAACAAGAAGAGCCACACTTACTGTCACCTCTTCACAAAGCCTCTTTCAAATATCGTATGTTGTCCCCCTCTCTTTTCTCCAACTATCCAAGTAGCTTGATCCTCGCTTCACAAGCATTTCAAGATACTCCCTCAAGATACTCTTAGGTTGCTTTGTTAAGATTACTCCAAGCTTGGGGTGAGATTCTCCTTTTATAGAGCTTCTTAGAAGCTCCTAGAGACTCTCTCTAGAAGATGTCCATACCTTTCTAGAACATCTATAAAGATCGACAAGCTTTGAGAAATATCTATAAGCTTCTAGTGTAATCTAGAAGACTCCACAAACTTCTAGAGGAAACATAGAAGATTCTATATGTATCTAGATCTAGAAAACTCTAGAATATTTCGGAAGCTTCTAGAATAGAGAGTTAACCAAGTAAACCCTCACAAGCGTAAAGGTCAAACCAGCCTAAGTGGTAAGATATGAAGTTGTGCTCAATACTTTGGTATGACTGTCAGACAATTGGTGGATTAACTAATGTAAACAGTAGTGATGAGCCCTACAAGAATGTGATGAGGAATGACAGTCAAACTCAATGTGACAAGTGTGCTCGTGGAAGGTTAAGTTATTCGCAAGGAAAATGACAGCTTGGTTAACAAAGTACATTGGCATGGCTCCTTGCACTAGAAAACCAAGCTCCTGAAGTAATGAACATACCCGCAACATCTTGGACAAATTATGTCTCATGGCATTGAAAAGAGAAATAAAGTGTTGCTTTCGGCTCTGTCATGTAACAAGATTCTTGCCAACAAAATTGAATAATTGGCAATGGATTTCCAATCGCCTCAATCACTTGCATAGTTGAATTTGGAGTATCCCTCCATGCAAAGATGACCATGCCTCTAATGAAGAAAACCCCAGTCAAGAGCATGCTTAAGATATGCTAGCACGCAAAGAACAACATGTCAATAGATCTCTTGGGGTGCATGCATTAACCAGTTGAGGAGACTCATGGTTTAGGTGATATCTAGACATGCAACAGGAAATTAGATGAGCTTCTAAACAAGCTAACAATCAGAATGGACATTTTTAAGTGGAGGAGAAATAGTATCCCATAAGTTAATGTCAGAAGGAGATAATTGGGGTTTGCACCCAAGAAGGTCAATCTCCGTAATTATGTCAAGGATGAAATTATGTTACTTAAGAATAGACTTGCGTGTGGGCGATAGGCAAACTCAATGCCTAGAAAAACTTCAAAGTGCTCAAATCCCAAGTAGTAAGATTCTAACGCAAGTAAGCCCTGACATAAGTAATACTAACCACATCACTCCTAGTGACAAGAATATTATCAAAATACATGGCAAGGAAAGCACACCTGGCAAGAGTAGATGATCGATAAATAACATGATCCATCTCATAAGGAGTTAACCTTTCATTATGGATAAGTTGGCTGAACTCTGTGAACCCAACATGAGGGCTCTATTTTTTATAAGAAATAGCTCGATGGAGGTGACACACCTATGTGAGTGCCCTTAAAACTATATACCCAAGCAATTTCTCCATGAAGACATGCTTAGTTAGATTGCCATAGAGACATCGAGTTGATGAAGAGATCATCCTTGATTCATTGATAAAAGGAAAAGAATATGGATGGCACTGAGGTGAACCACGCGGCAGGTCCTCTTTATTGTTAATTCCATATCTTTGAAAGAACAAATGAGCCACCAGTTGTGCTTTATGATGATTAATTGTCCTATTAGGTTTGTATTTAAGGGTAAATACACATGTTGACAATGAGAAGAAGAAAACCCTAGAATTGCATATCCAAAAGAGAGTAGATAAGTCCTTATATAGAGAGTGAAGAGGAGGTGCCCTAAATGGGCCCAGAGCTGAATATCACTATTGGACACTCCCCCTCAAGTTCGAGCATATAAATCAAACATGCCCAGCTTGGTACACATGGCATCATAGGAGATCCCAGCTAAACTCTTTGTGAAAACATATGCAAGCTAATGAGATGATGCTACATGAGGGGTGGAAATAACTCCAGAAATAACCTTGTCCCGAATGTAGTGACAATCAATCTCAACGTGCTTTGTACGCTCATGAAAAGTGGAATTTCCAGCAATGAAGATAGCTGCATGATTATCACAATGGATGGGCATTGGAGAGGGAAAAGAGATGCCAAGAACTTCAAGAAATGATCGAAGCCATTTTATCTCTTGTGCAGTCTTAGCCATAGCCCGATACCCAAACTCCCCGCTAGAGCATGATACCACATTTTGTTTTCACGATCGTCAAGTGACGAGGTTACCTTGATGCAGGACCGACGGGGGTGAATCGGTCCGGCGCTAATATCCTCTAAGGGGGAACTATGGATGGGATGATCTACGTGTTCTAGATGATGTAGAGTCTAAGATCTCCTCAAGCAGCCAACCTTCCGGCGCGTCGTCACAGCGCTCTTGGGGTACGCCGAGTAGGATGGAGCGGGAGTCCTCCCAGATCCGTCGATGCAAGAGAGAGAGCAGCCTCGGGTCGTCGGGGGAAGCTCGATCGTCAACCCGGCGGCCGGATCCACGATCCCAATCCCGTACGCTGACGTCACTCAACCTAACTAGGCCCGAGGGCGGTGGAGACAAGTGCGGGAAGTACTGAAGGAAATATAGAACTTCAAAATAAGAGAAAGGGGAATGAATGCCTAACTGCAGGGGCGCGAGCCAGTCGAGTCGGGGCGAGGAGGTCGTCAGGCGCGGCAGCGATGTCGACGCCGGGGCGGGAGCTCGGCGAGGGCGCGGAGGAGCGATCGGCGCGGGGTGGGGCGATGACGAATCACAACGAGCCGGACGGATCGCAGTGAACACGATGAAGGCGGGAGGCGGCGTCCTGGGCCGGTTCGGGGCGATCTAGGCCGGTTCAGGGGTGGTCTGGATCGGTCCGGGCGTGCTGGGCTGTTACAGGCCGGCTCGGGACCGTCTCGGGCCGGTCGGGCGGTCTGGGCCCGGCTGCGGACCGGCTGGGCGGTCCGGGGTGGGCTGGACCGGTCCGGTTCAAGACCGTTTGGACCGATCGGGGCAGGATCGGCTCAGGCGGTCTGGGACCGTCTCGACCCAGAGTCGGCACAGGGCGGCCGCAGCGAGTCTAGGGCGGTCCGGGCCGGTTCAGGGCTGGCTCGGACCCGGCTTGAGGGGGGGGAGGGCCGATTCCCGCTGAGTCGGCTCAGCGGGAATCGTTCATTTCTCCCCTCGTCGACTAGGTTTTCTTTGCAGAGGGCAGGGCGGCGCGCGGCGAGGGAAGGCGAGGCGGCGATTCCGGAGCGGGGAAGGGAGCACCGGGCAGCAGATCAGAGGGGAGGCAGGGGGCGGCGGTCCTCGTGGCAGAGTGGGGCGCGGAGCCTTGCGGGGAGTGCGGGAGGCGAGCGGACGGAGGCGGGGTCTGCAGCCGGGCGTGGCGTCGAGCGGCAGCGAGGACGCGAGGGCGGCAGCGGCGATCGCCGCGGCGGCGCAGGCGCGGCGGCGGCGAGGTGCGGCGGCGGCGCTCGTGGCCTCTGAGGTCGACGGAGGATGCGGTTTGGCGCGGCGGCGATGGCGGCGGCCTTGGGCGGCGGTGGTGGCGCGCAGGCTGGGCGCGCGGCGGCGGCGGATCTCTGCGGCGGCAACGACGGCGGCTTGGAGCGGAGGCGATGGCGGCGGCGTAGTGAGGATCCGAGCTAGGGCAAGAAGTGGCGGCGGAGGCGGCGGCGGCGCGGCGGCACGGGATCGAGTGCGGCGGCAGCGCGCGCGGCGCCGGGCGGTAGGACTTCTTCCCGAACTTTCCTTGAGCGGACACTCGAGAGGAAAACTCTTCTTTTCTCAAATGACGGCTAGGGTTTGTGGGGGGGTCCCTTCCCCTCTTATAGAGCCCTTGGCGGGCCAAGAGAGGAAAGGGCCCACTTGAGGCCCACAACCCACACCCATACTCATAGAAATAGAATAAAAGGTTCACAAAAGGGAAAGGGCCTTAGGCTAGGGTCCCGAAACAAAGGGAAACCCACCCAAAGGCCTAAAGAGAGAGAGAGAGACATGCAAAGGCCCGCTTAAACACGTGCGGGCTAAATAAAGTCATAATAAAATAGAAACGGAAAAGATAGCTCCACGCGCGCGAGCTCGTGGCGAGAAGAGGGTCTCACTTGTTGTAGTGAAACTCGGGATCCTTCGTCTTCGCCTGTCGAGGGGGCTGGACGCGCGTAGGTGTCGGCTCCACCGGCGCCGTAGTGTCATGCCTTGGTGGCGACGGGGGTCGTACGCCACCATACCTCCAATATATGTGCAATAGCCTGTAGTAGATTTATGATCTCCCTTTTCACCTGCATACCCAGCATCAGAGTAGGCTTTGATATAGAGATGAACATGTCATCGAAAACTTAGGGCGCGTTTAATTTTCAAGCCCTAATGGTTCATTAAAGTTATTACTAATGCATTAAGAAAATTACCAAGAAAACCTTCTCTCACATTTCCATTACCTTGGACAAAGATTTAACTATATCTCATTCCTTGAGTCAATGTCATCTTATACCAAGGGCAGATGAGCCCTCTTGAGGAGTCTCGCTGGATGTATGCTAGAACTCGTAGAGCCCCCTCCCAGTAGACTCGTCAAGGTTCCTGCATGAACTGACTAAGATCACTAACCGTGTACACAATGTCAAGGCAAGTGACGGTGAGATATATCAGCTTGCCCAACAATCTGGGATATCGATTAGCGTCCTCAAGGAGTACAGACAAAGTATCCCAAAACTATGGGCGAGCTTCCATAGGTGAAGTCTCTGGCTTGCACCTAAGAAGTCATATCTCATGTAGCAAGAGATTCAAGGATTGAAGTGTTTAGATAGATCAATTGAGCGAAATCATCCAAGAATACATTACAAATTCGAAGAACATCTCAATTTATAACCAATTTTGGCGTAACCGTCCAATGAAACACTTCATCTTCGATCAACGGCTCTCATTCATCGCATTAATGCAAATCATTACAGTTAAGTCGCAGCCGTTGGATCGCCGATCGATCGCTGAGATTTCGCCATGTCGCGTGCGTTATAAAAACGCATGTAACGTCCGATGTTTGATCGCAATCGGACGCTCAAATGAGTTTCTCGTTAGTTTAATCTCAGCCATTATAACTCGGTTGATGGACAGCTGAGATTATATCGTTTCTAAAATGATTCACTGACGAGTAATAGTGCGCCACGTAACCCCCCCTCTTTACGTGAAGATCAACGGCTTAGCTTCTTTGCACGATCGGACGCTCAACAGGATATCATATCACATCTCGCTCTTGATCGTTGATTGCGATTGATCGGACGCTCTAGATTGCGCCACGTTGATAGAAAAAATCGATGCGGTCGTTAATTGCACACCGATTTGTGTAAAAAATAAAGCTAAACTCACCAATTTTATGATTTAATCAATAATTGAATAGTATGTTGGTAAATAAGGGTCGAATCCACATAGAAATAAGGGATTTTTAAGAGATCTTTTGAAATTCGATTAAATAAGATAATGAATTTAGGTAAGAAATTAGGGAAAATGATAGATTTATAAATATAACTCAAAGACAAATCCACAGAATCAAAAATCACTCGATTTGGATCAAGATTCGCGGAGAAATCAATGGATGATTAAGAGAAATCCGAAATTTTAAAACTAATTAAACTAAATTAGCGACCTCAAATTACAAATTGATGATACATGACAAAATATTAGGAGGAAAACATGTAATTTAACCCAAGACAGTGATCGAAAGGATCCAATTAATTGCCAGATTCAAGGCTTTTCATTCTGCGACTTTGAAAATGATCTTCGGTGTTCAAGAGGCGAATTCTCCCTAATCGATCAACGAAATCTCACTTTCAATCACTCAGTGGACGCGGAAATGAGTCTAGAAGTGATTTGAAGAAAGAGATTCAAGGATGGAGGTCTTTAGATAGATCAATTGAGCGAAATCATCTAAGAATGTATTATAAATTCGAAGAACATCTTAATTTATAGGCAATTTGGGCGTAACCGTCGAATGGGGCGTTTAATCTTCGATCAAGGGTCCAGATTAGACGTATGAGGGCAAACCGTTACGATTAAATCTTGGCCCTTGGATCGCGGATGGACACAAAAGATGAAGCCTCGTGATTACGTGAAGTTGATTCGTCGCATAACGTCTTTTGTTTGATCTTCATCAAACGTCTGAGATATCTCCACGTGTCCACAGAAGTCCATCGGATGCATTTAATCTCAGCCATCAAAACTCCCTTGATGAACGGCTGAGATTAAATGTTTTAAAATACGAATCGTCATCCAATTACAATGCGCCACATACCCCTTCACTTAAGTGACAATTGACGATTTAATTTTAACACTCGATCGGAAGCTCCGTATGTCGCCACGTCAACTGCGCGTAAAAACCAAAAACAAATAGTCCCACACGGAGAAAAATCAAAGGAATACATGCGTATATAAGTAATTCGTAAATAAGGAGTTAGGTTAAATTCTCAACAGGATGCTCCCTCCTTACTCACATACGCACACACATGTGCGCATACGTGCACACACGCACACATGCGCATCCGCACACATGCACACATGTACACGTGTGCGACATGTGGTGGTCTCGTAGATTGCCACATGGCGCCACTAATTTTATTCACGCCACGTCATATGCCACATCAGCACGTGATAGAAAATATATTTTTATTCAATTTAATTCGAATTAAATTCAAGAAAAATTCAGGAAAATTCCAGAAAAATCCCTAAAAATTAGAAAATTCATAACTTTCAAAATATAACTCCAAATTAATCCAGATTTTTTTATTAGATCAGAAATTCAATTATCTATCATTATAAAAATTAAAAATATTTAAATAAAAAGAGTAAAAATTATTATTTAAAAAATACACTCATTTTTTCTTGAAAAACAAAACATAGAAAAATAAATGAGTGTGTATAAACATTTTCTCTTATTATTTAACATTAAAACCTAATTACAATCTCAAATTTAGATGGAAAAAATCTGTTCTAAAATATATTCTTAATTATGCATAATTATCCCTAAATTAGTACACTTTGAGATTATAACTTAAAATTGCATGAAATGATCAAAATATGCTAAAAGTATGATAACATGCATAAAAATGGAATAGTTTATGCCATAATTTGTATTAATAATCATGTTTTTGTGTGTTAATATTGCATGTTATCACACGTCACCTACGTGCTAATATTTAAATGAAAAATCGATTTTAAATTAGAAAAACTGATTTTTAATTCCAAAAAATCCTTAGAAATTCATTAAAAATTCTGAGAAAAATCTGAAAAATCCCTGAAAAATTAGAAAATTCATAATTTTCAAAATAGAACTCCAAATTAATCTAGATTTTTTTCATTGGACCAGAAATTCAATTAGATATAATTATAAAAAGTCAAAATATTTAAATAACAAGAGAATAAATTATTATTTCAAAAATACACTTGTTTCTTCTTGAAAAACAAAACTTAGAAAAATTAATGAATATATATAAACATTTTCTCTTATTATTTAAAATTAAAACCTAATTATAATCTCAAATTTAGATGGGAATAATTTATTCTAAAATATATTCTTAATTATGCATAATTATCCCTAAATTAGTGCATTTTGAGATTATAACTTAAAATTGGATGAAATGATAGAAATGCACTCATAGTATGATAACATGCATAAAAATGGAATGTTTTTTGTCTTTATTTGCATTAATAATCATGTTTTTGCGTGTTAAGACTGCCTGTTATCAAGGGGACAATGTAAGCCTGAAGCGAGAGATCATACTGCTGATAACATGCAATCTTAACATGATAAAACATGATTATTAATGCAATTTAAGGCATAAAACATTACATTTATGTGCATGTTATCATACTTTGAGTGCATTTCTATCATTTCATGCAAAATTATGTTATAATCTCAAAATACACTAAATTAGGGTTAATTATGATAAATTAAGGATAAATGATTTTAGAACCTATCTTTACTTGAGATTATAAGTGGTTTTTAAAGATAAATAATAAGAGAAATTATTTTTATAAACATTCATTTAAATTTCTAAACTTAAAATCTTAAGGAAATGAGTGTATTTTTGAAATATAAATTAAATCTCTTGTTATTTAAATATTTTGAATTTTTAGAATGATAGATAATTAAACTTCAGATCAAATGAAAGAAATTTGGATTAATTTGGAGTTGTATTTTAAAAGATATGATTTTTACAATTTTTAGGGATTATTCTGTATTTTATTGGATTTTTATGATTTTATTTTCTACTTAAAACATTAAAAAATAATAATAAATAAATAAAAAATGGGCAAAATGGGCGCGAGACCCGCGTGGATGCGACGTGGAACGCAAGGCCACGTGGCAGCGCCACGCGGACCCGCGCAGCGCATACGTGGCGCGATATACATATAATTATTTATTTACTCTATATAATAAGGTTCTTTGTCCTTCCCTATATGGGAAGGGTCATAACCTTACAGATCGTCGGGTCTTATAAACCCGACGATCTCTTCTCTTTTTTACAGTGTGGGACTAATCCACACTATTCTTACCTTTCAAGCGACGTGGCACGACGAGGAGCGTCGGACCGACAGATAGCGGAATATCGCACCGTTGATCGGATGTGCTTAGGACCATCGATCGGGATCATCGCACATGGGTTAAATCCACAGATTATAACGGCTATGAGTGACGCGACGTGGCGGCATCACGCGCGCCGATCGGGTGGACACGCGGCCCACGGATCAAGGATCAAAACACGTGCCTATTTTTGAAGCGTTATAACGGTCCAGATTAAATCTCGTGGGAGACATCCGGACCGTCGGATCAAGAATGAAGGGGCGCGATCGAAGCGTTTCTTATAAAGCGCTTCATCGGATTAAATCGTGGCCGTCCATCATGATCCGACGGCCACGACTTAATCGAAACGGTCCACAATGGACCGTTTCATCGTAACCGTCGATCAAAATGATCGGACGGTTACGCCCAAATTTCGTTTACATAGAGATGTTCTTCGTCGTTCTATGTATTCGAGTTGGATTTCAATCAAATTGACTTGTCTAGACACCAATCCACTCGTTTCTCTTGATTCCATCCGCTTCCTCTTTCATTTCCGCATCCATGGAGGGGTTGAAATCAAGATTTGGTGGAGAATCGAAGGAGAAATCGTCGCTTGAAGCCGGTCGTGACGCTCTTGACGTTTTCGGTGATTAATCGGCTTAATCACCTCGTTTTGATCACTAAACAGGTTTAGTGGAAGCGGTTTTTCCTAGATTATCTTCATATTATCTTTAATTTTCGTTTAGATTAGGATTTAGAGTTTAATTTCATCAATTTCTAGCTTGAATCACGATTTTTAACGTCCAAAATTTTCTCTCCACTTCAAATTTCGATTTCTCCATGAAATCAAATCCAAATTGGATGATTCTTGATTCCGTGGATTCGTTTTGAAGTCTTCTTTCTAAAAAACACCATTTTCCCTAATTTCTAACCTCAATTCATCGTCCAATTTGACCAAATTCTAAAAGATATCTCGAAAATACCTAAATTCCTTGTGGATTCGACCCTTATTTACCATTATACCCTTCAATTCTCTCTTAATTCCCCAAATTGGTAAGTTTGGTATTATTTTTGACACGAGACCGTGTGAAATCGATGACCTCGCGGTCTCGTCTCGTCAACTGCTTGCAGATGAGAAGGGACTCAAAGATCTCGACCACACGAATGATGTTTGTTTGGTTAGCATATAGAGTCTCAAGAGCTTTCCAGACAAAGCATAGTAGCTTAATGTGTGCGAGAGACTCAACGATGCTTTGATCAATGCTATAAAGCATCCAAGTGATGATGGTTGAGTTTAATTGCGGCCCAGAAGCATGACGTTTCGTTTTCGTGCGTCGTTAAAACACAAAGACGATGGTCAAAAATTTTTTATAAAACTGAACTCACGAAGACAACATATAATAATCAAGTATTAGGTAAGTATCGGGTCGATCCACAGAGAGCAGGGTTGACTTTAATCACAGAGTTGACTCGGTTAAACTTAGGTTTAAAAGGAGTTTTAAATAAGACAAAATAAGATGTAATGAATGGAAATGATATAAATCAGCTAAATAAGATGTTTTAAGAATTCAAATCTCGGATTTGACAAAGAAAAGTCAAAAGTCAAAGTCAAAGCATTGACTTTGACCAACAGTAGGTGTTCTGCAAAATTAGAGAATCAAACAGAGTCAGAAGATTACGAAATTAGATATTTAAAAACTAGAGAGAAAATTAAATTTATTGATATATATTTCGTAATTTTTGGATAAGAAATGGATTTATTATGAATTATTGAAAATCAACTATCAGAAAATCCCCGAAATTAATACCTCGGAGGAAATATTCAAATTGAATGACCAAATGAAATCCAAATCTTGCAATTACTATGTCAATGGAAATTTAAGAACCAGAGGAATCTAACAAGACCAAAATTATCAAATTCGGATTTGTAAATCAAAAGTAATTGACCCCGAAAGTCAACATTTGACTTCTGATGAAAGATGAACAGCTATTGGTCAAACGTCAAATTGGAGGGTGAAACGAACTCAGAATTTGATGAATTGCTATCCACGGAAAGCTGATGAAAAGAGGAATCTAATGATACCAAAAAAAGTGATTTGGAATTATAATCAAAGAGATATCCTATTTTCAAAATTAGCAACTTTTCGGACCTAAAATTGGGGAAAATGAAGAACACTATGAATTAATTTGCAAAATTAAACTTCTAAATCTAATTAAAACTCAAATTCCCTCCTGATAATCTATCGAATCTCACTACTAACCCGATTGCCGCAAGAATGGGGCTTTAATTCTCGTGGATTGAAGCGAATTTGCTTGGATTCTTCCTCGCGGACGTTCGGAATTCAAGGGGAAAATTCGATGAAATCAAAGAGGAATTCGCGATCAATCCCGCTCCAATTGCGTCGCAATTGAGTCTAAACACGGGGGGATCACGATGAACTAGAGATCTTCCTTGAAATTTGCTTAATTCCTTCACGAATCGATCAAAAGTTGAAGAACAAAGAAGGGAAATACATGCTTTTAAAGAGGGGAGATTGGCTCGATTCCGTGGGTCATTGGAGCGGTCGTGGAGGCGGTTTTGCTAGGTCGTGGGAGCGATTCCTTGGGGCGACATCGCAGCTTCGGGATTGGCCATGAATTGGCCTTAATTTTGCCACAATTTCTGCTTCTTCCTAGCCATGATTTTCGCCGCGGTCGACCTCGATCGACCACGATCGTGGCCTGATCGTGCGTCGATTGGGCGTCGATCTCACTGCAGATCCTCACGAAAACATTGTCTGAGGATCGTGGAGTTGATTCCGCATCGAACGCTCCACGATCGCGGCTTGATCGTTCTGCGATCGTGGTTCGATCGGACCGCGATCATGGAGTTCTTCCACGAGGCGTCTGGACCATCCGATGAAGCATCAAAAACAATGGACGGTCCGATCGCGATCTACACGGTGCTCCTCGAGCACCAGGATCGCGAAAAATTGCAACCGTCCGATGATTCACATCCGATGAATCTTTGATCAACCCGCGATGAAGATCGGATGCTCTGGAGAGGCTCCACGTGTCAGTAGGTAAACCGTTGATCGCATCCACTTAAATTCTTTTTTTAGCACGTGCTGATTTGCAAATCCCGTGGACTCGGGTACACGCGATCATAGCCGTCCGCGGTGAGATCCGATGCTCGCCACGCGTCCACGTCACCTGCAAGGTAAAACAGTGTGGGAACATTGTCCCACACGGAGGAAATGACGGGAAAACTTGCGCTTAAATAGGGGAGCACATTATATCATCAGCCAGTCCATAGTGGATAGGCTTATATGTACGATAACCTATGATATTAAAATATATGTTAATAGTGACACGTGTATATGTGTCGTCTGACGAGACGAGACCGCGAGGTCGTGGATTTCAAGCGGTATCGTGTCAAAAATTATTCCAAACTTACCAATTTGGGGAATTAAGAGAGAATTGAGGGGTATAATGGCAAATACGGGTCGAATCCACAGGGAATTTAGGTATTTTCGAGATATCTTTTGGAATTTGGTCAAATTGGACGATGAATTGAGGTGAGAAATTAGGAAAAATGGTGTTTCTAGAAAGATAACTCAAAGATCTATACGTGGAATCAAAAATCGCTCGATTTGGATTTGTAATCATGGAGGAATCAAAGATAGAAGTGGGAAGAAATTTTCAGAATCGGGATGAACATAAACAGAAATAAAACTCTAAATTAAGCTAAATTAAGATCCTAAATTACAAATTAAAGTTACATGACGATAGATTAGAGAGAAAACATGATTTCTAACCTGAAATAACGATTGAATCGATCCAAATGATTGCCAGATCGATGGCTATTCATTCCGCGATTTCAAACGTGATAATCAGAATTCAAGAGACAAATTCTCCTCGCACGATTGTCGAAATCTCTCTTATAAACACTCCGAGGACGCGGAATCTTGTCTAGAAGCGATTACAAGAGAGAGATTCAAGAGAAGATGCGTACAGATAGGTCAATTAGATCAAATCTCTCAAGAATACATAAAAACGACGAAGAACTCGTCTATTTATAAGGGCGAAAAAGGAGAGCCGTTCGATCGATGCGTTAAGGCTCGATCAACAGTCGTAATGAAACGCCTCTTTAGTGAAACGTTACGGATAAATCCTGCCCGTTCGATGATGATCTGACGCGTGAGATGAGGCCACGTGTGAGGCGTTATAAAACGCACGAAATGTCGTCCTTAGGATCATGATCGAACGGCTGAGATGCGGTCTGCGCCGACGCATCTCGGCCGTTATAAGTCTTTTAAAAACGCCATGTGCGTTTTGTTTGATCGTGGACCGCGCTCACGCGATCGACGCGCGAGATCTTCTGCGGCGCCAATGATCCAACGCTCCGATGTGTGCCACGTTGCCTGCGATCATACCGTTAAAATAACTCTTTTAAGCACGTGGGTTGATCTCTGATCCGTGGGCTGGCGCTCAAGCGATCGACGCGTGAGATCGACGTGCGCCGTCGATCTGACACTCCTCCTCGCGCCACGTCACCTGTAATACGTAAGATGTGTTGATTAGTCCCACACGGAGAATATTACAAGAAACCGTCGCGTTTAAAAGACCCGACGGTTTAAGGGTTTAATACCCTTCCCATCTAGGGAAGGCTGAAGACCCCTTTTATTATATATGTAATAATAATAATAATATAAATATAAAAACGCGCCACGTAGGCGCGCTGCGCGAGTCCGCGTGGCACTGCCACGTGGCCTTGCATGCCACGTCGCACCCGCGTGGGACCCGCGCGCTTTTTTCCCTTTTATATATTTATTTTATATATTTTTTAAATAGAAATTAAATAAAAAAACAGGAAAAATCCAGAAAAAATCCCTAAAATTGTAAAAATCATATCTTTTAAAATACAACTCCAAATTAATCCAAATTTCTTTCATTTGATCTGAAATTTAATTATCTATCATTCTAAAAATTCAAAATATTTAAATAACAAGAGATTTAATTTATATTTCAAAAATACACTCATTTCCTTAAGATTTTAAGTTTAGAAATTTAAATGAATGTTGATAAAAATAATTTCTCTTATTATTTAACTTTAAAAACCATTTATAATCTCAAGTAAAGATGGGTTATAAAATCTTTAATCTTTAATTTTTCATAATTAACCCTAAATTAATGCATTTTGAGATTATAACATAAAATTGCATAGAATGATAGAAATGCACTCAAAGTATGATAACATGCACATAAATGTAATGTTTTATGCCTTAAATTGCATTAATAATCATATTTTATCATGTTAAGATTGCATGTTATCATCATCCCTGCGCCACGCGTGAGCCACCCGCGGCCCTGCCACGTGGCCTCAGAGCCACGTCGCATCCGCGCGGTGGTCCCGCGCGCCACGTCGCCGCCTCGCCACGTCAGCATACGAGGCCTGTGGACCAAAATAACCCCCCCTTTTTTGCGATTTTAAATAGAAAAAATCCGTAAAAATCAATTTAAAAATCAAAGAAAAATCAGAAAAGGCATAAAACTTCATAAATTCATAATTTAAAATATACAACTCCTTTTTAATCCAAATTTTCTCCATTGGATCACAAATTCTTTTCTTTTTAATATCATTTCATTTAAAATATATTTAGAAAGAAGAAATCAAGATGACTTATAATTTACTTAAATCATTTCTCATTCAACATTCTAAATCATAAATTCATCCTAAAATCATCCTTCCAAACATTTACTAAAGTCAGAACTCATTCCATAACAGAGATTAAATTCTATTAATTTAAACAAAAGATTAATCATCTATTAAGTATGAAATTATCCCTAATTTATGCATAAATATCAACTTTAGTGAAATGACATGCCAATGGAGAAAATTCCTAAAAAGTATGATAACATGCATCATATTCTCATAAAATAAGCATGAGTATGAGTTAATTAGGATAAAAATTCAAGTTATAAATGCATGTTATCAAAGCATACGATGGATCATGAAGTGGTGGATGGCCATTTGTGAGATGATGAAGAAGACTATGAGACTCAATGAAGAGCTTAAAGGTTGAAGCCCATGTCGTATAATTATTTCCCATAAAATTATAAGTTGGTCGAGTAAGGTTTGCCATCATCGAAAAATGAGGCGTGGAAGTGGCAGAGTAGGAAGCACTATATGTGGAAAAATCATCAAAGTATCAGCTTGAGGTGTCGGGATGTAAGGTAATGAACTATTAGAACACAAAGCTGAATAGGCTAGAGAGAACGTATAATCCATAGGTGACATCATAGATTTTTGGTAGAGGCCTGATAATATTTCGTGGGATGACCAATGTAGGCATCACCAAGTGCGCCGTCCAAAACGAAGTGACGGACAACACGCGTGATGGATAGCCATGAAGCGGAAAAATGGAGTGGAGCACCGGCAAAGCAGAGCAGCGGGTGGCACGAAGCTCCAGACGTTGAGGAGAAGAGGACACCGCATTGTGGCACACTTCGCGAAGTGTTAGACGGAGCGAAGCAACGGACATCGCTCGCACGATTGACGATGGAGAGGCTTGATGGCAACAACATCAGGAGATGGTGATCGAGAGCCCGATATCACTATCGGAAAACCCATATACATGTAACAATGTTAGTATCAGTCAACCAAGGAACTAACTCCCATGTTTTCTTGTGGACTAGAGCCTCATACTTTAAGTCCATAGCTGCCTTCTAGAGAGGTAACTTCATGGCCACCAAGTGTGACTTGGGATGCAAAAATATGGCCACCTATCATATTGAATAAATATGATAGGTGGGATGCAAGTGATCCTAGTGCACGAAGTGAGAGATGGGATGTAGTGTGTAGGAGCACTTGCGTTTGAAAAGAATGACATGTAGGTAAAGGTCATCCAATTGGGGTGCAATGGGCTTTTGACTTGTGCATAAAGTTGAGGAGTTTCAAGTAAAGGTATTGAGACTAGAGTGATAATTGGAAAAGGTCAATCTGAAGAATACATCAATAGTGGAGTAGGAGCGTCTAGTTCAAAGAGTCAAGTAGTGGAGTAGGAGATGAAGGTGGAGATGTAAGTGGAGTCAGTGTGGGAGGAGGAGGAGGGCTGACTGTCATGAATCCAAGTGGAGGATCCATTTTTGGAGAGGTATATAGAGCAGATGTAGTGGGTGAAGGAACCACAGAAGAAGCAAATGAAGAAAAGGATGTCATGGAGGAGAAATAGTGGGTAGACTCAAAGAAGATGACATTGGTAGAGACAATGTACTTTCACTAGTCTGAAAGGTAGACATGATAACTCTTGTTTGTGTGCAAGTAGCCCACAAACAACTCTCTGATGGAACATGGTGCCTGCTTGGATATATTGAGAGTGTGATGATGAATGAATACCACACAACCAAACACCCAAGTAGGCTAGGCAAAGAGATTGCCATTGGGATGGAGGCAACAAAGGGGAAATTTTCCGCGAAGAGGTGAGGAGGGTAAATGGTTGAGGCAGGGGGAGATAAGGAGGATGTCAATCAAAAATAATGAGGAACACCCCTTTCTATTAAAAGAGTATAGGTCGTGTTGAGAAGGTAGAGATATTTGTGTTCGTCAATGCCATTTTTTTGAGAGGTGTGGGGGAACATAGTCTGAAGGAGAATGTCATGGGAGATACAAAGTTCCCATAAGTAATATGAAAAAATTCAAGAGCATTATCACTTCAAAGAATTTATGGGGTTGTTGAGTATTGAGTAGAGATTTCCTGAAGAAATTGATGAACAATGGTCAAAATGCTAATATAGTCTTTTAGGAGATACACCCAAGAAGTACAAAATAAATCATCAACAAAGATTATAAAGTATCGAAATCCTAAGATTTATGGAACATGGGCTGGTCCCCACACATCACAATCAGCAAGTTCAAAAATATTTTTACTCGAAATAAAGTCAATTCAAGGACAGGAGGCATGAACATGTGTTCCAAGTTGACATGACTCAAAGGGGGAAAATATAGCAAGAGCTTAACAAAGCTTAGAGATGCTAGGGTGGCCCGACATCCAATGCCACTTAAGGGTGGAGTGGATAATGACAAAAGGAGGAAAGGCCAGTTGATAGGTGATCAGGGAAAAAGCTCATAGAGGTCTTATCTAGTCTCATGCCTTAAACCAATCCTCTTCCCTCCCCAAAAATGTTGAAAGGTACAATGATAAAGAAAGAAGTAAATGAAATAAAATAAGGCTTTAGTGACGGGGATGACGAATAGAAGGTTGATCAAGAAATTGGGAACATAGAGGATATTAGATTTAGAAGCAAGGATGTGGAATTAGCCCTGTTGTGTCCCATGATAGGACATCATGACCTTCTGTAATACAAGAAGATGAGAGATTAGGTAAATGGGATAAACAAGCGAGTGAATAGGTACTTGACGTGTGGAAAAATGGCCCCAAGTCAATAATCCAAGTGGTGAACAAGCAAGAAAGAAAGGAAGCACTATCCCAGGCATGGAGACATGATGAGACAAATGAGAGTCTCCAAGGTGTATCTTGAAGCTTCATCAATCGATCAAACTCCTCTCGAGAAATAGTCATTGTGCTAGACAATGAAGAGGATGCACCATCAGTAGAGGCAAAAGGGGCAACCTTGTTGGGTTTTTCAAACTTTTGCTAACAATGGTCCTAGTAGGAGCATACCTACTCACATGGAGGGAAGGGCTGATCATTGCATCCTTAACTATGTCCCTTACCATCATGACTCTGGCCACAACCATTATCTACACCATGCCCCTTTCCATGAGACTTGGAGTTTAGGATCATCATAAAGTTAAAGGATGGAGAAGAAGGAGGTGCTCATCACAGTGCTTTTGGAGTCCCAAAGGTCACCTATAGTGCATTAGATAATGAAGTGCCGAGGGTTTGAAGATGAACCTCACTCAAAATGCAACCACAGATCTAAGAGCTAATCAATGCATCAAAGCCAAGAAGAAAAATGGCTACTAATAGCTCCTCACAATATGAATGGTGAGTCGCACTGCCCATCATATATGACTAATATAACTCAAGTTGCTTGAGGAGTCCATGGATTGACACATAATAGTCCTAAAGGAGATACTCATAGTGCTTTGCCTTGAATAACTAATCATAAATGACAACAGCACAAGAGATATTGGACTTGTATTTGTACATACACGGCCATTCATTCCATATAGCTTTGGTTAAAGTAATGAGCTCCATGGGCTCACTAATGAAAGGAATTATCATCTTCAACATTTATATTATAATTGATTGATTCTTAATGAACCTTGTTTTTTGGCTTGGATCACCAAACAAAGGAAGCTCATCTGAAAGAAAGGAGAGAACCATATATCTAAAAAAAATGTTGAAAGTTGGTAGATCAAGTAACATAATTAGTCATGTCAAACATAAAGCATGAACTCTAAATATGATGGATGAACATGTTTGTTGTAGAAGGTTTAGCAGGCACAAACTATTGAGCAATTGGAAGAGAACGAGAGATGGCTTTATTGATTCCAAAGGAGCAATAACTGGATGCACTACCATAATAAGAGTAATAAAAAATTTCACTTGCGGGTGTGGGGTATCCACAAGAAAAGAGGGAACAGATGGGAGGGCCCATGTAATCATAGTCGCAAGATATGGATGAAATAGAGTTGTAATGTATCAAAGTTAGAAACACATCCATGAATCGAAATTAATGGCTGTAGTGGGGGTGGCCACCAACGAAGTGTGATTGTGAAGTCATAAAAATAAGATTCCATGCATCAAAATAAATACCAAACTCAACTTAAGATTTAATTCGAATCCACAAAGAATCAGTAGAATTTATTGATATGTTTTGAAATTTGATCAAATTGGAAAAAATATTGAGATGAGAAATTATGGAAAACTATATTTTTGGATAGAAGACTCAAATATTTATCTGCAAAATCCAAAATCACTTGATTTGGAATTGTATCCACAAAGACATTAAGGAGTGAGAAAGAAGATGAAAATTGCACGAATAGAGAGATAGAAAGTCAAAATTTCCAAAAATTAGCCTAATCTATGCACTGAAATTAAAATCTAATGCTATTGATGAAAGATGAGGACGAAAACACATCATTTTACCCAAAATCACGGTCAAAATGACCATTTACTTGCCAGATCAAGGCTTTTTATTTCGCATGTCAAAAAATGGAGCTTCAGAGATCAAGAGATGAATTCTTCCTATTCCTTCGACAAAATCTTGACATCACTCCTTGGACGCAGAAATAAGTTTAGAAGGTTATCAAAGGCAACAGATTCAAGGATTGAGATGTTCATAAAGGTTGATTAATCAAAACATTTAAGAATGCATACACTATCAAAGAGAGAGAGAGAGAGAGTATAAATTTAACTCAAACTGAACGCGGCCAATGGATTAACGTTTCATCTTTGATCAACAGTCCTTTGATTAATGTTTCATCTTTGATCAAGAGATGAATTCTCCCTATTCCTTCAAAAAAATCTTGACATCAAGCACTCCTTGGACGCATAAAAGAGTCTAGAAGATGATCAAAGGCAAGAGATTCAAGGATTGAGATGTCCAGAAAGGTTGATTAATCAAAACATTTAAGAATACATATAATGTCGAAAAGAGAGAGAGTATAAATTTAACTCCAATTGGACGGCCAATGGATTAATGTTTCATAGTTGAACAACAGTCCAAATGAAATGCCAAGAAGTGGAATCAATGCCTTTTAGTCATGGCCATCAGATTTGAGATGAAGCGTTGAGATTTTGTCACGTCACCACGTGAAGAGGAAGTGTCATCGAAACGCACCGGTTTGATCATGATCTAACACTCCAGATCTCACACATGCATTTGCAATCATGGCCAGTATAACTCCTCAGATCAACAGCTAGGATTCATCACGTAATATGACAAAACGATGCCCATTAAGAGATTTCCTGCATCACTTCCATTTAAGTAAAAATGAAGGGTCGTGATTAAATCGTGAAATCGTGCTCTTTAGATTGCGTCACATCACCTTCAATAAAAAGTAACACATACATAGTCCCAAATTGAAAAAAATAATAAACATGTATACATATAAAAAGGTGACACTAAGTTAAATAAAATTGGCCCATTTCATGGCACTTAGCACAAATTATACTCGCCCAACGCGTGCCATGTGTGCCACATGGCATGCGCACACTCTGTTCCATGGCGGCAGGCAAACGTGCATGCAACATCAGCTGCCAAATCAGCTTGCACTTATAAATATTAATTTTAATCATTTTAATCATATTAAATCCTAAATAGTTAATAATAAATTTAGAAATAATCAAAAAAATTCCAAAAAATTGCTAAAAATCAGAAAATTCATATCTTTCAAAATATATATGTGATCCAGTTTTTTTTGTTTGATCAAAAATTAAATTATACATAATTTTATGCATTTTAATTTAAGAAATAATAAGAGAATAATTTTTTAACTAAAAAATACACTCCAGTACTTAAGAAAAATAAAACTAAATAATTTTGGGGTGTATTAATAATATTCTTCTCTTATTATTTGGTATTTATAATTCAAATAAATCTCAAATATAAATGGGGATAATATATTTAAAATTTAACTCTTGATTTATGCATAATTAACCCTTAAAATACTACATTTAGATATTTCTGGTATAAATTGTATATAATGATGAATATGAACTCAAAATATGTTAACATGCATAAGAATATGATTTGAATTATGCCTAAAAATGCATAAATAAACATGCAATCTCAAGTGTAAATTACATGTTATCAGCCACCGATGAGATTCGTGGTTGCAAGGCACCAATTGAAGTGATGGCGACTGATAACATGCAATTTATACATGTAATTATGTGATTATTAATGTAAATTTAGGCATAAAACATTTCATTCTTATGCAGGTTATCATACTTTGAGTGCATATATATCATTTCATACAATTTTAAGTTATAATCTCAAAATGTAATATTTTAGGGATAATTATGCATTCTTTTAAAGAATATATTTTAGAGAAGATTATTCCCATCTAGATTTGAGATTAAAATTAGGTTTTAATGTTAATTAATAAGAGTAAATACTTTTCTACACTCATTTATTTTTTTAAGTTTTATTTTCTAAGAGAAAGGAGTGTATTTTTTAAATAGAACTTTATAATCTTTTCATTCATTAAATTTGATTTTTAAAATGATAAATATTTAATTTCTGATTCAAACAAACAAATTTGGATTAATTTGGAGTTGTATTTTGAAAGTTAAAAATTTCTAATTTTTTGAAGTTTTTATGAATTTATTTTGGATATATTTGGATTTCTATAAAATAAAAAATTAAGTTTTTATTACGTGCTAACGTGGCAGACAACTCGGCATCAGAGTGACGTGTCACCACGTGGCGACGTGTATACACGCCACATGTGTGCGCGCTTGTCTGTGTGTGTGTGAGTATGATTAGTGGGTTGATCATCCATTAAGGATTTTCGCTAACCCATTAGATACACTTTACTTATATACCCGTCGAAATGAATTTATTTTTGTCATCTAAGACTATCTTTCTATTTATTTTACACAGGTGACATGACGTGCTCAGAATCGTCAGATCAACATGAATTAATGTGATTTAGTCTCAGCCCTTCATTTGCACTTAAGTGAGGGGGGGTACGTGGCAACATCCGAGTGCATGATGATTTTCTTTATTAAATAGATCAATCTTGGTTGTTCATCTAAGGAGCTATATCAGCCACGATTTAAAGCGCCATATGAGAATCTGAAACGTCGATTCATGATCGGACGAGCGAGATCTTGCGACATTATCTCTTCACGCAATCACGCGGCGTGATACTAATGCTCTGAAGCAAATCTGATGACCGCAACTTAACCATAACGATTCGTCTCTTCCGATTCCATCGCGACCTTTCATCTCATCAAGGAGAAGATCCGACGGTCACACCCAATTTCAAAACATTATAAATTCTCTCTTTGATGGGAAATGTATTCTTGGATGTTTCAAGCTATCAAACTCTTTAAACATCTCAATCTTTGAATATTTTGATTTCTTTCTCTTTTAGACTCATTTATGCTTCCAAGGAGTGTTTGAAATCAAGATTTTGTCAAAAGAATAAGGAGAAATCACCTCTTGAATGCCAAATTTTGTCTTTGAAATCACGAAATAAAAAGCCCTTGATCCACCAATCAATTAGATTAATTCAAAAGCAAATTTTGGTTAGATTATGCGTCTTCATCCTAATATTTCATCATGTATCATTATCTTTCAATTTTAAATCATAGATTATGTTAATTTTATAGTTAATTTTCGTTTTTCTCTCTCCTCTCAATCGATTTTTTACTTAATTTGTGCACTTTGATTTCTTTGTGAATCTTGATCCAAATCGAATGATTTTTTATTATGTTGATTCGTCTTGAAGTTCTCTTTCAAAATTTACTAAAATTCCTAATTTCTCACACCAATTTATCATCCAATTTTCGCTGAATTTGAAGAACACCTTGACCTTAATTCTCCATGGATTCGGCCCTTATTCACCACTATACTCTTTAATATATGATTATAACTTTAAATTGGTGAGTTTAGAATTATTTTTTACACACTGCGTTTATTCAACAATTGTGCAGATTCATCTCATCAATGACAAGGCGATAAGCAAGTGTCGAGGGTGATTGGGCTACTTATGTGTTGTTCTTAAGAGAGGCAACAACGGATAGGTGACGTAGGGCACTGACTGATCATTTTCGTGTGTTGTTAAAACACAAAAAAAAATGGTCAAACAAAATTTATAAAACCCAACTCACAAAGATAAGATATAAAAATCAAGTACTATGTAAGTATCGGGTCGATCCACAGAGAGCGGGGTTGACTTTAATCTCAAAGCTGACTTGGTCAAACTGAGGTTTCAAAGGAGTTTTAAATAAGAAAAAATAAGATTTAATGAATAGAAATCATATAAATAAGATAAATAAGAAGTTTTAAGAATTTAATTCTCGGATTTGACAAAGAAAAGTCAAACGTCAAAGTCAAAGCATTGACTTAACCAACAGTAGGTGTTCTGTAAAATCAGACAATCAAACAGAGTCAGAAGATTATGAAAATTAGATATTTACAAACTAGAGAGAAAATGAAGTTTATTGATATATATTTCATGAAATTTATTGATATATATTTAGATTATGAATTCTTAAAAATCAACTATCAGAAAATCCCCGAAATTAACACCTCAGAGGAAATCTTCAAACTGAATGGCCAAATGAAATCCAAATCTTGCAATTTCCATGTGAATGGAAATCTAAGAACCAGAGGAATCTAACAAGACCAAAATTATCGAATTCTGATTTATAAATCAAAAGTAATTGACCCCAAAAGTCAACGGTTGACTTCTGATGAAAGATGAAAAGCCATTGCTCAAACGTCAAATTGGAGGGGCAAATGAACTCGGAATTCGATGAATTTACATCAGAAATCTGATGAAAAGAGAAATCTAATGAAACCAAAATTAAATGATTTGGAATTATAATCAAAGAGATATGCTATTTACAAAATCAGCAACGTTTGAGACTAAAATTTGGGGAAAATGAAGAACACTATGAACTAATTTGCAAAATTTTACTTCTACATCTAATTAAAACTCAAATTACCTCCTGATAATTGATCGAATCTCACAACTAACCCGATTGCCGCAAGAATGGGGCTTCAATTCTCGTGAATTGAAGCAAATTTGCTCAGATTCTTCCTCGCGGACGTTCGGAATTCAAGGGGAAAATTTGATGAAATCAAGGAGAAATTCGCGATCAATCCTGCTCCAATTGCTTCGCAATCGAGTCTAAACGCGGGGGGATCACGATGAACTACAGATCTTCCTCGAAATTCGCTTAATTCCTTCACGAATCGATCAAAAGTTCAAGAACAAAGAAGAAATACATGGGTTTTTAAAGGGGAAATTAGCCCAAAAATCATGGGCAGTTGAAGCGGTTGTGGGGACTGATTCATGGCGTCGTGGGAGCGGTTCCTTGGGGCGATGTCATGGCTTCAATTCCGCTCCAATTTGGTGGTGAATTTGGCTTTATTTCGCTTCCGAATAGCCACGATTTTCTCCACGATCGGGCCACGATCGAGCATCGATCGTGCTTCTGATTCTCAATAGAAACCATCTAATGATCGTGGCTTCGATTCCACGACAAAGGATCCACGATCGCGGCTCGATCGCGCCGCGATCGCAGTTCGATCAGGCCGCGATCGTGGAGTTCTTCCGCGATCATTCTCCGCCGTTCGATGGAGCTTCAACTGGATGGACGGTCGCGATCCCCCGATCCAGTGCACCACGATCGTGAGGAGAGTCCACCGCCAGTCGTCCGATCGGTGAGAAGCTCGCGATGATGATCGCGACCGTCCGATGAGCCAATGTCCGATGAAGCCGTGATCAAATCGCGATGGCAATCCGACGTACCTGGTGCCTCCACGTGTCATCAGGTAAGGCTCTTGATCATTTTCACTTATGCCCTTTTTTAAGCACGTGCTTGAATGGATGATCGCGTGGACTTGGGTCCACGCGATCGATGCTTCGTGAGAAAATCCAACGCGTACGATGCGTCCACGTCGCCTGCAAAAGGTAAGACGTGTGGGACATAGTCCCACACGAAGAAAATGACGCGATAAAACGTGGTTAAATAGGGGAGCTCCCCTCTATTACCAATTGCGTTACTGCCCCCCCCCACTATTACCAGGGCCCACTATACCCATGGGCCCTCCACGTGCCATCCTTACCTGCCACGTGGCGCCCCTCACGGGCATCTACGCAGGCCCGTCCGCGTGGCCTCCTGCCACGCGTCAGCGCCACCTGCGCCTCGCGTGGGCCACCCGGGCTCTGTCACGTGGCCTCAGTGCCGCGTCGCACCTCGAGGTGGTCCCGCGTGCCACGTCAGCCGCCGGTCGCCACATCACCCTGCAAGTAAGTAAAATCCCCTTTTCCCGATTTTAATAAGGAAAACATAAAAAAAATCAAATAAAAAATCAAAAAAAGGCATAAAACTTCAGAAATTCATAATTTAAAATATACAACTCCTTTTTAATCCAAATTTTCTCCATTGGATCACAAATTCTTTTCTTTTTAATATCATGTCATTTAAAATATATTTTGAAAGAAGAAATAAATATGAATTAGAATTTACTTAAATCATTTCTCATTAAACATTCTAAATCATAAATTCATCGTGAAATTATCTTTCCAAACATTTACTAAAGTCAAAACTCATTCCATAACAGAGATTAACTTCTATTAATTTAAACAAAAGATTAATCATCTATTAAGCATGAAATTATCCCTAATTTATGCATAAATATCAACTTTAGTGAAATGACATGCCAATGGAGAAAATTCCTAAAAAGTATGATAACATGCATCATATTTACATAAAATAAGCATGAATATGAGTTAATTAGGATAAGAATTCAAGTTATAAATGCATGTTATCAGGCACTCAGTCATTTTACCTTAGGGCGCAGCATGTGTGTGGCATGGGTGCTCCGTAGAGGTAGTGGTAGAACCAATTACTAGGGGTCAAGGGGAACATGACCATGATAAAAAAGTTTCTACCCCAAATCAAGAAAATTTGGTTGCAAGTCATAACTTATTCTAGCCAAATCCTCTATCTGGTCGCCATGCTTTCTATCTGAAGGGGTCGGCATAGAAACCCTAAACTCATTGGCTTTCTTTGTAAGCCACTCAACTAGGGCGACCAATTTCCAATTGATTGAAGAGGCCGACAAAGCATATTGGTCGTTGTTGTCTAGAGGCCATCGGCTAGTGCTCCAGCTTGGTGGTTGTTAGTCACTTGCAAGTCGCCAGTGATGACACTAGTTGAAGAGCCAAAAGTAGCTAGATTGATGGTTGCAAAGCTTTCGATATGATTTTTGGATATTGAAAAGCAACAAAGGAACCAATGTCATCCTAAGCTTACCTAAACTTGCTCTCGTACCATGTGGAAGTGAAGAATAATATACTAAGATAAAGAGGATCAAAGGTCGGTGCATGTATTATATAGCAGGGAAACCCTACGTGCGAGAGAGAGAGAGAGAGAGAGAGAGAGAATTACTGAATTGTTGGTGTGTTCATTATGAGTTTGATAATTTACATGGTCGGCTTATTGATGTTTATACAACATTATTTTAATTAATTTTATAACTTGTTTGGTATTTTAGCCAAAATAATGCAAGAAAGGTATGTCTATACAGCTAAAAGTATTTAAGGCTCATGTAAGTGTCCCACTTTGATATCAAAGCTAAGAATAGGCTCAATACTATTAATTTTTCAATACTTAATTCAGACTTTGAACATCATCCCACATAAACTTGAGGTCTCTCATTAAAAAAAGAGATATAGAAGCTCATAAATATGGATACTAATAACATGTATAGGTATTCAAGTATGGTTCATAAGATGTTATACATCTATCTATGTCTTTTATTTATTTACCTTTAAGATAAAACTTGTCATTTTTTATATTTATATTTATTATTATTTTTATTTTAAATTTTATTAAATATTATCAAACATTTTTTCCCTTTTTAGGTACCTTAAAAACAAAAAGGCCTAAACCTTTTATGGACACACAAAAAGGAAGACAATGACTCTTTGACTTTGGCAATCACTTTCTCTTGTGCGATCACTCTCTCTCCAATGGTCACTCATCTCCTGTTGACAAAAATGATATACCTCTCTCCTCTTAAAAATCAGGCCTTCAAAGAGAAAATCATAGAAAAATCTTAGGGTCTGTGACAAAAAACATTCAAAGGCTCAAGTTTGATCCTTTGTTTGGTTCAATTTGAGGCTTTTCTTAAGTGTTGATCATGTGATTCTTGTCTGGTATGATTGTTTCATGGTTTTAAATTTGAATTCAGTGATCTCATCTTCTTGGTTGATTATCAAATCATCTCTAAATCTATTTTTAGATCTTTCTTTATCTTTCAATCATTTATGAGAAAAATCATTTTTCTGATTTTAATTCTTCTCAAAAATAAATTCTGATTTGTATTCTTATTAAGAAAATTTGACATAATTTTTTAAAATCTAATTTTTATTCTTACTTGAAAAATCTGATTTCTTGTATTCTAAAAAAATATGATTTCTTTTCTTCCTTCAAAATATGTTATGTATTCTTCTTTTTCAAAAAATCTGATTTCCACTACTGTTTAAAAATCTTATTTATATACATACATTAAAATCTGATTTCTATTATTATTTTAAAAAAAATTAAAAAATTCTATTATTTCAAATTTGACCAGTTTCTTCCTTAAAATCTGATTTCTATTCTTCTTTAAAAAAATCTAAAATGTCATTTTCTAATATTTTATTTTAAAATATTTTGACAATTTTTCTAAAATTGGTTATAGATTTCTGATTTTCAGAAATCTATTTTGTTCATAAAATCACAAATTTTATGATTCTCTTAATTTGTGAAATTACTTTTGACAATTTAATTTTCTGAAATTGTGTTGAAGTATTTAGTCAAATCTTTAGTTCTTGTGATATTTCTTGATCTAAATTTAGATCTTATTTTAAAATCATTTCAAAGTTCAAGATTTTATCCTCTTTAAAAATATCATTTCTACCTATTGTAGAAAATGATGATTTTCAATTGTTAATCAATCCAAGTTGAGGTTAAGAACTAACACTTCAAGTGTGAGTAGGAGTAAACGTCAAGGGTAACTCTTGAGGAAATCACTTCATAATCCATTCATCATATAGATGTATTAGGATCATCCTTTTTTTCATATTTAGATGATCGTCCTAAGATTAGCAAGAGCCATTTTTCACATAATTAAGTCATTCAAGGGCAAGGACGTCAAGAGCTAAAGCTATCATTAGAAAGTCCAAGTCATCCTCAAAAAATTAAATATGAAGAAGTCAAAGTCATCTCATCAGGGTTTTTTTTCATTTTAACAATTTTTTTCATGCAGTTTTCTCATGTTAAATTTGTATTATTTGTTGCTATTTTCTCGTTTATTTAGTTTGAATTCTTTATTTATCTCCATATTTTGTGTGAGTTTGTTTTAGGAATCAGGGGTATAGTAAAGATCACTTGCACTCAGTAGGTTGACTTTGGGTGAGTCGCACTTACTAGTGAGGGTAAGGGGGAGATTTTGTGATGAATTGGTTCTAGACAAGATTAGTTTAAGGAGCTGTTTGAAAAGTCAACTCGAGGTGTATTTTCTCTTTACCTTGCAAGACACCTGAGATTTGGGACAAGCAACTTAATTTGAGTTTATGTGGATTAGTGATAAGACTCAAAGACTTTAAAGAGGCAGGCCGTCCGGAAGGGGAGTAGGGAGCTATGAGTAGAGATCTATGAGTCAGCCCATGGGAGATGAAACGAGCAGCAGCTTATAAAAGGATGATGATGAAGTGAGGTTACTAATAAAGGGTGTTCATGGGCTGGATCGAAAGTTCATGTTTGGACTTTGATCGTATTAGCTAGACCAATTAGTAATTCTATTGTGGGACTAACAAGGTGAGGAGAGACTCAAATGGGACTATTCCTCCTGGGATTTTCACATTGGGTTTGGATACCCTATCCAATATAAAAAATCTAGTGTACAAGGGATGTGAGCATTTAAGAGAATAATTATCAAATTCTTATAAAGACTTAGAAAAACATATTTGAACAAATTAAGCTAATTCATTCCCACTTAGATATTTCACCACCCAATTAGCGTACTTCGTTACCATTAGGTCCCTTATTCACTCACATATTCCAAACAACATACAAACATTCTCAATGTCTTGATGATTAAGAATTAAAATTGGCTTTCTTGATGGTTCTATTCCTAAACCTATCGAAGATGCTTCTCGTTCGTATGCTCTTTGAAAGCATGACAATGATTTGCGTAAAATATAGGTATGCATTACCATGGCTGACTCCATTTCAAACTATTTTCATCATGCAAAACTGGGATGTGACATTTGAGGATTTTTTCGTCAATCAAGTTACTTTCTTGACACTACTGGTCAATGTTAGACCCGTACCACTAATTTTTCAGATAGTACCATCCAGATTGTGTCTAGAGCCAAATTGAAGATTGGATTTCCACGCTCCCTCTAGGATCGTGCATGGGAGCTTCTCAAACATGATGTGTCCCCCTAGTCTCTAGCATTGGATCCTCCATGACTCCAAGAAGATCTTTTGTGTCAAGCATATATTCCACCTCACACTTGCTTGGAGTACTTATTGGTTATAACTATCTTCTCCACCTCTTGATTTTTATAGATCTGTGAAGTGGATCGTGGATTGTGGTGCCTTGAAACAAATTTTCTTTCAAAAGGAAGGTTTCATAGCAAATATTTTCTCTATTCCAACTTCATTGATAATGCTTCCAATTAGAACTTAACACATTGCGTTATACGGGGGAGAATTTCAACTTGGAATTCATGTAATTCTCAAGAATACCTTATTTACGCTTGAGTTGCAATGTGATGGTTGTTAGAAAATTCAGCAATCTAGATCTTGACATCAATTTTTCTAAAGCTCATGCTATTATTAAGGAATTCTCCTAGAGGATAATGATTGGAAAAGTTGAAGGACGAGGCAACTTATGCTTTGTTGATCTAGTTAAGGATCTTCTTCCCCATTATTTACTACTTCATGCACATTTCTCAGCCAAGTGTCACCCATGACATGGCATAATAGACTTGGGCATCTATCTAGCAGTGTGTTGGATAAGCTTCAAGATTCATTGTCCTTAAAAGGCTCTCCACCCTCATCTTGTCATGTATGTCATCTCCCAAAAGCAATGTCTCTTGTTATTCCATTAAACTGGAAATATTTCAAATCACTTGGTTGATCTTGTCCATTATTGACATATCGAGTCCATATAACATTGAGAGTGACAGAGGTCATTGATATTTCCTAAAGATTATTGATGACTCGACTCATTTCACTTGAAAATATTTCTTGTGTCCCAAAATCAACGGAGTGTCAAATAATTTTAATTTTTGTATCTATGGCTTCCACTCGTTTAGGAAATTCATTGATAGCATGCAATATTTGTATATAATTACATGATTATTAGTCCATCTTAGGGCATCATTTATATTTTATTGATGCATTTTCTATCCTACTTTGAGTGCATATTCGTCATTTTACGCAATTTTTACCAAAAAAGTGCACCATTTTAAGGGCTAATCATGTATAAATCAAGACTTGAATTTTAGAAATATCACTTTAATTTTATTTAAGAGTTTATTTATGTTTAAATGTAATATGACAAGAGAAAAACATTTTGTGTACACTCTAAATTATCTACTTCTTTTTAAATGGACCTAATTTATTTTGGATTCAAATATTTATTCTCTTATTATTTCTCAAAATTAATTGCATATAATGATCGATTATTTAATATATTATAAAAAAATTGGATTAAAAAGAAGTTACATTTAAAAGATATGAATGTTCTTATTTTTAGGGATTTTTCAATAATGTTGTGAAATTTAATTTTTTTGTATTTATTTTAATTAAAAATGTTTAAAATGATTTATTTTAGTACTCAATGATGTGGCAGCTGACATGGCATGTGTGCCTGCATGTCACCATGATGGAGAATTACCTCAAAACATGAACACAAGGGTTCCAAATGAACCTAGATATAACTTAAGGAAGAGATCTCAGTCTCAACAGCAACAAGACACTATCCTCCTCCTTGTTCACAAATTTGAGAAACTATCCATTCATTAGATGAATGAAGAAGACCTCTCTAAAACATTGAAGAGAGTGTAGATACTAAGGGAATTACCTTCCGCCTCTTCCATTTACATACTGATCCAAAGATTGACTTGGTCAAAAGAAATTAAACTTTCATCCTTAGAAACTTAGAATTCTTTGAATAGACCAAGTCAACCACCTCTTACTTTGATATAGGTTCCTAATTATCCAAACCATATCCACTATATCATAGGTACTTTGTATAGTTATGAATAATGATCTCAAGAAAGAAAATCAGTAGGAACACCTTTGTTATTACACTCCCTTCTTCCTTTGAAAACCACCTTTAGATATATTTATAGGAGATCTAAATAATATTATCAGCTGTGAGTCTACTTCAAGACGAAGTCATGCATGGTTGCAACTAGAATCAAGACTGAACAAGCACTTATGGAGATCGTCCACTTATGAAGATCATCCACTGATCAAGCGCTTATCAAGTATCAAGCTCATTTCAAGATCGTCATGAGAGTATTAAAGACACACGGATCATCTTCCTCAACAATGGTATGGAATCCAAGTAAAGTCAACTTCATAAATGAAGAAGGTCAAGCCCGACTCACTTGAATGAATATGAAGGCAACTACATTAAAGACTTCTGGGGTTTTGAAGTTCATAAAGTTCATGTATCTCATTTATGTTTCAAATAAAATTTATTCATTATCAATCGTGTGTGATGTTTACAATAAAATCGACAAGCATAAGAAATGACTAAGTGAATTATGATAAGATCATAATACAGTGGGCACTAGTCTTTAAACATATGCATAAAACATTCCTATTCGCAGGATATTTAAGAAGGATATCAAATTATCTGGAAAGAATAACACTATTTAATCTGACTCATATGATGAGTATGATTGATCTTGTAGCCATTAGTGTGGAGGCACTAAGGATAGATAGCGTGCTCTTTAGAGAAATAATACATTTTATTGATCCGTATGAATCCCTAAATGTTATTATACCTAACCCTCATTCAAGTTGATTCATGTCACGATTATTTGTCATCCTTTGACTTGAGACACAAAAGACATCTTGTGGATGGATGATTGCATTTTTATTATGACTTATGAATCCCTAGCCATAGGATTTCCAGTAATGTCATATATTAGATACAACATGAAGTCCTCGAATATGGTTGTGTGGTCAAGATAGGATCATCCACCTTAGATATTTGAGGAGAGTGACTCAAGGAATGAGATGCGATGAAATCATTGGCCAAGGTTATGGAAATATTAGATAATTTCTCGATGGTTTCTGATAACATGCTAATTAAACATGAAAATACATGATTATTAATGTAAATTAAGGCATATGACATTCTATTCTAATGCATGTTATCATATTTTTTAGTGTTTATCTATCATTATGTGAAAAAGTCATTATAATCTGAAAATGCATGAATTTAGGGTTAATTATGATGAATTAAAGATTATATTTTCAAAAACCCATCTTTTCTTGAGATTATAATTAGTTTCTAAGGTGAAATAATAAGATAAATCATTTTATATACACTCATATAGTTTTCTAAGTTTTAAAATCTAAAAGAAATGAGTGTATTTTTTAAATAAAAATTAATTCTCTTGCTATTTATTAAATTTGACTTGTTAGAATTATAGATAATTTAATATCTTATCCAATGAAACAAATTTGGATTAATTTATAGTTATATTTTAAAAGATATGAATTTTCTAATTTTTAGGGATTTTTTGAATTATTTTGAATTTTTGTGAATTTTTGTGAATTTAAGATCTATTTATTTGACTTAAATAATATTTTTATTTTTGCGCAGGTGACATGGAAGTACATGGACCATCTGATCGCCCAATTAATCGCGACCGTCGATCGTCACTTTAGGCGGGGGTACGTGGTGCAATTTTATTCGCTAGCGAATTGTTTTAAAACCAATGAAACACATTTGGAGCATCAGATCAAAATCAAACGGTGACGGTTTGATGAGTTACTTATAATGCACACGACTTGGCTTCATCTCGATGGTCCATCTGAGATCTAATGGCCATGACTTAACCGTAAATATTTGCATCTCTGCGTTTCATCAGAGCCGTTGATTGAAGATTAAATGCTTGATCAGACCGTTACGCCAAATTTGCCCTATAAATAAAGATATTATTTGTCATTGTCAAGAATTCCAGGGCAATTTGAGTAATTGAATTGTTTAGAGACCAAATCCCTTGAATCTCTTGCTTCCAATCACCTCTAGACTCATTTCTGCGTCCACGGAGTGCTTGGAAGTGAGATTTCGTTGGAAGAATAGAAAGAAATCGGCTCTTGAACATCAACGATCGTTTTTCAAATTCGAGAATGAAAAGTTGATCCAGAAAATAATTGGATCAATTCGAGCGTAATCTTGGGTTAGAGATCATGTCGCATCCTAATATTCCTTCGTATAGCTTTAGATTTCATTTTCAAATCGTAATTTGAGTCAATTTCAATTTTCGTTTTCCGCGATTTTCAATTTCAGAAATTTCTCACTTATTCACTTGATGATTTCTCTGCGAATCTTGATCCAAGTTCAATGATTTTTGATTTCATGGATTTTTTCAAGTACTCTTTCCAAAAAAATATCAATTTCCCTAACTTCTCACCATGATTTATCATCTGATTTGATTGAATTTCAAAAGATCATCCGAAATTACCTTAATTCTCCATGGAATCGACCCTTATTCACCACTACACTATTCAATGTATGATTATTTCTTAAAATTGTTGAGTTTGGTATTAGTTTTGGCACAAATTGGTGTGTAATCAACAACTGCATCAATTAGGTCCATCAGTTTCCTCCACGCATCGATACTAGTTTGAGTAACCAATTAGGATTTGACATTTGACCATACCCTAAGTTAATCATGAGTCTCATGTGGATGAGGGATTATAAGTATGCGGTAATCAATGATGAGAAGTTTCTAAGAGTACATATCTCCTAGAGTACGCGATGTAGCTTGCCACCCAACAAGTTGTCAACTCAATATGTCAATCACATTAAATCAATCCTTAATTAATCAATCTATATGTTGATGTAGATAAGAAATAAATATTGACCAATAAGGTGTTATTGGGTATATAGAGTTATTAACTAGTGAGATATATGGACCAAGAGTCACACACATAAGGTCTATATATGTTGGTGGATATGGACATAATTATGAGGATTTTTATAAAAAAATTCACGTATCAAATGTCTATAAATAGGGGGTGAATGACCACAACTTAAGATGCTCATATGAATCTTATGAGAATTCTCTCCTTTATTCTCTTTTTCTCTTGATGAAGAGCTTTGAAGAGGAGATCTAATCATCTAGTGAATGCGTCAATATCATTATAGGCTAGACACTTGAATAGCTTCAACAACTCCTCCTTTAAGTGAATCCTTTAAGTACATTATATTCCAAAGGGTTTTAAGTGATTTTGAAGTGGTTTAGTGCATTTCTTCTATTATTTCTCATTCTTCTCTTATTTTGATTGTTTTTGTGCATTTGTTAGTCTGATCATCATCATTTTGGAGTGATCGTGGAAGTGATCAGCAGCCAACATATAGAGAGAGGAAAGAGAAGAGAGAGAAGAGAAGGGGACAACGAGAAAGAGAGGGGCAGCGGAGTAGGAAACAATGAGGAGAGAGAGAGAGATAAAGAGTGGAGGAGAGCCTTCTTTCGCGCAATCACATAAGTATATTTTGTTTATGATCTCACTGCGAGAGAGAGAGGAGAGAGATAGAGACTCTCTCTTTTGGACAGTTGTGATCTCCCCCCATGGCACAATAACATAAATACCCTGTAAATCATTTCTAAAAATTAATTTTAAATTAAAATTAATTTTTTAGCTTAGAAATTCATTAAAAATATTTTTGACTTCTGAAAATTCTCAAAAATTCTAGAAAATTTTCTAGAAAATAATTAAAAAAAATTTCATAGGAAAATATGTAGTAAAAACTATGAAAACATACATTCATAAATATTTTCATGTCAATAAATGTGTTTTAAATAGGAAATAAGTAGAAATTTCATTGTATGATTAAATACAATTTATCTTTTTGATAAATCAATCTCATAAAATGGTATCAAATCACAAAAATCAAGAATATCCTTATAAGAAAAGATATTATCATTGTAAACCATAATAACATGTATTTATGATCATTTTTATTTGAATAATTAAACTAAATGTATGATATTAATATGTTATTTTGCATGGTATCAACCCTTTCTATGCTCTCAACATCTTTTCAAAGCTTCTAACTTTATTACCTATGCTCCCTATAGATTTTACCCTTACTTTAGCACAATAGGAAGTGAGGAATTTATTACATGAAATCAATACATAACACCGACATAAAACATAGGAAAAATTGAGTTCATCACAGAGCTTAAAAGAGTTTCAATCTGTTGAAGAAGATATCGAATCCACATCATCTCACAAACGAGAACATTTATGGTTAGATACTTTGCCTTAGTACTAGAATAAGAAACCACGTTTGCTTCCTATTATTCCAAAATATGTCAACATCCTCAAGCAAGTGAGAGTTAGTGCCCTGAACTTGGATTTTGAGGTCAACTAGTGAGGTTTATCATCTGCACCCCAAAAGATTAATCTCCTTCAAAAGATCTAATTCATAGATGAGCTAATCATGCACAATCTATTCTAGCTATGCAAAATCAATACCTCATAAATGCGTGGATTTTCCTTTATCTCAAGTAGTCAATGGTTGTCATAGATAATCCGCTCGTGCTATCATGTCTCGATCAGTGTTATTGATTAAAATATCATCCACATGCACAACGAGAATGACACTCTCAGCTATAGTCTTCTTCCACCTGGGATCTAATGCACATGCGGCAAAAGTGTGAACATTCATAAAATGTCCAAACTTGTCAACCCATGCTAGAGGACTTCTCTCTCGCTTTCTCCCTCAATTTGTCACAAAATAGACCGATAGAAATCATGAATTGACAAGTGTTAGTCCTTAGTTCATTGATAATGAACACTCTCTCCACCTCCCCCCCTCAAAATGCCATAAAATATTTTTGGGAAATTTCAAAAATCCAAAAAATCAATCCTTGTTCATTGATTGGACAACCTTTAGTCATGTTGCCCATCAAAGATGATCTCTCTCTCTATCTCTCTCTCTCTCTGCCATAAAATATTGAGAAAATTTTTATGTTGAGAAACTTCTTTAGTTCATTTCAGATGATCTCTCTCTCTCTCTCTCTCTCTCTCTCCAAGCCACAAAATATTGGGAATTTTCTTTGATAAATGGGAAACGTTTGTCCCTAGTTCATACAAAGTGAACTCCCCTCTCTTCGATGCCGCGATTTGTACTGAAAGGAATTTCAGTACGTCAAAAACGCCGGTCCTTGGGTACGTCAACACTCATCTAACCTTCCTCCCTCTCTCTTTCTCTTATCCTCTACCACAAAATGGAGGCTGAGGCGCCGCTTGAGGATTCGAGATATTCTCCGGACCAATCACCCCGAGGCACTTGCCACGTGGCAGTACACCGCTTCGCGTCCCCAAAATAAGAAAGAGAGAAGAACGGATCCCACGAGAAGAACAGCTGCCGCCAAAAGAAGATAACGTGCCCTTTCACCGGCGGAGAACTAGGCCAAGTTCATGGCGGCGGCGGCGGCAGCAGCGGTGATCACTACTTCTGGGAGCTTCCCCCCGGCGGCGGCAGCGGCTAATGGCCGCTCTCCCTTGCTTTTCATTCCGCCACTCCCCTTGCCCCAGCGCCGCGCTATTTCCAGCTCTCTTACTTCCGGTGACGATTCGATCCCCCCTTTTTTTATTGGCTGGATTCTGGGGGTAGACTTTTTGGAGGAAGGTTTTAGGGTCTCTGTTTGGAGTAGGTTGGTTTCGTTTTGGTTGTTTCAGTCGTGGGTTTATTCTTTTTTGTAAAGGAATACGGGTTGATGATCATCTGTCGGTTGTGGACAGAACGAACTACGGAAAATGCAGAAAAGGACTTCTGTGGAGGAAGGTCCTTCTGTGTAGGAAGGTCCTTCTGCGTTCTTCTGGGGAGGAAGGTCCTAGGGTTTCTGTTTGGAGAGGGTTTGCTTCGATTTTAGTTGTTAAAAACTGGACTTTCGTTATAGTGAAGTATATGAGTTTTTGGATATTCCTCGGTTCTGGATTGAAAGAACTTTGGAAAATCTTCTGGAGAATCGAAAATGCAGAAAAAGATTCATGTACGTTTTTGAGCTCGATTGTTTGAAGGAAGTCTTCAGAGTTTCTGTTTGGAATAGATTCGTTTCGTTTTGGTTGTTTCAGTCGTGGTTTTTTCTTTGTTGTAAAGTGTATGCTCAATCATCCTCAACGAAGGATTGAACAAAAATTAGAAATTTTTGTTCCTGTGCAATATGCAGAAAAAGCCTCCTGTGCTATTTTGAGCTAGATTTTGTGGAAGAAGTTTCTAGGGTTTCGGTTTGGAGTGGGTTTATTTCATCTGTTGTATCCTTTGTAAATTCTATTTTTTTCCGTTTCTTGCATAGTAAAATTAATTAATGATGGAATCCGGTACTTTCCAACAAACTTTAGAAATGTTACGTGGGACTTTAACATGTTAAAAATTCCCACCTTGTATTTTAGATAATATATTTGCCCGCAGTAAATCACCTGTTTTCTGGTAACATCCATAAGCTACTATTTTTGCTGTTTTCTTCACTTATCGTGGTTAATACTTGAATCAACATTTTCACGTGTAGATCCTCTTGAATATTAATTAGCTGGAAACCTGGCATATTTCTGTAGAATCTTCGCTGTGGAATTATTTTATGATATTGTAACTTTTCATATGCTTCAAAGTGCTTTCAGAAGACTCATTTTTGAGTAGATTCAATTTTATTGCTGTAGATGCTCGCAGATTTTCCCGCCTTGCAGTGAAGGCCAGTTCTTCGGAGGAGGGATCTGGCTCTGTTCAAGTAGAAGAGCTCTTCTCAGATTTGAAGGAAAAGGTAAGAGAGAAATTTAGATAGAAAGAGATTGCAAGGGGATTAGTCGGACTGAGAGAGTAGAGAGGAGTGGTGGTTTTATTTTTATTTTTTTTTTGAAAAATGCAAGGGATGATCACCCAACGAATCGGTGACCGACCCACAGGAGTGTGGGTATAAAGAGAGAGACTGTCAGAGGATAATTGAGATCAATAGGACTAGCGAGACTGAAGGGTAGAGAGGGAGTGGGAGAGAAGAGATGAAGATGGAGAAGGATTGTGAGTTCGAGATTGTTAGAGGTAGAAGAAGATCAGTTTGATGGATATAGAGAGAGGGGAGGATAATGAGATCAAAAGAAAGAGGAGGATTAGTGACGTTGATTAAAAGAGGATGGAAGGGTGGTGAGATCATGGAGGGGAGAGAGAGATGATATAAGGATTTGTGAGATATATAGAGAGGGAGAGAAGGATTGGTGAGATCGATATAAAGATAGAAAAGGGAGAGGAGGATTGGTGAGATCAATCTAAAGATAGAAGAGGATTTGTTAGATTGATAGAGAAACAGGGGGGGAGGGAGAGAGAGAAAGAGAGAGGATTTGTGAGTTCTATTTAGAATTTTAGAGTGAGAGGGAGTATTGCCTGACCAAGAGCTGGAGAGGGTAGTTTAGATTGATGGAGTGAGAGAGAGATAGAGATAATTAGGAAGATAAATAAAGATTGAGGGAGTGAGCAGGATATCGAGACCAATAGAGAGAGATGGAGGAAGATTAGTAAGAGAGACAGCAAGAGCATTTCTTCCTTAATCCCTGTATTCTTACCTTATACTTCTCCCAAAAAATGTGAAAAACCATTGAAAAAATTCGCTGGTGTAGTGGGATGCTGTTGATAACAAGTCAACAGTGTTGGTCTATGGAGGAGGTGCTCTCGTGGCAGTCTGGCTGTCTTCCATCTTAGTGGGTGCAATCAACTCTGTTCCTCTGGTATGTTATCCATTCTCATCCATCTCTGTAGCGAATCAGACATATGTTTCGAATTTGATATTGATTATTTCTGGAAATTATCTTTTCATGATTCTTACAGCTCCCAAAGATCATGGAATTGGTTGGTCTTGGATACACGGGATGGTTTGTCTACCGATATCTTCTGTTCAAGGTAACTTATTGTTCTTAGTAACTAATAAGGGAGGCAAATTGTTTTGTTGGTCATTAATTTCAGTGCAGTAAATTATAGCTCGTAATGTTTAAGTGTTGCATCATTGGACTTGTTCCGTGTGATTGATTATATTTGTTCTAGGAAAGTTCTCATGGATGAATTTGAGTGATTAAAGAGTGTTTAAATTTCTTTTAGGGCTTATATCATCTCGTACTTTTATTTTCAGTCAAGTAGAAAAGAATTGGCCACGGACATCGAAGAACTGAAGAAGAAGATTTCTGGAACCGAATAGAACATATGAGATGAACTGTTACTGGATTGATAATTTTAGCATTTTCCCGGACAAATGTATCAGAGCAACCGCATCTTGTAAAGACAAGTCCTTATCTTCTTTGCAAGCATTTTTTTATGTTTCATGGATGATGCAAACTTTCTGTATCATCATCTCATCATTTTCAGTTACATAGAAATCTCTTGATTGTAATAATTCACCTTTTAGTCATTCCGTTGTGCTGTTGGGTATTATGGGGATCTACCTTTCATTTGAGTGTAATTCCTTCACCTCACAGCAACCTGGAATAAAGTCCAAATGTCCTCTTTGAAAAGTGACGTGTTTCAGATATAATCTGATCAGCCCTGACTCTGAAAAGTGACGATTTTTTTTAGCGAACTGTTCAAAAACATTGATCATGTACTCAAGAACTCAAGAACTGCCCTAAAAAAAGAGGTCAACTGCGGATTGCATTCTAGATCATCATTCTGCAACCAATTTCAGGATTGCTTGAATGGCATGTTCAATTACTACCCTTATAACTTGTGATCTTTCATTTAGGAGATTCTGAACTACTTCGATTAAGAGGGACTTCGGCAATTTTTAACCAATTAGTTCATCATTTTGATTGAGCAATTGTGGACATTCTTTTCGGATCTTGGGTCAATTAAAAAAATAGTTAGACGGATTTTTATGATATTTAATGAGTGCTGATGGTCAACAGTGGTTAGAATTTTGAATAAAATATAAAATATTATTGACAATGGATTAAACAGGACATATAGTTAAGTCTAACAGAATTTCTTGCACGTATACTGGTTTTTATTCCTAAAAATATCGACTTGTATGATCTTAAAAATGATCTGAAATCGCCCCACAAATCATTGATATTCAGTTAAATGAACCAAACAATTTTTTAAAAACGCTTTGATGTAAAAATTATCCCTTTCATTGTTTTAGCGTTTTGATCATTAGAACAACTGTGTTTTAGAATCGCCATGGATTCTTCAAATTCTTTAAAAACGCACGCATGGGAGCATGTTTGGACAAAGAATCACAAGAGATTTGAGGAAATCTGATTGAACATGAAGATGATACCCACGAGGTGGTATGAACCAGCCAAAGCGCTTTGAAAGAACAATGAAGAAATAGCTTTTAAATTCACATCAAGGAGAAAGATCAGGGAAAAGGGGCACATCGAAAAGTATTTTGCACATTAATCAACATATTTAGATATTCAATAAAGTTCACAGATAATTGATTTTACAGTTTTTCATGGGAATTTTTTGTGATGTGAAGACTGAAGATCCATTTGAAAAGGAATTGCAACAAAGGTGTTACAGTCGTCTTTTCTTTATCAAAATCTCATCTGAATGTCTTTGCTAGGAAATCAAATGTCACTGATTATGACCGTTTTCACCATGGGACCAAAACAGGGATAAATGCATAGAGAGAGAGAGAGATACTCATTCACAGAGAGAAATAGAGAGAAGAGGTGGTGGGATGTTGCCTCTTGAAAGAAAGTCTGGTTCTCACTAAACGAAGCGATTAGAAGATGATCCATTTCTATGGTTTGGAGAGAGAGATCGAGATTATCTCCATCCAGGAACCCATACCGAGAAATGCAAAGAAATGTCCCTTTCGACCATTTTCCTCCGTTGATTTCGGTGCAGTGAAAGACGAGGACATCGCTTCTGCCGATGACAGCTGAATCCTGACGAGAGAGGATTAGCCACGTTGTCCCCGCACGTGGCATCTAGTGACGTGGCACGAAGATAGCCTGGTTTTCATCTGAAAGAAGATATAAAGAAAAAAAATCTAGACTTGGAGAGATCGAGCGAAAAGGGATCCGCTGTGATCGGGGTTTTGAACCCGACGTGAATCGAACACGCAACCTTCTGATCTGGAGTCAGACGCGCTACCATTGCGCCACGGATCCAGCGGTGAACAACATCAAATTCAAAATAATTAAACTAAATTAAAAAAATGTGTGTTTGTGTGTATAGAGAGAGAGAGAGAGCGATACAGATATAGACAGAGAGTGGGAGGCGTCTAATGTTCCAAGATCTTGATCTTCTCGAAGCAGTTGTTAACGAGTCTGACAGTCTCATCAGAGAGACGGTCTGCTGCAACAATCTTGTAGTGCTCGAACTTTGCCATGTCAAACTTCAATGCCTTTGACCGGCATACCCTGATGCATCCTGCCATAAAGGAGAGAGATGATAAAGATGCTTAAAATCATCCACTCCTGAAACATTTGACTTCAGATCGAAGTTAAACTAATTCCATGCTAATTGGTTTTCGAATATTCTGGAGATTTAATACCAGATGGAGTACAAGTGTTTGGACAAAGGGAGCTGGCGTTCGCATGTTTGGCGCAACCCATTTAGCCAGATACACACCAGTTTTATCCGGCTGGTCCCATGAAGCAAATGTTGGCCATGATTGGCCTCTATGACCAGAAAACTCAATCTCTCTCTCTCTCACATTTTCCAATCCTCGACTAATGGGTCGGGAGATCAAGATACAGGGTCGGAAACTTTAAGACATTTTGAGAGAGTGAAAGATTAAGAAGTCTCCACACATTCAGAGAGAAAAGGAAAGGGAGAAAGAGGAAAGAGAGAGTGAGAGTGGACAAAGATAGAGGATTAACAGATAGAGAAAGCATGGATAGATAGAACATAGAGAGATGAATGAATAGAAATACAGAGAATAAACGTGCCAGACAAAGTGCAAATGACTAGAATAACCAATTTATAATATAATATGTTTTGTGTGGGAAAGAGATCAACCTGAGAGAATGAGAATAACCGATATATACTATAATATGTTTTAGCCAATTTTAGTTCTTGATCATGGTGTATTGTCTCAAATATTGAAAACGAAAATCCTTCAAAAGCGCAACTGACCGCTAAGATCCAGCAGATTGAATAAAACTGAGCAGTTTCCAATGCTCCGGATGAGAGAAATCGAACACCAAATCCTCTGGTAGGCTTCTCTTGAAGCTCGAATGATGCAAATATTAGTCACTGGGTTTACATACTTCACTGGAAAACAAATTAATATTTTCTCAAATTCTTAAAAAAAAATTTAAGCTTGAATGCAAATGAACAAATAAATCAACCTAAAGGGAATACCTTGAAATGATCCGAGGGATGAAGCAAGGCCGCATTCTCCGAAGTTCAAGAGAATGCTATCTTTGATAGCCCTCGAGATGTTGGACTGGGTCAGAACTACTGGATCAACCCGTTGACTTTCTCTATTTGGGTCGATGAACACTTCCATGACCAAATACCGATTTTTAACTGCCACCATTATTCCTGTTCAATGCAACAAAAATAAGAGAATATCGTAGAGAATCCAACTAATGAACTTCGAATTCGGTTTTTTCGGATTTTTCTTTATGGGTTTGATTAAATGTTAGGGTGAAGTAGCACAATTGAATAAAAATTGAGAAGTTTAGTAATCATCGAATATGATGCCATTTGAACTGACAAAAACGCATGCATATGAATTGCCTCAAACAAGTTGCACCCCGCCCTGACGCTTAATTTTCTTAATTTCACATTTTTGCGGTTAAAATTTTAAAGTTTAAAGGAAAAAACTAAATTTGGAGAAATGACGAAACTAAAGGTAATTCACCGGTAAGCCCAGCTCAACGACAGGGTAGGAATATTAAAAGCGACTTCAAAATACTCCCAAAAAGATACTGTCCACATACCAATCTCCCACAGGCCTCGCGATATCAAACCCGATTACAGAGAGGAGAATGCTGGATCCGATTTAGAGAGGGAGAGATGGAGAGTGAGAGGAAGAGGGGGGGCGAGAGGTGGCGAGAGAGAGAGAGAGAGAGAGAGGACGTGCGTGGGCAGCCGAATCGTTGAGCCGACCTCCTTTGCCGAGATATCCCTCCCCTAGGGTTCCCGTCCCGTTCCCGCCGATTTTTCCTCCTACCCCGCTACACATTCGTCCGTATGGGCCCCAATTAATGTCTGGGCTGGTCCAAGCCCTGCGGGACATGGGCCCTTCGCTCCAAGCCCATCTGGACGTCTGACTTTCCAATGAGTCAAATCCCATGCAAAGTAGACTGAAATCAAGGGATAAATCAGTGAGAGAATTTAAAGAGAGAAAATTGAAGATGAGGAGAGAGAAATGATGGAAAAAAATAAAATTATTTGATCTAAATTTTGAAAAATAAATCTGCAACTAGGATAATACATCAAAGAATATTAGTTCAAACTGACTTAAGGTGACAATGAAATCAACCCAATTTATCTAAGATTTTTCTTGGTGTATTTTGAAGTTCAAGTTGCTCATTCTCCCTTATTTCTCATCAAAATTGGATTTCCTAGGTCCAATATATTCAAGGGAATTTTTTTCCACAATGATTGAATAATCAAGATTTTCGAAGAATATTTTCAGTGTTATGAGAGAGAAACAATTTATAGAGCATTCGTGCCACGTGTTTGCATTCGTCAAATTTATAGAGCCCCCAAAATGTAGCATTCGTCAAATTTTCTTAAGTGACATTCCATGGCTACGATTGTGCCACGTGTTTGCATACTTTTGAAGAATAAGTCATTGCTTGACTTGATAACATGCATGTTTGACTTGATAACATGCTTCAAATTACATGATTGTTTGTGGAATCTAATACATATTTCAATTATTTATGATTAGGAGTGAACAAAAATGTTTGTCAAAAAAAAAATTTTAATAAAAAAAATCATTTTTGTCAATTGTGTTATTTTTTGTTCAATTTAAAAATTTCAAAAGAAAAAAATAACTAGAGTTGTATAAATAATAAATAATGTCAAATGAATTTTAAAAGACACATTATCAA
>CM044101.1:21386877-21424377 GCA_024174645.1 Lemna minuta | reverse complement strand
CGAAGCATCAAACCAATGGTCACCCATGACTTCTGAGTACCAGTAGTGCCACAAAGGCTTTTGGTGGTCTTATTGGCGCATACCACGGTGGGGTCTTCAACTGGGGTGAAGTCGTAACAAGGTAGCCGTAGGGGAACCTGTGGCTGGATTGAATCCTGAGCGATGGAAATGCCCTTGCCTACTACACTCAACTAAGGACTTGCAAGCTACGGATGCTTATGTTGAAAGTCAACGTTCTCTTCTTCTCTCCCGCTCACTCGCCTTCTTTATATTCGTTACCTCAGAACCTCATAAACTCGTCCCTCGTTCCTCATTCATCCCCTCATTGTTTTACAACTCGCCACAACTTTATCTCCCTACGGTCGTTGTGCCTTCGCCACAACTTCCTCTCCCCTTCCTCGCTCTTGAAGTCGCCCCTCGTTAGTAAACTTACTCGTCTCTTCTCTAATATTCTATTTTCTTAACATAAAACATAACCTGCGGCCTCAAGTCCCATGACATGGATTATGGTTTGAAATCGACAAGAAAAGATCGACCAGACCTTTCATTCTTTTAACACTTTCTCATATATATAGAGTTTGAGGTTCCAAAGGTTTTTCGTTCTTTCAGAACCTCAAGCGGGCGATACTGCAGCTTTTCTAAGACTTTTTCTTCTTCCTTTTCGAGTGGGTTGAGGACCGGTAGGGATCATCGTCTCCTTTTTTGATACCCTTTTCCACTGGGATGTACATTCATCCTGCCCAATTCAAGGAATTTTATGGAGCACCGGTTTCATTTTCTTCATAACCGAGATTGCCTGTTTTTTGCTATAATGACGGAAAGGGGGCTAAATCTGCTGCCTTGAATGGAGTGCTTGTACCTAAGCTAAGTTATGGCCTATCGGGAGGAGAAATGGAAGAGGGCCTCAATCAAAGGTATTGCAAATAATGAACAAAGTGGCTTCCAGAAGTTTCTCCATTCTGATTGAAGGATCCAAACCTTCCTCTTCTCTTCGGAGCTCCAAGGTAACGAAGTCAAATATACATCCATGTCTTTTTTGTTCTACTAGCTAGGTAACGAAGTTACACATGTCCATTTCGTTATTACAACCTTCTTTCTTTATGCCAAAGACCAGAAGCTACGCGCATATTCTCATTTTTTTCTCGGTTGTTCTTAACAGCGATGGCTATTCATTCAAGTCTTTGGGTAGCACCACCTGATTTTCAACAAGGTGGAAATTCTCGTATTCCGTATGTACATGTTCCTGCGGCTCGGATGAGTATAGTAGTATAAATATCAATGACTATAAACAGTTCCTTGTTCCCATTAACAAAACATCCCCTTTATCGTCGCTTTTCCAGAACCGGTATAGAAATTGGTGCTTTTTCTACGCTGTTTACCTTAGTTACTGGGGGGTTTCGGGGAAGACCTATGTGGGGTACCTTTCGGGTGTGGGATGCTCGTTTAACTTATGTATTCATCTCGTTCCTTATTTACTTGGGTGCACTGCGTTTCAAAAGCTTCCTGTCAAACCGGCTCCTATTTCAATCCGTGCTGGACCGATCGATATACCAATAATAAAGTCTCCAGTCAACTGGTGGAATACGTCGCATCAACCTGGGAGCATTAGCCGATCTGGTACATCAATTTATGTTCCTATGCTCATTCCAATCTTGTCCAACTTTGCTAACTCCCCCTTCTCAACCCGTATCTTGTTCATTCTGGAAACACGTCTTCCTATTTCATTTTTTCCCGAATCTCCCTTAACGGAAGAAAGAGAAGCTCGAGAAGGTTCTAACGTCAGGTTCTGTAAGAAACCTAGTTCACTCGCTGTTGCATCCATGGTGCGGTTACAAGGCTGGCTGAGTAGGTTTGATTCATGTTGGATGCACTTAGAACGTTCAATAATCGTCGTTCGTAAACTCACTCGCTTTAGTTCGCTCGGTTTGAGTAGAGGGACGAGTTGTAGAGACCGTAGGGAGAGAAAAGAAGGGTAACAAAGAAAGAAGAAAGAACGGGGGGACAGACAAAATTCATTGCGCCTAAACTTCTTTCAGAACCTTACCCCATTCTACCGATAAGTTCTCTAAATACAAAGGCACCACGGATCCCGAGTGACACCTGCGATAAACGGATGCAATGAAGCGAGAGAGTGACTACAAGCCTACCATTCTCATTTGCTTATTCAAACAAAATTAAGAACCTCGTTCTGAGGTCACGAAGAAGTTATCAGAAGGTTCGACCTTAGGTGATGTTAATCAGTTACAAAGTAAACAATGGAAGAAGGCAATACTCACCTCATCGGGAAGTCATGAGAATTGATGATTACGACGACTCCCATCCTATTTTTATTATTCCCCAAGTCACTCATCTTAAGGCTCCGAAGGAAAACCTTCTCTCCACAAAGCAAACTCGACGGTCTCAGCTTGCGGCATATTAAATTCATGACAACGACAAGCCGATATCAATGAGTCATCACTCGGTTGGTTTGAAGACAGAGGAGACGAGAGGTGCATTATCGAACTTGGGTTATCCACAACAAGAAGTCATCGAAAGAGGTTCTTCTTTTAATCAGAAGTTCTTTCAGAACCTCATCTTCGAATCCAAGCTCTGAACCAAAAAATAATCTTTGATTGATATTTATGTTGGAGGTTACGAAGTAAAAGATCTTCATCGGCTTGGAGACACGAAATACCAACCAAAGCGTTTATGTAAACATAACCAGTGGGAGTGATTAGCCGTTAGTTGCCAGACTTACCAACTGGTTGGATTGAGATAGGCGCAAGATTTTGTTAAATCGGAGGAGTAGGCTGAAGTAGGGAAGATGGAGGGATTGGCTAGGAAGAGACAGGCAACAGGCTCCTCCAGTTGAGGAGTATTCTGGGATGCACGCACGGGCCATGGGCTGGACCAGCCGCAAGGATGAAGCTTTATAAGATCCGAACGGCTGAAAAACCAGAGTGAATTTTGGGCGTGGGCCCTCAATGGGGTCACGGGTTCGTTGGCCTTAGTTTGAATCCTGAGATTGGAGAGGACTTCCTGGATGGGTAAAGTTGGCCGAAGCCTGAATTGATATCGGACAAATAGGTTGGGCCAGTTTTTCAGTCACAGGATCCGTGGGTTATGTTCTGGGCCTGATCGGTTTCAGTGGGGATTGGGTTTGGATTGCGAGATAGTCCAGCAGTTGGATTCAATTCAAAAGATGCCGCATTAGAGGTTCTGATTTCTCAGAGGCAAGAAATCAATTTGGTATGCCGGTGGGTAGAATATTGAGTTCCAGGTTCTTTGATCGGATATTCTTTCTTTCAGTTCTTTCAGAACGTTGGATAACCTTCTTTATGACCCCCTCTACAACTCGTCCCTCAGAACCTTCATTTCTTTTATATTTAAAATCACATAACCTTTTTTCGCTCGTAAACTTGCGCCTCTAATATTATATTTTCTTAACATAAAACATAACCTGCGGCCTCGATTTATTTTCGACCATTGAGATTTTTATTAATTATTTGACTCGTAGCAGGTTCTGCAAGAACATGATGGAAAAGCCACTTCTATTCTTTGCTTCTCTTCATCCATCATTCTTTATCAGTGACGATCACCGCTTGGTTGGAACGATGGCGCGGTTTTGGTTATCAACTAGCCAAAAGATGTACTGATCGGTTCAGGTAACGCAAAGTGTGAACTCCCGTCTTGGCCGACGAATCTTAGTGGACCTATCTCTGATCCATAAAGAGTTGCTTCAGCAGCATTCGAGTCGAAAGAGTACGGCCGCACTCCGCTCCTTCACTATTTCTACTGAATAGTCCTCCTTCCAAAATGAAAGTGGTTAAGTTATGAGGGAATAGTTGGAGTGTATCCAGTCCTAGCCCAATAGGGCATTGTAGGTTGATTGAGCATCAACCAAAAAGAACACGGTCAGTGTCACTCGGTTAATTCTACCGGCGGAACTCCGAGTTGATCCGCCGTTGAATCCGTTATGTAAACATAACCTCTGTTTCTTAAGAATCTTTATTTCCTTCTACACCTACACCAGAATCTTGTTCTCATACTTCTACATGACTTCTACACCAGAATCTTTTTATCCAGAATCTTGACTTCATAACCTACACCTACACCTGCAGTCGAACCTACACCTGCAGTCGAACCTACACCTTAAAGTCGAAACCTTCAGTACCTTCTTCATCGTTACCCCACCCTCGTTTTTATTCAATTATGAAATATTTCATTTAATGGAGATTTGTAGAATCATTCAAGTAAATACAGATTGAGATAGTAGAAACATGAGCTTGATATATAGCTACACCTAATTCTGGACCGGTTAATGCAATAACTATAAATAAAGGACTAGTAGTGGCGTATGACCCCCGTCGCCACCAAGATACGATACCATGGCGCCGGAGGAGCCCTTTTGCGCGCGCGGATCTATCCACTTATCTTTATTTCTTTATTTCTTTATTATGAACTTTTGACCCGCACGTAGGGTTCCACAAAGACCGATCGACCTTCGGTCCATGAAATGGGCCTTTGACGGTCTCGGTCGCCATTCGGTCCGGTCCGACTGACAGATTCGGTCCTGGACCGAATGAAAAAAAATAATGATTAAGTATTCAAATAACGGAAATCGTGAAATGACTGAAATCGTGACGAGAAGAACAGAGAGGGAGCGGGAGCGGTTCAAGAGAACCAAAAGGAGGGGTCCGTGGGGGGTTTTTGACAAAATCGGGCCGATCAGGCGTCAGCGTTATGCCCTCTCATTTCGCTCTTCTTCGTGAAATCCTAAAATCGTGATTTAGGTCTTCTCTTCATCTCTTCTTCTCCAGTGGCTCATTGTGCGGAGGACGAAGCGGGCGTGGAGGAATGTTCTCCAATCGGTTAGTTCTCCTCGCCTCCATGTTTTTTTTCCGTCATTCTCTTCCTCTCTCTGTCATTCTCTGCCTCTCTCTGCCATTCTCTTTCCGTCACGCAGCGGAAACACCACAACAATTAGCAAAAAGGACACCATTCGTGCTAATTTTAATAATCCGATTAAATTGCCTCACATTTTATAATAGAAGATGGAAGATTCTCTAGCAGCAGCCGACGGGATAAGATGCTCGTCAAAAAAAGAGAGAATGAGAGGAAGTGCATGGCAAGATGATAACGCAATTGCATGTAAATGATAACGTCATCTCCGGCTGAAGCTGACGGCAAAAAATGGATTTAGGAGAGATCTGGAGAGGAAAATATTACAATCGTAACGCTCCGCTTGCTCGGAAAGCTTCACAATGAAGATGATTTTTTTTGCGATCTCGTCCGGTGGCCATTGCAAACTCTTCCCGATCTGATCTCTTCCGAAACTCTCTGTGTTTCCTCTTCTGAAACTCTCTTGTGCTTTCTCCCACTTCCGCCTTTTTTGCCACTAAGAAACGGCTACAGCTCGAGAACGATTTCCAAAATTAGTAGCCCAGCAAAGAGGAAATTCTGGACCGATACCTAAATAATTCAGGTTATATTTAATACCGAATTAAAATATTCTCTTCGTTAAAAATTGTAGTTGATAATGATTGTTCATCCCTGCTCAACATTTACTGATTAAATGTCTTGTTAAATTTAAATGTTTAAATTAGTGCAAATAATATGATTTAAAACTGGTAATCTTTTTATCTAACTTTTAACCTATGTTTTAGATTTTCGTATAAATCATAATTTAGTTGGTCTAAGCAATCACCTTCGATGGAATCCACTGGAGACGAGGTATATTTTACTTTGAACTTATCTCTAAAAATAGATGATAGTAGCCTAAAAATTATTACATTGTTTCCTTTCAGATTGAATCAACCAAGACATCCACATTTGTTTCTACAAATGCTACTAACATGAACTCATCGCAAAGAGAAAAAGCCTCGCCAGCCTTGGAGCATTTTCTGAAGATCACAGACGATGAGTATCTTTGCAAAATCTGTAAGGCAGCCACCCCATCAAAAGAGGTAAAAGTGAGGAGTAGACATGGTCGTTCTGTTCGCATTGTGCGAACGTGAGCGATTTGTGCGTTCTGTTCTCTTTTGAGAACAGAACATTCTCAAAATCGCACACAGAACCGCACACGGGTGTGTGCGGTTCGTTATGTGCGATTTTGTGCGAATTTTTTTTTAATATTAACTTGAACTCGAATCTTTTCATAAGTTCAGATAAATTCTCTCTTCTTCCCTTCTCCCCTTCTTCGAGTTCTCCTGGGTCGATACGTATTGCCGTAGCGCCGATTGCCGCCGGGAATACTTCTGGGTGGAGGTCCTTCAAGGAATCAAGGTAATACCTCCCACCTAAAGATCCAAGTCCCTTCTAAACTTTGGCCTGCTGCCTCACCCTCTCCCTCACCTCGTTCAGAACGTTCACGTCGTCCACATTACCCTCAACCGAAAATCCGTACAAGTCCTGAAATTTCACCGGAATGGTGGGTATCTTCGCGGATTTCTGGTGACCCATGCGGAAATTGATCCCCGATGGAGACATCCCTTCTCCGAGCCTGAGCTCCGAACATTTCTAAACATCTAAGGAATCGACAGAGGCATCATCTGATATAGGTCTCAGGAGAAATTTGGTATTTGGAATCGGTCATCTCGGATTCGACCTCGGTCGCACAATAGGATAATCATGGGCCTAGCATAGTAGGGTTCTTCGCGATGGTCTTACCCGTTTCAACTAGCAACAGCGGCCCCTTTTCTTGCCTCCCATTTGAGACTTTAAACGGGCGAAAGGGTCAAAGTATCCTATCTTCAAGGTTTTCGGCACTTAATTCTGCGAGCAGCAGTTACCCGCGATGAAGCTGAGCACGGGGATGACGATTGACTTAGCGGGTCCTGGTCTTTTGCGGCGATCTTACGCCCACGTGATCGGTTTGCTTGGTTCCCGGCCTCAAGGGCAAATTTTAAGGGCGATGACGAGACCTATTTGTCCCTAATTTTACCATGAGATTGAGACGTCACGACTTGTTCTTCTGGGAGGCTCTCACGCCTCTCCGACCGGCATGACCGTATCCTCACTGTTGACGAAGAATCCTCGCATTGTTTACTTCCAGAAAATAAATTAAAATAATCATCAGTCTGACGAAGACTCGATTGCGTCGAAAAATAATGAATAAATCATGATTTCTGGATGTCATTAATTATAAATTGATGTTGGGAGAGTGGATCCCATCAATGCGAGCATGTTCGCTTGTTTCTGCGTCTATCTATGGACTTATCTATTCATCAAGTGGGCATTACTTTTGATTTTTTTTATGTACGATGGTCAAAGAAACGTTTTTCCATGGCGCAAGATAAAAATTACATCAGTTAATGCCATGGTGGATCGAAGAATTCATAGGCTGAGATGATATCTAATGTACTGATCAGGAACACGAGGGGATAGATAGGAAGGAGAGATATAAAGAGAAGAGGAGGATTTGCAATCTAATGACATGATGGCATAATTCTATATCAAGGGAGTGTTCCAAGGTGGGTTTGGGCAGAAATGCCTGGGTTTTATATTTAAAAATTTTCATCTATTATACTAAAATTTTAAGAATTCTAGAAACACTCTTTGATTAATATTAGTATAAAGCCAAAAGAAAATTCCAAAAATCCGAATTATTATAAAATAGTTTCTAGCAAGAATTTTGTGAAGAAAACGCCAAAGGTATTATTAAAATATGTGTATTTATTTTCAAACTTCCTCTACCGTGAGATTTTGGGGCTAATTATTTTAGTTGAGATCATCAGCCTTGTCTCTTTCATCTTTTCTAGCCCAACGTTTCATAATCCATAAAACTAGGGCTGGTCATTCTTTCTCGATCTACCATTTGATTGTTGGTCCATTCCACTGCGATTTTATTAATACCTTATTTTGTGCTATTGATAAGCTTCACAAAATCAAGGAATCTCTCTCTCTCTCTCTATCTCTATCTCTCTCTCTCTCTATACATATATAATAAGAACTAATGAATATAATAGGAACATATCATATATATTATAGTATACATATATATCTGATAAATATGATAAATACAAATTAATTATAGTGATTTTGTGTGAATTTATGTGACTTTGTTCAAAATTAAACAAAGTGTGCGAATTTTGTTCGGATTGTGCGAATTTTGTTCCAATTGTGCGAATTGTGCGAATTGTGCGAATTTGTTCGGATTTTATATAGTGTGCGAATTTTGTTCGGATTGTGCCAATTGTGTGCGAATTGTGCGAATTGTGCGAAAAGTTGTTCTAATTTTCGCACACAAAAAGAACAGAACAAAGAACAAGGCCCTGTGCGGTTCTTTTGTGCGAATTTTCTGTTCGTTTTAAAAGAACAGAACAGAACAACCATGTCTAGTGAGGAGGGATAAAAGCAGTAGCACGATCAAGTTATGGAATCACTTGGAAAAGTTTCATATTGAAATTTACAAGAAATTAAGGCCATTTGATGTGCCTAATACTTTAACGGACTATTTTTCAAAGACTTCTAAGTTTTTAAGTAGGACCCTAGAGCAGACAAAGAAAGAGTGTATATATTTAATAGTGAAGACAGATGCACGTTTTACACTACTTGATCATCCTCAATTTAAAAGGTTTTGCAACTATTTAGCACAATGTGAAGCAGGTATTCCGAGTAGTATGTCCGGAAGACGAGGGTTAGAGAAAGTGTTCGAAGATGAACGAGACAAAGTAAGGGAGTTGCTTCGACCAATTGAAAGAGTTTCCCTTACAACAGACACTTGGACAACAAGAAATAATGTGGCAATACTTGGGATTACCATACATTGGATTGATGATATGTGGAGACTTCAAGAAAAAGTGCTCGGTGTTGAGGAATTGGGTGCATCACATCAAGGTGCAATTTTGGCAGAGGTAGTATATCGTGTGTTAGAAGAGTTTGATCTCACTCAAAAGGTTAGTAATTATTGTTTAACAATTGTTCTTTATCAATCCTCGATGCATAATATTTTTAAAATTTTCTAACAGGTTTTTGCAATCACAACTGATAACGCGAGTAATAACAAGACAATGGTGGCAAGCTTGGAGAAAATGATGAATGAGAATGGTTCGATGTTTACCAAGCAGCACCATGTGTCGTGTATGGCTCATGTTCTCAACCTAGTTGTTCAAAGAGGCTTGAAGGAGTTAGGTAATCCATCCTTGACTTCAGAATATTCAGAAGTTGAGGATGATGAAGGGTGTGATGAAGATGTATTAGAAGTTTCCTCTAAAAAAGCATTTGGAAAAATTCTTCGTCGGCTCCGAAAACTTGTTCTTATGGCGAATAGTACACATCAAAGAATTCGTCAATACAAGGAATTGTGTGAGAAGCATAAAATGTCAAACAAAAATTTGCTTGTTACAGATGTTCGCATGAGGTGGAATTTGACATATGACATGATTATAGCAGCCTGGGAGAAAAGGAAGGTGTTGAATGCAATGGCAACCACCTGTCAGGAAGATGGTAAAGAACTTTTTTTTGTTACATCTCAAGAGTGGGAGCTTCTTAAGATTTTTGCGGATGAACTTTTAGCTTTTCGGGAGGCCACCGAGATAGTTTGTAAGTCAAAGTCCATAACATCACCTAATGATACTTCTATTTTTGACCTTTTATTAAATCAGTTAAACACACTAATTGCTGTGTTGGAGAACCCTTCTGAAGATGTAGTGGGAAGATCAATGAGCATAGAACAATCAATGGCGCTAAAAGGAGCATACAATGTGATGAAGGCAAAGTTACTTAAGTATGAGTCACAGGTAAAAAGAAAACCAATCTTCCCTATCGCTACAATGTTTGATCCATCCTTAAAACTTGAATATATTCCCATGGATGAGAAAGAATATATCATGCAACACTTGAAGAATTTGCTTCAATTGATGCCAGCCCCACCAACATCAAGCACTTGCACACAAGGTGAGACATTACTTAGTAGTTCTACAGCTTGTTCAAAAATGATGGTTGAATTGATAAAGCGTAAAAGGAAAAGGAATATAAACATCTTATTAGAAAGACCAATATCTAATGAAATATTTGATTATCTGCATGACTCTCAAGTTGAGGGTTCTCATCTTGATGCTCTACAATGGTGGTGTAAAATTGGGTCTGAAAAATATCCATGACTTGCGATACTAGCAAAGGGGTTTTTATCAGTTTGTGCATCAAGTTCTCCATCTGAGCGTCTTCTCTCATCAGGACGAGGGATTGTTACATACAAAAGGGGAAGATTATCTCCAAAAACTATATCAATTTTGATGACCTTAAAATCTTGGAGTTATACGGATGAAATAGATAACGATGTGGAAGAACTTGGTGAATATAATGACTAATATTTTTTTCCTCAAAGAACACTATCAAGGTATTGATCTCCTATGATCTTCTCAAGGTATGATTTTTTAATGAAGTGACTGATTTTTCTTGATTTAAACTCCTTAGTGACCTCGATTAATTCCAAAGAGTAAATTTTCTTATTGCTAGTTCAATTTCTTTTTGTTAGGTTTGTTTCTCTATTTATAATTACATAATACTAGAAGTTTATGATAATTGTAAACTATTTAAGTTTCTGAACTATTAAATAATTTCACTTTTTTTTATGGGCAGATCCTCAAAGGCTCAATTTGCAAGGGATATGTCTTTTGGGATATGGCATTTGAACTCTTGGAGCAAGCCACCAATTCTTACATTCATCGAGAGTTTCATTCGGCCAGTTACTTAAACTTCTAGGTGGAAAATTTTTTGACATTTGAAACTAGTTTTTGATATTTAAAAATTTGTTACATTTGAAAATTTGAGACCGAAATTAAGACCGGACCGAACCGTCACCGAGGTAGACCGAGACCGAATTAAGGTTTAGACCGATTATTGTGCCAAAAACCGGACCGGACCAGGACCGTTGAACCCTACCCGCACGTGTTTAAGCGGGTCCTCGTTTATCTCTTCTCTCCCTTTTAGGCTTCCGGGTGGGTTCTTCCCTTCTCGGGATCCCATTCGTGAAGCCCATCCTTCTTTGTGAACCTTATTTCTTTCTATGAGCATGTTAGGTGTGGGTTGTGGGCCTCAAGTGGGCCCTTTCCCCTCTCGGCTCATTATGGGATCTATAAGAGGGGAAGGGACCCCCCCACAAACCCTAGTCGTCATTTGAAGAAAGAAAGGAGTGCTCTCCCTCTCAAGTGGCTGCTCAAGAGAGGCCGGGGAAGGAGTCCAACCGCCGCCGCCGCCGCACGCCTTCGTGCCGTTGCCGCGACGACCGCCGCCACTCCTTGCCCCGACCACGAGTTCTTCTCCACCGTCATCGCGACACCGCCGTCCTCAAGCCGCCGCCGCCGCCTCCGGACCGCCGCGCCGCCATCATCTCCATCTCCTCCACCTCCAGCTCCATCTTCTTCTCCAGCTCCTCCACCCTCAGGTCATCTTCCTCCCCTGCCGCACAGCCCCTCCACGAACCTCCCGATTTTTCCCCTTCCGATCATCCTCCTCCCTCTTCCCACAAGCTCATCCGGTGAACAACGCCATCACCACCACCGTCGCCAAATCTTCCTCCTCCATCTCACTGGATTAGGACGCGCCCCTCTCCCTCTCTCCCTTCCCCTCCGTCGCGCCCGCTTCTCCTGCTTCCCCTTCCCAATTTCTCCGTCCAAGCTTCCCCTTCCCTTTCTGTGGCATCCCCAGTCAACCCCATCGTGCCACCATCTTCCCGACCTGGCCCTTCCTCCCCTCCACGATCTGTGCTCATCTCCTTCCTCAACCCCTCAGCACGAATTTTCGTCTGCCCCTGCGACCTCCCTCTCGTGCGCTGCACCTGCACCGTCCGCTGCCCGTCCCCTTCCCGAATTCACCAGGCCCCTCTCCAGATATCCCGTTTGCCCCCGGCAAATCCCAACCTCCCCGTCTTCTCCTCCTCCATCGTCCACGAACTCACTGTCCTCTCCTCCTCCATGTCAAGACCCCTCTCCTCCCCTTCACCTGCCGAACTGCCGCACACCGTCCAGTCGACCCCTCCCTCCTCCCGTATTCCACGTTACCGCTCACCCCGCCGATTCCGCTTCCACGCATTGCCGAATTGACTCCACCTGCGCAAAGCCACGATCTTCCCTTCCCGTCGCCTTGAATTCCCCTTCCCGCGACCCTGCTCACCAATCATTGCTCCCGTCGTCTCATTCCCCTTACCACAAAAAAAAATCCGTCGCCCCTTCCAACCAACTTCCGCTCGTCGAATTCTTCCCCCACCGGCGAACCGCCCGAAGCCTGTCACCACGAAATTCCACTCTTCGGGAATACAAATTCCGTTCCGCTCCCCACTCCCACGAAATTTCCAATCTTCGGATAATCCCAAAACCCGACCAGCTTCTGAACTCCTGAAGTGCAGGCCCGAACTACACCCCCGCGCCCCATTCCCACTCACTTGCCATTGCCGAACTCTCCATCGCGCCATTTCCCCTCACCTTCCCGACCTGCCCCTCTCTGTTCGAATTCCCCCTCGAACCACGCCCTCGCCCTCCCCCTCCCCCTCATCGATTTCGGGAGCCGGTCCAGTCCTGCAACCCTTCCCTCCTCCCGAAAATTCCCGAATCCCCCTCTCTGCCCCGCAGTTCGAATTCTCCTTCCCATGCTCAACCTTCCCTCCATCCACGCCCAATTGCCCTTCCCCGCCCCGATGGATTCATCCTCATCCTTTGCGAATTCCATCACGCTCAACCGCCCTCACTGATCGCTCCTTCTTCGCGAATTCTCACATGTGAATTTCGCCAACTCCAGCCAGTCCTTTCCTCCCACCTCCGCGAAAACAGAACATAGGCCGAGTTCCATCCTGTCGCGCTGACTTCAAGCTGGTTGGTTCCCTGAATCCAGGTCCTCGTCCATCACCGGGAGTCCATATCGTGGCCTTCCTTCCTCGGTTTACGTCTGTGAACGGGCTGGGAACTATCCAGTCCTGCGAAGGCCCCCTCCCCTTGGGTTGAACCCGCGCGAGTTTTGCGGGAAAACCCCCATCGCCACTGCGTCGTGCCTCGAGCTGCTCCACGTCGTCCCCCAATTGACATACGCTAGTACTCCTCCCGAACGCTTCATCACCATCTGCTGGGTCAACCTGCCCGACGCGCGACTGCGACCTGCAAGGTCAACCCGACGGGTAAACCCACGGACGTGAGTCAGCTGGGCCAACCCAACCGTCCAGCTGATTGTCCCGGTGCCCACGCGCCACTCCGCACTGTGCCGACAAGCGTCCAATCGTCCGGGCCCGCATGCCTTTAGTCCACCGAGCCCGTGCGTCCCTGGTTGCGTCTGGGTGATTCTCTTCACCCCTCCCGGGCCGCTCTTTACGCTTGTTTTTGGGGGCCACCGACAACCGCCTCAAATCGCGCGAGGATCCTCTCACGCCACGCCGACTTCTCTCCCAGTTCTCTTCTGCCGTTCATCCGTGCCGCATACGAACGATCTCCATCGTCACGACCGACCGGGCTCGTGCCCCGTAGGTTAGCTTCAACCCCTCTTTCAAAGTTAATTACTTTTTGAAGTGTTTCCTTTTACTCATCTCCATCGCCGTCGGACGACGTAGATAGGATAGTACGACTATAGGTTCGAGACTTCTGACGCGTACATCAGGTCCGACACCGAAATGTGGGCTGCAGCCTCCCGGCTACTCCACGACGAGCGACTTCCATGCCTCCGGACGTAGATCGAGAGGATCTCACCCTATCCATCATCGCGAGTCTCCCCGGGTCACCCGGAGTCGACTCCGCTGAACGGCACGCCTGCCCGTACTTAGGTTTAGGTTAGGTCACATACTTAGGGTCTAGGACTCGCCGACCCATAGATTAGGTTTTGACCACACTATCTTCAGCCAGCCTTAGTCCCATTGATCAGGGACGGGGGTTTTCACCACCGCGTCTTGCATCAACCAGGATCTCATATGAAATACAAAAGATTTTTCATACATAGCATAGTCCAAGCAAACCCACTTAAAATCTTTACTGAACTATGACCGGCCATCAAATTAGCAAATAAACGTATTCGTAAGCTTAATGCACGAAAACAATGAGAGATTAGCTCAAGGAGTACTAAAAAGGTGCTAACGGCAGTGGGACTCCAGCGAGTGATAAAAAGCTTAAAAAATGAAGCCCATTTCTTTGAAATCCAACTACAGTAATGCCTATGAAAATAGAAAATGAGAGAGCCAAAGTAATGAGAAAATGACTTGTCATTGTGAAGATATAGGGTATCATACCCTGGGGATTACGAAATAACGAAAAAGTAAAAGTGACTGAGATGCGAGGGAAAAACTTTTGTTTAACATTTACTTCGTAACCACCTATTTTTTCGATTACCGGGTTCAGCACGAAATCATGAATAAGCTCTACCAAGGATTGCTAAGCATTTGGCACTGACTTTCCCCCTCCCTTTTTCGTAACAAAATAAAGCAGAAGTAAGAGTAAACTTAGAGTTAGCAGCATAGACAAGGATGTATTTGTGAATGAGAAATATAAGTTTCCCACCTTCATCACAATCAATGGGTTAATGGCAAATTGGTCAAGTGGGCTGTTGTGTGTAATCCGTATAAACTCCAAAATTTTATGTCGTATTTCGGGAGAAAATGGACTCTGTCTCTCCGAGAATCCAATCTTAGAAAGTAGAATTGACTTCGTAACCTTTTTCTATCTTGTCAAATGAAAAAGTATCTATCATTGGTGTCTCCACATTAATGGCCACGAGATCAACCATACTCGTCATATGAATTGGATCAGATACTGCTATGCTTTCCAAATATTTTGATGTCCTTCTCAAATATCCTTTCCAAATATGATTAGTGTGATATATATTGTATTCTAAATCTATATTTAGAGATATATATATATATATATATACACGTATATATACATATATAAAAGATCTAAATGTTAAGGAAGAATAAGAATGAAAATGATGGAAGAATCATGGCATTTGCCCTCTTAGATGCAATTGTGAAATGCGTGGGGATTTCATCACTTGAACATCAACATTCATCATCAAAGAATCATAATCTTAGCCTTTTATTTAACAACATAAAGTTATCTTCACGTCAACTCTAGTTAGTAGGAGTAAGGGAGTGTAATAGTGCGATCGTTGAAAACACATGTCCACACATCAAAAGATATTCCAAACTCATTCAATTAAGGACTTAATTAAGAATTAATTATCATAATCATGAGTAAGGGTCGAATCCATGAAGAATTAAGAGAAATTTTTAGATGTCTTCAAATTTGATCAAATTGGACACTGAATTGAGGTGAGAAATTGGGAAAATTAATATTTTTTAGAAAGAGAAATGAAAAAAAATCCAAGAATTAAAAATCACTCGATTTGGACGTGTTTCCGTAGAGAAATGAAAGACCAAAGAAAGGAGAGAAAAAATCATTTGCAAAGAGATATAAATTGATAAAACTTAGCCTAATCTACGAATCAAAATTAAAATCCAATAATATAAGATGAAGGATTAAGAGGAAAGCACATAATATAACTTGAATGGTGCTCAAAATGATCCAATTAATCATTGGATCCAAGCTTTTCATTCTATATTTTGAAAAACAAAATTCAGAGTTCTAGCGATTAACTCTTCCTCCTCACTCGACTAAATCTTGATTTCAAGCACTCCCTCAATGTGAAATTGAGTCTAGAAGAGGATTGAAATAAATATTCAAGGATTATGTTGTCCAAAAGGTTCAATCGATAAAAATTTCAAGAATACATTTTCCATTGAAGAGAGAGAGTATAAATAGGCAAAAATTGGGTTTGGCCGTTAGATTTGATGATTGATCTTCAATTAATGACTTAGATAAAATGCCATAATGTGAATTGATGCCTTTAAGTCACGTGTGTATGATCAAAGATGGAGCGCTTTGATGAAGTCACATCGCGTGTGAGGAAGAAGTGTCGGGTAAAGGCTATAGTTCGATTTGCATCAAATGGTTGAGATGCAACCACACATCCAAGGAATCTATCGAGCGCATTCAATCCTAGCCATTATAAATTCCTTGATGAATGGTTAAGATCTAATTGCCATTATACAATCTAATTTTCATTGAATCAAAGTGCGCCACTCAAGTGAAAATGAAGGGATGAGATTAAATCACGTGATTCGCTTTGATCCAACTCCTCTGAGCATGCCATGTCACCTACATAAAGTAAACGTAGTCCCACATTACATAAATTAAAGAAATTATCGTGTATAAACTATAGAGTGGGTTGTTTAACTAATGTAGGCCCATCAAGGGCACTTAAAGCTTAATGAAGTATGATAAATCTGCCCCACCTATACGCCACTCATGTGTCACGTGGCACGCGTGAACTCCACTGAGTGGCGACACCAAGCATGTGCCCCACATCAGTGAGCACTAAAAAATTACTTCATTTTTTAATGATTTTAAGTAAAATAAAGTAGAAATAAATTTAAAAATTTCAAACTAATTCTAGAAAAAAACTCTAAAATTAGAAAACTCATAACTTTTAAAAGAAAACTCTTTTTAATCCAATGTTTTTGTTTGATCACAATTTTCAATAATCTATCATTATGTGCATTATAATTTAAGAAATAAAAAAAAAATTAACTAAAAAATACACTCATCTTCTTTGAAAAATAAAACTTAAAAAATATAAGAATGTGTATACAAATATTTGTCTTATTATTTTCATTTAAAACTCAAATAAAACTCAAATATAAATGGGGATAATTTATTTTAAATTGAGCTTTGATTTATGCATCATTATCCCTTAAATGATAATTTTGAGATTTTTGATATAAATTTTATAGAATGATGAATATTCACTCAAAGTATGGTAACATGCATAAAAATGATATAATTTATGTCTAAAAATTTGTATATTATCAAGGAGTCCTCTCCATGTATTAATGGCTTATTTAGGGTTAGATGAGGAGTAGGAGTAAGCTTTTAGTTGGATTTCACTAGTTTCCCTATATTCTATCTCTTGTAATTGAGTTGATCTTTCTTCAATATCTCCCCCATTTAAATCTAATTAACCCATGGGTTGATGCACAAGATTTCATCCTTTCCTTTCTAAATATTCCACTGTATTTATTATTTCACTTTTTCCATCTTGTGATTTAACTTTATTTGATTGAGTTTTCCATCTATCATTGTCCTCGACCTAGTTCCCCATGAATTTGATGCGTATTCACCATTGTAATTGATTCACCTTTTTTATGCATAAACATGTGTCTTATTATATCTTTAAGGGTTATTTGCCCCATCTATCCCAACCTTTTCAATTTTTCTCTAATCTATCCCAACCTTTTTTATTCGCCCCATCTATCCCAACCTTTTTTCTCTTTCCTCGATCTATCCTAGCCGCTGACATGGATGTGAATTAAGTCCAATTTTTGCCCACGTCGTGTCCACGTTAGCCGCCGGAATTAGGCGGATCCTCGTGGCAGCCACGTCTGTGGGGAGAGAGAGAGATAACTTATATCCCTCTCTCTCCCGCTCTCTCGCGCACGAGCCGATGGAAGAAAATTTCTTCTATCGCGCCGACGTGCCTCCCTCTTCTTCGCCACCGAAGTCCCGATCCACTATCTCCATCTCCCTCCCTTCCCTCACCTTCTCTGTCACTATCTTCGGAAAATACGACCACTTATTATCCACTATCTTCACGTTCCTTCTTCCCCCCAGCATCTCCAATAGCACCATCCCAAAGCTGTAAACATCTGTTTTCTCCGAAGCACCGCTCTCTAAAATCCACTCCGGCGCTAAGTAACCTCTCGTGCCTCTCACAGTCGTCAAAATTCGACTCTCGTCGGCGCCCATCAGCTTCGAGAGCCCAAAATCTGCTACTCATGTGCGGAAATCTCTGTCCACGAAAATATTCTCCAGCTTTACGTCCAAGTGCAGCACTCTCATGCGACAATCATGGTGGAGGTAAGACAAAGCTCTCGCCACATCAACGGTGAAGGAATACCTGAAAGCCCACGAAAGTACTCTCCTGTTATCACCGTTGAAGATCCAGTTATCTAGGGAGCCATTCTCGATGAACTCATACACGAGAAACCGCGGGCCTATGGGGACTAAACAGTATCCCAGCAGTCGAACTAAATTTCTATGATGTATGGTGGCGAGGGCGGCGACTTCAGCTTTGAACTCTTCGTCATCGTGTTCTTCTTCGTCGATGCGCTTCACGGCGATTGCAGTGTCATCGTCGAGGATACCCTTGAAAGACTTCTGCGGAGGAGCCTGCCCCCAGTACAGCTCTAAAATTATCCGTTGTGAGGGAGATTTGGTCTTACTTGAAAGTGGTCGGCAAGCCAGCGACTTTTCAAAGGAAGGAGTACTGCAGGTGGAGTTCTTCGCCGTCTACGGCTCGTCTTCTCGCCATGGATAATCGCCGATCTAAGGATGATAATTTTATCGTGGCCCAGATGAAGACGGACTTCCCGCCAAGCGTCACTGTATCGCCGGGGACGGACTTCGGTGGCGAAGAAGAGGGAGGCACGTCGGCGTGATGGAAGAAATTTTCTTCCGTCTGCTCGTGCGTGAGAGAGCAGGGAGAGAGAGGGATATAAGTTCTCTCTCTCTCTCCCCGCAGACGTGGCTGCCACGAGGATCTGCCTTATTTCGGCGACTGATGTGGACACGACGCAGGCGCCAACTGGACTTAATTCACATCCATGTCAGCGGCTGGGATAGATCGAGGAAAGAGAAAAAAGGTTGGGATAGATTAGAGAAAACTTGAAAAGGTTGGGATAGATGGGGCAAATAACCCTATCTTTAATGACCAAGCTTTCCCCTTATCACCTACCATTTTGAAGACCACTGAATCAGACCATAAGAATAGCCACTCAAATCAAGCCTTCCCAATAACCTAACCTAAACCTCCACTGTTTCCTTTGTGTCTTAGATTCTCTTGGGCTAAATTTTCATTGTCACCATTCTTCCCTTTGGTTTTTTCCTTGACACATCTCTCGTCTAATTTTTTCCTCCCATGAGAGCCCAAGAAGGCCCAACATGTTTCTATAATTATCTTCTATCTATTTTAATAGCCCTTGGAACGTGTGTTAATAGCCCAAAATAGTTGTGATCTTTGTATTATGATCTCATTAGAATTTACTTTGACATTGTATATGCTCGTACACTTTGTTGCAAACATTACACAAGAATGACAATGAATAAATTTCATTTTAATGAATATAATCAAGACATGGAAGTATGATTGGCTTGTGGGCCACATAATATGTATCAAATTATAATTGAGTTGGAATATACTCAAAGTTGAGTAAGACAAGTGATGTAGTTGAGGGTGGACAAGAGGACCCCTAAGGAGATGACCAAGATGACGCATGAGTAGAGGAGAGTCTCAAGGTGTAGATTCAGATGCTTGAATAGGAGTAGTGTAGGGAAAGAAGGAATGTTTCATATAAGGTGACTTCAATGAAAGTGACAGAGTACTACGTATCGAGGAAATAGACATAATATCCCTTATGTGCTTACAAATAATCTGTAATTATCCTCCTTTTAAGGTCTAGAGAAAAGTTTAGATAAAGATAGAGTAATATCTTATAGATATTATGTGGCCTACACGTTAATCATATTTCCATGTATCTCGTTTATATTTATTAAAATAAAATTTATTCATTTTCATTCTTGTGTAATGTTCATCTCATATGGTTTTTGTCAATTCATTACCCTACCTATTAGAGACTCCTTCATTAATGAACATATCCTAGAATTTAAAGTTAGGATGACGCCCTAGTATGCTCACTTAGTGAATTATCTTGTTTCTCGAAAAATTCTAGACAAATGGGATTATAATGAGAGGAAAAGGTTTTTTTTAAATCTTACTAATTACTTTTGAGAAGAATAAAAATTATTTCATTTAGGATTTGATCAAATATTGAGGAGATGTATTTTAGAGGAAGAACAAAAGAGTATTTTAGATTTATGCCATTCACCATATTAAGGAGGCCATTACTCATATAAAATAACCACATTTAAGGTTCTCTGATGTGGGTTTTACTGACCAAATTTTTTAAGGATTCCAATGATTTTTATTTGAAATTTTAAAGTGACAAGAAGCCATTAAAATCCATAAGAGAGATCATATGATCCTTAAGCAAATTTTGGAAGTTGAAATCTTTGATCTTTGGGGTTTATTTTTTATGGGACCTTTTCCTACTTATAATAGTTATGAGTACATTTTAATGGCAGTAGATTATTTATTTCACTGGGTAGAAGCCATTCCCACCAGAACTAGTGGAAGTAAGGTAGTGTGAAAATTTATTGAGAATAATATCTTCACTAGATTTGGGTGCCCTAGAGCCATTATTAGCTATGGAGGATCTCATTACAGTAATTTTAAATTTATAACCTTAATGAGAAGGTATGGAGTCTATCATAGAATCACCACATCTTATCATCCACAAGCTAATGGGCAAGTAGAGAATTGCAATAGGGAAATTAAGAAAATACTTCAAAAAAATATTTATGGAAAGGATTGGTCTAGGAGAGTTTATGATGCTCTATGGGAATATAAGACAACATACTAAACTCCTTTAGGCATGTCACCACATAGACTAGTTTTGGGAAAGCGTGCCTTCTTCACATTGAGCCAGAGCACTGAGCATATCGGGCCATTAAAAAATTGAATCTATCAATGCATAATGTTAGAAACAAGAGAATTCTGATTTTGCATGAATTAAAAGAAATTATAAATGAAGCATATAAGAATTCTAAAATATATAAAGCCAAGATGAAGGCATTTCATGATAAAAATTCAAGGAGAAGATAATTTGATGCAAATAAAAAAATTATGGCTTTATAACTCTTGTCTTAAGCTTTTCACAAGAAAATTTTAATCTAGATGGGATGATCCATTTATTATAAATGAGTTTTTTATAATAGTATTATTTTGATGACTAACCTCAAGACAAGGCACCGATTTAAAGGGAATGGACAATTGTTAAACCGTACATGGAGAATGAGTCACTACAGCCAACCATCTCTATCGATCTCAAGGAAGTGAATCACAATGCTAATGGCTATCTTCACTCGATTTCTTGTAACCTGATTTATTTTAGTTTTATTTTATTTTATTTAAGTTTTATATATTATGCATTTGACTTTGTTTTGTATTTTGTGTTCTGATGTGAGTAGCCTTGATCTATTAAGGACAAATGCCATGCTAAAATGAGGAGTTGCATGAGTCAACCCCATCAACACTTTCATCTCAATGACATCATCACCTAAGGTATGTGACTTCTCTCTAGCTCACATGCATTGAGGACAATGCTTATTCCAAAGTAGGGAGTGATAGTTATTGAAATATGAAAAAAATTAAATTTTTTCGTGTTACATGCAGAAATAAAGTGGAGGTATATGCTCACAAAATGGTTTTCATGTAACTCAACCCATCTTAATGATTTCCTTCACCTAGAAACCTTGAAGTAGGGATGTAGGGAGCAAAAACTCTTGTAGTGCATTGAGGGCATCGAGGAGTGATCCAAGTCATAAGCTTTAGACAAATCATGTGGATATTTATTTAAAAAGGATGATCTCTTTGGGGATAGGGTACCTATCTGGCATGAGTGAGGATGGATTGACATACTATCAGTGCTAATTGGAGGGAATTGAATGAGGTAGTCTAGGATTCGCCATCTTCTACCTTACAATTGCAAACCTTGCTTGGGCATGGGGATTCCTCATTTCCAAAGTTCCCTTGAAGAGTGCATTGAGCCTTATTGTTTATTTACCTATTTTGGATTAATTAAATCTCTTTAATCATGCAGTTCTTGTTTCTTCCACATGAACACTCACTCATGATAATCACACTCCCAAGTACTTTCATTCATTGTAAACATTGTTCACATCTCCTTCGTGTTTTCCCTCTCTACACTTATAAATTCTCCATTAGTTTCTTATATGTTTGAATTCAGAGTTTTTGAGGCATTATTGAATTGTTAAAACTTCAAAATAAAAAAAATAGACATAGAAAACAAAAAGAAGAAAAAAAAAAGGTATGATGTTGTTATGCTTGTGAGGAATGCTTTCCTCTAACTAGCAAAATTCGTTCTCTCTTCCTAAACCATTGTCAATGTTCTGTATCTTTCTCCTCTTTCATTATTCACCATTGTTTATCCTTCTTGATCTTTCTATCATCTATCTGTCCATCACCATCCTTTATTTAGAAGCCTTTTGCCCTAAGACATTCTATCATGACCATGCTTATCAGCTTCAGCCCATCTTGTTGTTATCATGACCATGACCATGGTGGCACAATATTTTTAAAAAACCTCAAAAATTATAATATTATGTTTTTCCACTTTAAATAGTCACATGCCTCAAAAGAATTCAATTTTCTGCTCCCCTTTTCTCTTCTCTCCCTTTATTGATTTTTTTTTTCTCTTTTTAACTTCTTCCGGATAGGAAATTTTTAATATTTTTTTGGGGTCAACGCGTCGCGTTGACTGGAAAATAACTGGCCCCAGAGAAAGAGAGAGAGCGAGCAGATAAGAAGAGCCAAACAGGGGCAACGGGAGCGAATTCGCTTTTTCACCCTTCTTCCCCTCCCCCCTCCAGGATGATGTGCTCGTCTCTGTCTAGGATCACCGCGACCCCTATCGGATCCCACCTCCCTCCTCTTCACCGCCACTCTTCTCGCTCCCCATCCCACAAGTCTGTCTCCTCCTCTCCTTCCACCTCATCGATGTCCATCATCCGCCGTAACGGGCAAGACCCACCTCACTCCATCAGCCGCCACGTCATCCGACGCCGTCACAGAGGCCACGGAGGTAACTTTTCCATTTCCCCGCCACGATCTTGCCCTTCGCTTCTGTTCTGCTTTGAGCTTATCTCACTTGATTTTATTTCTTCTGTTTCTTTTCCATGCAGAGACTGGGAGTGGTGGTGAAGGTTCGAGACGGAAAGCCCAGAATCGTGCTCAAGTTTATTTGGATGGAGAAGAATATTGGGTTTGGATTAGACCAAGTGGTTCCTGGTTATGGAACTTTTCCATTGAGTCCTTACTATTTTTGGCCAAGAAAGGATGCTTGGGAAGAACTCAAGAGATTGTTGGAGGGTAAGCCGTGGATTTCTCAGAAACGAATGATTGTCCTGCTCAATCAGGCCACGGATATTATTAATCTCTGGCAGCGAAGTGAATCTGCCAGCATGTAGCAGCATCTCTCTCTCTCTCTCTCTCTCTCTCTCTCTCTCTTTATCGATTCTTTGATTCTTGATGGGGATTTCATCCAATTTTTCATTGAATTGTTCATTACATCCCATTACCGTTTGAATCCCGCCCTTATTGACTAGAATAACAATGGAGATACGGGGACAGTATATCGAAAAGCCTATGTAATCAATGACATCAGACGGAAATTATGAAGCATCTTTGGAAGTTCGCGTGCATAAACTTACATGGATGAATGGTGAATTAGTCCAGTAAATTTTATCGCTTTATTTTTATCCTTCGCTGTTCAACACGACTTGGCTCTCTCAACAGCCCACCACCAAGAGAAAGCTGAATTTACTGTTGTTCTGCCTGATTCATAGTTCATTTCTCAGTCTCCTCACCAGTCCTCGGTGTTCAACGCAACCAAGCTCTCAGCCTAGCTCTCGCATAGAGTTAACGTCCACGGAGGACCGGTTCCTGGCCTACCAAGGGACATGTTCTCGCAGAGAAAGCTAATGGATTGTGAGCTCATGCCAATCTACTCGCTTATACCCGCCAAAGAGACTGGCCCTTCAAGGATTAGGAAATTATGAGTGTCTCCTAGTGAGGTTGGTGGGACTTGGATCTCCTTGGTCATGTTGTAATGCTTCCTCTCCATGCTTATTGAGCTTCAAGATAGAATCTGATTATTGATAACATGCTATTTATACATAAATTTACATAATGATTAATACAAATAAAAAGCATTAATTGTTCTAATTGTATGTATGTTATCATATTTTAAGTATATTTCTATCATTTTACATAATTTCATGTTACGATCTAAAAATACATTAATTTATGGATTATTATACATAATTGAACAATATGATTTTAATCCTAATTATATTTGAGATCATAAGTATGTTTATATGATTAAAGTATGAGAGAAAAGATCTTTAATTATATTCATGTATTTTTCTAAAGTTATTTTAGAAGATACATGAATGTATTAATTTAATTAAAATTTATTCTCTTGTTATTTTAATATTTTGACTTTTTATAATGATAGATTATTCAATTTTTGATCCAACATAAATAAATTTGAATTAATTTAGAGTTGTATTTTGAAAGTTATGATTTTTTTAATTTTTAGGAATTTTCTAGAATTTTTCTGAATTTAATTAACTATATTTTCGATTTTAAATAATTAAAAAGGAATTAAAAAGGGTTCTATATTTACCGCGCGCTGACGTGGCGGAGCGAAGCCATGTGGTGACGCGTGATTGTGTGTCTGTGTGACACGTGGACACGCGCGCGTGTGTGTGTGTGACGTGCGTGTGTGCGTGACACGCATATGTGTGCGTGACACGTATGCGCTGAATTATAAATGGGTTAGGATCATCTGTAATCGGATTTAAGCTAACCGCTTAAATCCGTGGATCTTATAAACCCGATTAAATCCCATATTTTATTTCGTGTGGGACTATGTTCCTTTGATTTCCATTTCAGGTGATATGGCGACGCTTGAGACATCCGATTGCGTGATTTAATCACGTGCGTCGGATGTCACTTACTCAAGTGGTACGTGGCAACATCTTATAAAACATCGATTCGATTAAATGGACTTTAATCGCAGCTGTCCATCAACCGAGTTATAACAATCGAGATTTGAAGCGATCGGTGGACCTTTCGATTGATCGTGATCGTTGGATGAAGATCCAACGGACGAATCAAACGACAATTCTCTTCAAAGCATGCGACGTGGACGTATCCTGACGCTCCATCGGCGATCGGTCGGATGCGATTTAATCGCACCGATTTACCAAACGACGCGTCATCTCAATCGTTGATCGCGATCGACCGTTGCATCCGACGGTTACGCCCAATTCCTCTATAAATTCAACTGTTCTTCGCGATGGAAAACGCTACCCTTGGATTTTCGAGTGAAATCGAACTGTGTAGACACCACAATCTGAGAGTCTTTTGATTTCTTTACCTTCTTGACCCATTTTCACGTCCGAGGAGTGTTTGAAATCAGATATTGATCGAGGGAGTAAGGAGAAATCACATCTTGAATTCCATCTTCGTCTTCGAAAATCGCGGAATGAAAAGTCATGAATCCGGCAATTAATTGTATCATTTCGAGCGCGACTTTGGGTTAGATTGCGTGTTTTCATCTTAATCTTTCGTCATTTAGAATTAGATTTACATTTTGAATTGTAGATTAAGTTTAATTTCGGTTTTAAATCAATTTTGCGATCGAATTTTAATCTCATTTTCAAACTTTGATTACTCTGCAAAATTCTAATCCAAATCACTCGATTTTTGATTTCGTGGATTTGCAATTGAGTTATCTTTCTTAATATTATAAATTTCCTAATTTCAAATCTCAATTCGTCATCCGATTTGATCAAATTTCAAAGATATCTCTCAAAATTCTCAAACCCTCTTTAGACTCGACCCTGATTTACCATTATACCCTTCAGTTTGTGAATTAATCTTTACATTGGTAAGTTTGGACTTTGTTTTGACACGACATCGCGTGCATTCAACGACCATACGGCATCGTCTCGTCAATTATTACATTTTTTATCTCCTTGACTTGTACTTACCTCCAAAAATAAGATAATAAGATATAGACTATACTCGTACCTTGAAATGTAATCTCACCAACCCACATTTCTTATGGTTTTATCTCCTCGATCTGCATGCTAATAGTAGTGAGATGGGATCTTGAAGATATAAAGCCAAAAAAGATGCCAAAAAACTTACAAATAGAAATCGAGAAAATGAGAAGACACGTAATCTACATGGTTACCCTATGTATAATAATATTAATATTAATAATGATCATGATCATGATGATATCTTATAATAATGATGATGATGCTAATGATGATGCCGATAAATAGAAGCAAAAGTGAAATGAAGAATATTTTTAAGATGATTTCGAAAAGTGAAAGTAGTGTCGGTAGAAATCTAAGGGTAAGCTCTCTACAGGGATCCATGGGAGGGGCGACGGGGTAAAAATGAGTCTGATAATCATTTTTCATCGAGTCTTTGTGAGATGCATAATTGGTTATCTTCTATAGTATAAATTGGGTTTTTTGTGATATTTATTGCTCATTTTTTATTCTTATACTTTTTTTAGTCTAAATGTGCCTTTTAAACAAGATTTTGAAAAGTATTTGGCTATAATTTTTTTGTGTGTCTCCCTAGCTACCCTCGAGTAAAAGTATCATCGGCAAACCACCCAAGCTCATCACCTCCTAGAGCTCTAGATGCGTGTCCCATGTTGCATTTTATTCCCCCCGCTCATCTTCTTGTCCACCTAATCTAGCCATTGTCTCCTTGAAAGGCTACTCGCGGCTCATCTTCGAGGCTGAAATCACATGCATGTGTCTTGTGTTACAAACTTTCTAGAGCAGTTGCCTCCTTCTATATTCAAAAACTTGAACTTTAGGTTCCTTGACAAGCCAATAACAAAGCTCTCAATGGCACTCTTGCACGAGCATGTCATCTCTTCATATTTCCCTCTCATGGTCATCTCCTCAACCATCCACTCAAGCCATTATCTCCTTTCCAAGCCTCTCAAGACATTACTCTAATAACATCAAATTAATCTAGCTAACTATGTTGCAAGGCGAGCATGTATGAATGCATGCTCCAGCTTAAGGTGGGCTCAACAACCAACTAGGGCCCACCAACTCTCTATCTTTCTCGAAATCCATAACAATATTTACAAAAGTCAGTGTATTCAGATTATTACATTATTCTAAAGTAAAAATCATGATTAAGACGCTTTTTGATATTTATATACTAATATTACAAAAAGCAAATAAGAAAATAGAAATCAATGTTGAAAAAATTAAAAAAAGAAGAAGATAATTAAACTAGTATCAATAAATTGAGAATAAAATATGCTAAATTCATTTTCTACATTAAATGATTCATTTTATGCGATATTTTGCTTTAAATGTCTAAATTGTGACAAGATTTGCGTGAAATTCACAGGTTATCACCTCAACAAAATTCTTACTATGGAAATAAGTCAATAATTAAACAGTTGAATTTTGATATTAATGCCCTGAAAATCACCCCAAAAAAATAAAAAAACTACTTATTCTATCTTGAATTACTATTATTAAAACTTATATGATTTTTGAATATTCATAAAATCTTTTAAAATCATAAAAGCTTACATCACAAAATGCTCCTTTGAATATAAAAAAGCTTGCAAACAAGCTATATTATGTTGACTTCCCATGTGGCCATTACGTGGTCAATGGTCAAAGTAGCATTGGACCTCTGTTTGATAGTTAATAAGGGGTGAATGCTTGCACGTTGTTGACCTAGAGTCAACAAATTGACTTTTCCCTTTGAAAGAAATTCCTAGAAAGCAACCAATTACTGATTAAAAAATACGTTAAGTTATGTACATCATATAAAAAATTAATTCCTAAATGGAATAAGACAGATTTATTTTTGAAAAAAGAAAAACTTGAGGCCTAAAGCAGCCAATATTGGGCCTCAAAACTGGTGGTCGATTCTGATTGGTCGAGAATATAAGATGCTTGTCTCGCTATTCATCTATCAGAGGAGAAAATCGAGGAGAGAAAAATCTAGCTCTTAAAAAACTTGTGGGCTCCGTGCGGCCAATTCTGCAGGCTCTCTCCACTGGTCGAGAGAGAGAGAGAGAGGGAGAGAGAGAGGAGAGAGCGAGAGAGAGAGAGAATGGAGACGGCCATATGCAGCAGGCTCGGTCTCTCGCCCAAGCATGTTCTTGCCCCAAAATCAGGTGAACTTACGATACGATTTTTTTTTAGAGTTTCTCTGATTCGAAATTCATCTGGGTTATCGAAAAAGAGCTGACTTTTTAGAGTGTTTATTTATGGAATTGATTATTTGAACTTTTCTGATGGCTGCCTTTTCTTTGATCTTTTATTTTCGCTCATTTAATTAATTCTCCGTAATTCAAGAAAGCCAGTATGAGAAAAAGGTTTCGGATCCTTTCTCCAGGAATATTATGCTCCTATGTTTTGGCGAGCCTCTGCTGAAACGTAAATGCCAGGAGCTCCCAGATAGATATTCTGTAGAATCTTGAAAAGGAACAGATAATCACTTGAGTTGTGATTCGCTTTAATTCATGGAGCACTGATACCAATTTTGCAAATTCTGTGGTTTTTGAGATCTTTATTCAGCATTCATTATTACTATCGGCTTCTACTGGTGAGGAACAGATTAAAGGTCGAACAGGGTGAAAGATTTATGATTAAAAATTAGATATCACGAATGCATCAAGAGCATCACCCATGGAGAAGAGCTTGTCATCAAAATTGTGATGTTCTCTGAAAAAATATGGTTTAATTTCACATTAGAGTCAATTTCATCGACACACATGTTTTCTGTACCTAAATCTGGATTGAATTTGCTATGATTGGCGTACTTAATTGACAAAAATGGACTGGGAAATCCTGATACTTCTCTAAATACGCTCATCATCAATAAATGACATGTTCTTTCTAAAATTCAATAAGATCCTGATCATTACTAAGAGTGAGTTATTCACTCAAGTTGACTAACCAGGCGTCAGCTTCTCTGAACCTTTTAAAATTCAGGTGAGAAGCACCTTTTATTCAAGGGGCAATTTCTCCAACGAGGGGTTGCCACGCCCGTTGTAGCTGCCACACCCGGGAAAGGAGGTGGGCTTCTAGAGAGACCCACCATAGAAAAGACCACTCCAGGCCGTGAATCAGAGTTTGACTTGAGGTAATTTCCAACCACTTTTTATTCACATATAATGCTCTAGCGTTGTCTTCGAGAAAGACTATTGGCATTTTCACTCAGATTTGAATATACTAAACAATAGAAAGTCAAGTCATCTTCTTGTCTTTAAATCATTTCTATTGGTCGCATGTTGAGATAATGGTCTATATGGTATCATCACCTATCTAATCTACAACCTGATATAAACTTTACATTCTTCCTTTTTTCGTTTATCTTCTATTGCTATCACGTTGATTTGCTCAGCTTCTATTGACATAATTACCTGGATCTAAATCTACAAAACCCGAGAAGTTCTAGTCATCAGCATGTCTTTTCCTCACATTTACTGGTCAACAACTATTAACACTGCCATCAGTGACATCATTGACCAGATCTGAATCCACAAAAGCATAAAAACTAAAGTCATCTCCATATCTTCAACTCAAATCTATTGTTCAATAACTATCATTAATCTCATCATTGCCACTTTGATCTAAGCCTATAAACCATATAAACTCTTATGCATTCTGAATATTATACTTGACTTGCATCTATTTTTCGATTGTTATTGACATCATCACCCTGATCTGAATCTTTGAAATCCAATGCAAACTCAATCAATCCTCACAGCTTTGTTGCACATCTTTTCACTAACAACCATAAACATCATCGGCTGGATCTTCTTTTATAAAGTTTTCATACCTTTGTCTTGCATCTATCAATCAAGGGACTGAAATCATCATCACCTGGATCTGAATCAACTATATCCTCAAGTGACCTTCAGGTAATTTACTGGTTGATGACCCGCAACATCATCACCCTATTTTGAGTCAATCAGTACATTATAGGCATTATTTAGTGCATATTCTACTAGTTTATTAACCTTGTTGTGCTTACTGTATTACCTTTTTACCATCTCCTGCGAATTGAGCTATTCCCATCTTTTGGGAGGATGTTCAAGACATCCTCATAGGCATCATCATCCAGATCTGATCTGCATATCTTAAACTCATTTATCCTGACCTTGTGCTGATGGCATGACCAGGAAGTCGAGGAAGATATCTCCGCCGTATCGTGTTCTTCTCCACAATGACAACTTCAACAAACGAGAGTATGTAGTCCAAGTACTGATGAAAGTCATCCCAGGTATGACTGTTGACAATGCAGTCAACATAATGCAAGAAGCCCATTATAATGGGATGGCTGTTGTCATTGTGTGCGCCCAAGCTGATGCCGAGGAACATTGCACACAATTGAGAGGGAATGGTCTCTTGAGCTCTATTGAACCTGCTGGTGGTAATTGCTAAGATCTCATCCTTGCAACTTCATGTTCCTTTCCTAGTTGTACATATATCTTTGATCAAGTCAATGGGTCATATAATCTTGGAGATGAATCATGATAATGGTTGACTAAGATCAAACTTCAGACTCGTTTACATCTGTGATGAAATAGTCTATACTTTTTGGGGGACGGAATCACTGAAGAAAATTGATTACGTGTGGATTTCTATTTTTTCATGATTTCAAAATTGATTTCTATCCATGAAGAAAGTAAAGATCATGTTTGGATTTGATCTTCATCAGAATCTGTTTCCATATGTTTGGAGACCATGAATAAATTTAATTTTCTGTGACTAATCAATGTATGATGTATAGTTGAATGATACCAGCCTGTAGACGTAATTCAGGTATGATGATTGAAGTTAAATTTAAGTTTACGATGGAATTTGAGAGGACAGGATCATGATCATGGATACTACTATTCTTATGTGATGAATACAATTATAATTTTTCTTGCTTCAAAAATCAGATATCTATAAATGAAGATAGTAAAGATCATAGTTGGCATTATTATCTTTGAAAAGCCCAGCTTTTTTTTTAATGGAGGAGAAATTGGATTGTGGATGGGCTAATTCTTACCTCACGAACTAAGTCATAGTTTATATTCTGGGTCAAACTTCATATTCAATTTACATGTATGATGAATAAGTTTATATCTTATTTGGGGGATGTAAAAGTTTTTGAATAGGATCATGGTCATGGATTTCATCATTCAGACGCATTAACTTATCACTTATATTGTGTCAAAGTGTGTTTTCCAGCAATGAATCTACTTGAAAATATGATATCTACTTTGATGAGAATCCGGAGCAGGATTTGGACTGATGAACATCATATACATTTGCAATTGCCATCTGATCAAAATAGTTAATCCAATGGCCCAGATTCAAATATTCGATTATATTTGACATCTCTATCTCATGAGACATGAGCTATGTTGCACATAAGTTATCAATGAGAACCCCAATAGCCTGGCGATAAAAACCAATTATATCAAATGGGTATACGCTTTCTCTTGTTACTCACTCTCTCTCTCTCTCTCACTCTCTCTGTGTCTCTATCTTTTCGCAACTCTGTCCCTGAAGCTTCTACTTCTGTAACTCCTCAGAGATGAGAGAAGGATACAGAGGAGACCACACATGCGGTTAGTTCCTCTCCCTCTTATTTCACGACATTTATCCTGAGAAGGTGAACTCCTCGTGTGGAGACGCAGAGAGAGACAGAGAGTTGTCCTTCTGAGGTTGAAGGACAACGTTTTGATCTTTCTAGTTTCTCTCTCCCTCTCTCTCCTCTCTCTCTCTCTCTCTCTCTCTCCCCCCATTTAGAAAAACATCCTCTCCATATTTGCTTTACCAGAATTGTTGGAGACGGGATCCCCTGTTCTATCTCAACACTCAAGAAGAACATGAGAGACGAAGATGAAGGGAAGATACAGGAGAAGATTCTGTATTATATCAACATAAAAGATGCTACAAAAGTGAAAACAGAAAACGATGAACAGTCAAAGCCAAAGATCAGTTGTCCTTCTAAAAATGGAAGAGGTGCCCAGACTAGAGTTCTCAAAACTTCTGTCCCAATGGTAGATGGTCGTCGCATCAAAGCTCCTCTACAAGCAACAAAGGGAGAAGACGAGGACTCCAAAGACGAGGAATCCACAGTCCAAAAATATTCTCACCTAAACCAAAGAGAAGGAAGAAAAGATCCCTCAAATGAATTCTTTCAAACTCGAATCCGATGGGTCTTTTAGCTTTCCCCTACAGGCCCAAGAAATAGAATAAAAGGAACTCACAAATGGGAGGAAATGCCTCTCTTTGTAGCTTGGATTCCCCATAGAGCTCTTAAAACTTCCCATTAAAGTGTGTATCTGCGAGAAACCTCCAACCCATTGAATGGACCTTCCATACCATAGAGACTCCTTTAGTGGCTCATCAACTGCCATTCAATGCCCATGACTCAATTTCTTCTCATCAAAATGGTGACCTGAAAACCAAAATGAAATGGTCATGACTTGCTGCTTTGGAATTTTCAATCAAAGCTCTCTCTCTCTCTCTCTCTCTAGACATAGTGTCTTCTTGTTACATCTTCCATTGACAAGTGTGGATGCAGTTCGAAAATATTAACTTCCTTTGGGATCCAAGGCAATGATAACTGAGATGTGCAAAAACAAAAAAATTGAATACCATTACTATCTCATGACGAGAGGAAAATTGAAAAAAAAACTTATAAAGCAAATCAAAACAAAATGCTCGGTCTCTAGCCATATCCATGTGAGTTTTCGTCTCAACGGATCTCCTCCTCTCACATGTATTTTAAGGCGCTAGGTCATGGAGCTTTGATCCATAATGATCTGCGCACCATCACCCCCATAAATTTTAGGATGAGAGGAGAAGACAAAGGTGGCTATAGCAGTATTTTTTTTCCATGGCACATATCAAATTCCATGCATGCCTTAGATACCAACTTGGACTCTTAGAGAGTTGATATTAGAATGAGGGGATGAGTCTAGGGAGTTGGACTAGAAAGCTAACTTGAGTTTTTCTCTCTACCTGGCATTGATGTTGACAGACTTACCTGGAGAGGGCGTGGATCGCGAACAAGGCTCAATAACTTTAGAGAGACAAGCTGGCTTGAAGGGAATAGGGAGCAACAAGTAGAGCTCTGGGAGTCTATTAATGGATGATGGGACAAGCCAATATGTGCCAAAGGATGCAAGAGCTCTTGGAGTGCAAGTACATGTTAGAGCATCAGCTTGCGTGGGGACTTTTATCTGGATGTATCCCAACCAACTAGTCTTTCCAACTAAGGGAGAAATAAGATGAGGAATGATTGTGGGGGAATTATATCCTCCAACGACTAGTGCGAGGAGTTTAGTATACCATGTTTAGAATTAAAAAAAAACTAGTGTACAAGTGAGGTGAGAAATTTGACAGAATAACTAATGAATCTAATAAAATGATAAGATAACATAAACAGACCAATAAAAATAATTGACTCTCCTTTTAGTTATTTCACCATCTTACTAGGGGAATTTCATAAAGCTCATTTCCATCAACAATGCATAATAGAACTTTCTCAATTTTTGCATTTTTAGGGAAGTTTTAGGGTAGTATGTGCAAAAGGAATAAATAATTCATAGGTTGAGGACACTTTGAGATCATGCATTTCAAGCCTTTGATTCTTATTTGAGTAAAAAATGTAGAGAGTAGGTCATGCCTCATTGTTTATTGATGCTAGGAAAAGTGATAACTGATGGATATTATGTGGCCTATAAGCCAATCACACTTTCATGTATCTTGTTTATGCTCATTGAAATGAAGTTTATTCATTGTTATTCTTGTGTAATGTTTGCAATGAAGTCCATGAGTATATGCAATGAATAAGTGAATTATGATGAGATCATAAGATAGTAATCACTAGTTTTTAAACATATGTTCTAGATATTTCTATTTGTGGGATATTCAAGAAGGACATCAAATTATCTGTAAAGAATAACACTATCTAGTCTAACTCATATAATGAGTATGACTAATCTTGTAGCCATCGGTGTGGAGACACTAAAGATAAATTCTGGGTGCTCTTTGAAGAAAAAGTTAACTGAATTAATCTATATAGATCAAATTCTATAGTTGAACGATTATTGGAGGTCTTGAAGCTATTCAAGTGTCCAACCCCTAGTGGTATCCATACAATCACTGGATGATTAGACATCCTCGCCAATGCTCTTCACTAAGAGAGAAAGATAAGAAAGGGAATAGTTTCCAATTAGGTTTGTATGGTCACTCTTAGGTGTGGTCATCCTTCTCTTACTTATAGACACGAGAATGTGAATGTTTTAAAAAAACCTTCAAAATTATGCCTATATTAATCTTTGTCCATAGGCCTTATGTGTGTGACCCTCTAGATCCATATGTCTCAGTAACAAATAACTCTATAAACCCAATAGCACCTTATTCATCAAACCTTATTATCTATATCACCATATAGTTGAATTAATCAAGGATCAATTTAACCCAATCGACAAGTTAGGTTGCTACCCAATTTGATGCCAAGTTACATCATGAGCTCTTGAAGATATGGAGTGCAAACCATGCGCCACGAGGTGACATGCAAGCCCGCATGTCATGTCATCAGCGGTGGCGTACGACCCCTGTCGCAACCAAGGCACGACACCACGGCGCCAGAGGAGCCAACACCTACGCGCTTCCAGCCCCCATGACAAGCGAAGGTGAAGGATGCCGAGTTCCGCTACACCACTTGAGGACTTCGTCTCGCCCAACTCCGAGCTCGTGCACGTGGATCTATCTTCTTTCCTTGTTTTGAACTTTATCGGTCCACCCGTGTTTTAGCGGGCCCTCTTTTATCTTCATCTCCCCTCTTTTATGGATCTATTATTATTATATATTATTATTAATATTATTATTATTATTATTATTATTATTATTATGTTAAGCTTTCGGGTTGTGGGCCTTAAGTGGGCCCTTTCCCCTCTCGGCTCATATAAGAGGAGAAGAGACCCCCCACAAACCCTAGCCGTCATTTGAGAAAAGAAGGAATGTTCTCCCGCTTGAGTGATTGCTCGAGGACGATCGAGGAAGGAGACCAACCGCCGCCACCGCCGCCGTTGTCTCCGTCGCACGAATCCGTGCTGTTGCCACGACTGTCACCATTGGTGCCACCTCCCCTTGCTCCCGATCATGCCAGCTCCGCCGCTGCATGCCACAGTGCTGCCGCCGCCCAAGCCGCCACTGCCACCAACCTTGCCCTCCTCTTCCCGTCGCCCGATCCTCTCTATCCATTGACCCCGTCCCCTTCCCGTTGCCCCTTCTCTCCCTTCCTCTTTCCCCGACCTTGCCGGTCCCCCTTCCCGTTTCCCCTCCTCTCTCCCCCCTTACGCGACCCTGCTCAACCCCGTTCCGTCCCCTCCCTTCTCTCTCCTCGTGACTCAGCTCTACCCTTTCCCCATCACCCAGCTCATTGCCCTTCCCTTGACCTCACCCTTCCCCTCCACGTCGCCCACACCTTCCTCTTCCAGACGTTTTGTCGATTCCACTCCCTTGCCCTGTCGTCCCATCCTGTCTCCCTTTCGATTTCAACCCGTTGCCCCGCCTTCTACGTCCTGCACTCTTGCCAATTCCACTCACTCGTCCCAGCCGTCTTCACTCGACGCCCAACCGAATTCTGCTCGTCATCCCACCGAAATTCAATCCATCGACCCACCTCTCCAATCCCCTTCGTCACCCCTCCATTTCCTCTCCCCCATCGCCTCTGCCAATCTCCTCCACGCACCCCTTCTGATTTCATTCTCGTGCCAGCCAACCTCGCAACTCCATCGCGCTCCGTCCTCACCTCATCGTCCTGCCGGAATCTTCCCGTTGCCCACCTCCCTCTTCCCATCGATTTGACATTCCCTACCCCGCCACTCAGCAATTTCCCCCTATATAAACCTTGCCGCAATCCCACACCCCGCCGATCACCAACCTCAATTCCCCTTGCCCCGTCACGACCGACCGCGCTCGCCCCTGCAGGTTAGGCATGCATCCCCTCTCTTTACTTTGAAGTACTTTTATTTCTTCCAAAATTTCCCGCACTTGCTTCCACCACCATCGAGACCTAGTTAAGGTCAACTGAGAGGACGACTCAAGTGGATTGAGACCGTGGTCCAATCCATCGAGTTGATCATCATGCTCACCTTGACGACCCATGGCCCAATGCCCACGAGGACGTGGACCTAGAGGACTCCTGGACTAACCCTACTCGGTGCACTCCTGAAGCTTTGGAGACGACGTGCGAGAAGGCAGTTGTTTGTAAGCCTTGATAGACCATCTCATCATCGTAGATCGCCATAGGATATCCATTCCCTAGATTCATCTTTAGTATTTTGTTGCACGATCGGGTTTATCCGCCTAGTCCTGCATCAATCAACCACATCAATGCTATTTAAAAACCAATTTTTTAAATATTTTTAATTAAAATAAAAATTAAAAATTTAAAAGAATTACAAAAATTCACATCTTTCAAAATATAACTTGTTTTTAATCCAATTTTGATTTATAAAAAAATTAAATAATCTATCATTATATATGTATTTTAATTAAATAAATAACAAGAGAAGAAATTTTTAACTAAAAAAATATACTCGATTTTCTTTAAAAATATAACTAGAAAAATAAATGAGTGTGTATAAAAATGGTTTATCTTATTATTTGAAATTAAAATCAATTATAATCTCAAATATAAATGAGAATAATCTACTTCAAAATTTTAACTTTGATTATGCACGATTATCTCTTAAAATAATGCGTTTTGAGATTTATAATTTAAATGACATGGAATGATGAATATGCACTCAAAGTATGATAACATGCATAAGAATGTAATATTTTATGCCTTATTTTATATTAATAATTATGTAATTAAAAGTATAGTTGCATGTTATCAACGTGCCTATATGATGAACGAACTTATAAATGATTAAAACTTCCCCTAAAAAAAGCATCTTAATCTCACCTTGATATAGTCTTATACGAGTTTCTTATTAATACCTGAAAAAGCATCTAAATGGTGTAATGAATAGCTAAATCAATATTTCTTTAGAACCAAGATTCCAATAATGATCAGTTCAAGAATACAAAATCATAATGTGCTTTTAGGAAGAGTTCAAAAAATCAGATTTATAGAACTCGAAAATAAAATTTGGATGAACTTACAAAAACAAATAAAAAACCATAACAGATCTTAAATAGGACTAAAAATAATTACTAAATACCCACAAAAACAAAATTTAAATAAAACTAAAACAGATTTTGAAAAACCACACAACAAATTTTAAATAAAACTAGATTTTAAGCAACCACACAACAGATTTTGAATAAAACTAGATTTTAAGAAACCACACAATAGATTTTAAATAGAACTAGATTTTAAGCAACCACACAATATATTTTAAATAGAACTAGATTTTCAGCAACCACACAATATATTTTAAATAGAACTAGATTTTAAGCAACCACACAATATATTTTAAATAGAACTAGATTTTAAGCCACCACACAACAAAGTTTTAAATATAACTAGATTTTAAGCCACCAAACAACATAATTTAAATATAACTAAAAGAACATATCTTAAGTAAATATAAAATAGATTTTTTATAGTAAAGGGAAGTGAGATTTTAAAGAGCAACTAATTTTTTTTTTAAAGAACAACAATACATTTAAATCAAAAGTCATAGAATAGAAATTTTTAAATCGTAAAAGCAGATTTATATCACAAGGGAAATGAGAAGATGATAACATACTAAAT
>CM044101.1:21300750-21386377 GCA_024174645.1 Lemna minuta | reverse complement strand
GAGGATCTATGTGAATAGACACCACAGGGCTTTGATACCAAGTGGAAACTCTAAAAAGCAAGGATATGGCGTTGGCATTAGGTTTTTTATAGTAAGATGTTTAGATACATGGAAGGTCTAGGGGAGAAGCCCTTTGTTCCTCAAGGTAAGAATGAGCATACTCAATTGGATTGAATTGAGATATGCCTTTTATAGGCAGTCGGAAAAAAATTTAAATTGGCCAAAAACATTTCTAGATTGATAAAATGACCAAAATAAACCTACATGCTAACAGACTCAAATACAATAGGTAAGACCCAAGAAATTAGTTATGAATTCTTTTTTCCTGTCATGTCACTAAAATAATTGGAGATCAAGGAGACATGGCCATTTTCATGCAATTTTCATTATGAGAAATTAATCAACATTAGATATCATTTTCTTAAAATACCTCTAGGAGGAATTAGGCATCAAGGAAGAGTGGCAGAGAGCAGCTACCCATGCTCTTGTTCCCACCTCTTGTGTCTCCTCGTTTTCTTTCATTCGAACAGATATTCTAGGCTCAAGCCTAGGATATCACTTATTTATCTTGTTCTCATATTCACTTGCCGAAATCCATCAGAGTCACTAAATTTCTCTGGCCATTGATTTGGATGTTTAGATGATTTTTGAAATTAGAGAGTGAGTGTTCATCTTTTCATAAATTCAATTACTTCATTTTTCTTTTCAAACTACAACCTATTTGAATGCATTTTTTGAGTCAATTGTATATGATCACCAAGAGTCAACTTGGAATTGAATGTCCTTTTTTCTGGCGGTTTAAACTATAAGGATGTCACCTCGCCCAAAGGATATTGAATGGCATTTAAGTTATCTATTATTTAAATTATTTTAAATTCATCATCACCATTTCCCTTGCATTTAAGGATATTAATTTTTCTATAATTTCAATAATTCCTTTGAAGGGTTTCCAACAAGAGGGTGAGGTCACCCCTAACATTAGGGTTGATGATCTTCTCATGGGTGGATTTCTCTCTCAAACAGTTCATGCTTCAAGGAAATAGGACACAATCACAATTTATCAAAGGTTCCGGGGTAAATTGTAGAATTGTTTCCGGTCAGTGAACTGTCAGCTTACGAATAATACGATGCACGCCCCCGCTCTCGTCGGCAGTATCTTTCTCTCTATAGAGATTCCTCTGGATTTGCGGCATGGATCGGGCGGGAACTGTTGTGCTGATATTCGTGATCCTCTCAGTGGCTGCGGGACGCGGAATAGAGGCTTCTGTTCACGTGTACGCCGGAGATTCTTTCAGAGAGCTTGGTAACGCGTATCTGCTCGCTGGCGGCAGCGAAGGCATCGTTGCCTCGCGTTACGGAGGCTCGGAGGATCAAGTACGGGATGGAAGAGCTTTTATTAGGTACATTTGTGTGTCTTGTTTAACTTTTAGGTCGTTCTCTTTCCTCAATGAGATGAATTAGTGGCTTTATTTGTAGTGGAGAAATCTAGATCTGGTTTTTTAGCTGGATCTAGATTTAAAATATTTGCGACTGAAAATCATTCTAATTTTAACATTTCGGATTGGGATGGAACGGCTTGTATTAAGTACATTTTTCTTGTTTTCTGTAATTCCTGTCCTGGGGCATTCTGTTTTGCTCAGTCGCGTGAGCTAAAAAAGAAGCTAGAGCGAAATTCAGTTTTAGCAAAAAAATAGGCTCAGCTGGATCTAGGTTTAATATGTTTCGGATCAAAGATAAATCTCTTTTGATCTAACCTGTAGGAGCACCTTATCCATTTGACGTGACTTAGTTTTCAATTAGGCGCGGAAGAATCTGGCGTTCAGTTCTGGCATGGATAGTTTTATCTGGCCCTTAGCGTTTATAGTGACTGATTGGGATAGGATGGCTTTTATTAGGTATATTTTTGTGTTTTCTTTGATTCCAGGTGTCTTTCCTTTTTTTCTCAATTGCTTGAAATACTTTTCATTAGGCGTGGAGTATCTGGATCCGTTATTCAGTTTCAGCACTAGTCGATTGAGCTGGATCTAGGTCTAAAATCTTTTTGACCTAACTCTTAGCATTTGACATGACTGATTGGGATGGGAAGGGGTTTTATCAGGTATTTCGTGTGTTTTTTTTCTTATTTTTGGTCATTCTTTCTGCTCCATCAGGTGAATTACTATTTTTCTAGCTATGGAGGAATTTGGAGATCTGGTATTTGGTTTTAGAAAAAAGTATATCTAGCTGGATCCATGTTTAAAATACTTCTCTTGCATTTAACATGACCGATTAGGATGAAAGAGCTTTTATCTGATGTATGTGTGTTTTCTCTGGCTCATTCATTCTTTTTGCTTTGAGAGATCAACATGTCATCCAGGATTCTGCTGGTGTTTTTTCCAACATAATTTAGTATTCCCCTAGTCTTTTGGATTGAAGATAAACTATTTTCGCCCAAAGTTTTTGACTGACTTTGCAATTAGATATCCTAATAGTCTGTGATTCTGCCTATTTTGTCTTCAACATAGGCTGAATTCTTCCCAAGTCTTAGGGAGTGAAGATAAATCTTTTTGGCCCTAAATTTTTTACTGCCTCAGCAATTAGACACCCTAATGTAGTTCGTTATTTTTGCTTTTTTTTCACTTAAGCTAAACACTGATGTTTATGGATTTGAATACTTGAACCGAAAAGGATAATTTCCACAGTCGATTGACTAAAAGCAATGTTGAGATTTCTGGAGTTTTGAGGAAAACTCCGAGTTTGAAGATCTTACATAGTTCTATTTCTTTCTTTCTTTGTTTTCTGTTTCCTGGATTTCAATTCGCTTTTTATTGTTACTTGATTATTAGCTTCTTATCAACATACATGTAAGCCATACTAAATTTCTTTAATCTTTCTCCCAGATTTGAGCAAATTATATTCTGGAGGAGCAAGGAAGCATCCTCTCCATACCCACCGATGGAGCATAGTACTGGTCTTGTACAAGCCATTTTATTTGAAGCAAAAAGATCGAGATAAAATTGGAGGGCTCTGCGTACGGTGGACAAAAGTCCATCTGCTGCACTCCTGATCTCGCAAAAATTGAGTCCTGCAGACCTGGAGAAGTTCTAAGGACTCCATCCTCTGTTGATTCAAAGTGGCCCTTATATAATTAACACCTTCTTTAGTGGAAACTATACATCAACAGAAATGAAAGAAACATCTATAAACATCACTAGAACTGGGATGTATAACCTCTTCTTCATCACCTGTGATCCGAGACTGCGGGGGTTGAAGATGAGTGGAAGAACCATATGGAAGAACCCTAGTGGTTATCTACCAGGAAGAATGGCTCCACTCATGACATTTTACATGTTCATGTTACTGGCCCATGTTATTTTGAGCTTTATCTGGTCTGCCCAGTACATCAGATTCTGGAAAGACATTCTCCAGTTGCAGAATTACATAAGCATTGTCATCTTTTCTTGGATTTCTTGAAATGTTACTATGGTACATTGAATACTTAAATTTCAATAATACTGGTGAGAGGCCTGCAGGGAATCACCATAAGTGTTGTGACAGTGGGGAGCATTGAGGAAGACTGTCTCTCGTGTTCTTATACTTATTGTTTGTATGGGATTTGGCGTAGTTCGGCCGACTCTTGGAGGGCTCACTTCGAAAGTGATTTTAATTGGAGTTACATACTTTTTGGCTACAGAAGCACTTGATCTTGCGGAAAATGTTGGAACAGTTAGTGATAGCTCTGGAAAGGGAAAACTTCTTCTAGTCCTTCCAAAGGCATTCTTGGATGCATTCTTTATCTTGTGGATTTTCACCTCTTTGTCACGTACTCTTGAGAACTTGCAGGTAAATCAGTTTAGTAGGTAGTCTAGATTTAAGTGCCTAAATACTTCTCATTGTTTGGTTTAAATCTGTTGGTTCTGGTTTCTATTGCTCATTTCTGATTTTTGAGTTATTGTGATGTTGTTAATTTTATTTGCGAATAGAAGATTTGCTATGATAGACATCTGTGCAGAGTTTAAATGTGTTCTAGCATTGTTGGGCTCGTGAGAAAAAGAGAAAAGGGGGGGGGGGAGAGAGAGAGAGAGAGAGAGAGAGAGACTTGTTTCCATTTCAAATTTTTTGACGAATTTCTTTTGCCCATTCTTTGTCTATTATCCTAAGTTAATGTTCCTCGCATGATTCTGAGAAATCATTCTGTTACTCTTGTTATTTGTAGGCAAAGAAAAGTTCCTCTAAGTTGGATGCTTATAGAAAGTTTACCAATGCTCTAGCCATATGTGTTTTCGCCTCGGTGGCATGGATTGGATACGAGGTAAGCAATTTCAAATCTAAGTTTGTTCTAATCTACTTGGTTTGATTGAATTTGGTTCATATTTCAAGCTTGCACTAGAAGGTATTCTCATTTGTTCAAATGAATGTCTCATTTGTTTGTACCTGCTATTCTATCTCTTTGTGTGTGATGCGAAGGATAAAAAATCTCTCTCTCTCTCTCTCTTCTCCTCTTTGCAGACTAAAAATCCAAATCCATTTCTCCTAGTCATGATGTATGGGTTAGTGCACATCTGTGGACATGACCTGATCTCTCTCTGCCCATATCATGATGAAAGTACGCAATGGATAAATTGTAATTTCTTTTCTTTCTTGTGATCACTGCTAAAAGTGTGCGTGCATTTGTGCACCCAAACTCTCTATCCCTCTCCTTTTCAGGTCATTACAAAATATTTATGCACATTCTTGTCAGTAAATTACATCATCCTCAAATTTTCAGGTTTATTTCAAAGCGACGGATGTCTATAGTGAGAAGTGGCAGATTGCCTGGATCATCACTGCCTTCTGGGACATCCTCACCTTCTCTCTCCTCTGTGTCATCTGCTATCTCTGGGGCCCGTCTCAAAGTTCTCGAAGGTTCCAACTTTAGCAAATTCAAACTACATGACCAAGCTACCCTTAACAGCCTATCCAAGTTACCTTTATTAATGTCTTGCGCATATTTTTGAATGTAGATATGCTTATTCGGATGAATTGGGAGACGATGCCGATAATGAAGAGGCACAGCTATTGACCAGAGCGCCAGAGGTAGAGATTGGGATGGTCAAACAGGAGAGGCGAGAGGTTGATGCCGTTGACCGGGATGTTTTCACTCTAGAGGGAGAGGCTGAAGAGGATAAGATTGAGTAATGTCGAATATTGGATCAACAATTCAGGTATCTGAAAATCAGCTGGCTCGATTGAATTTAATGAGCAAGTGTATTTTTTTCATTTTCTTGTCCAAGAGGTTGCTTTTTGATTTCTACTTTCACCATATATGTGCATAGATAATGCCAGTACCTCTCCTCTCTCTCTCTCTCTCTCTCTCTCTCTCTCCAGATGCAAACTGACATCAAAATATCTCATTTATCTCTCCATGATGCCCTTGTCAACATGGGAGTGTGTGATCTTTCTAAATTCAATTTTATTTAAGGCCCGGATATTGCTTTTTGGTTGCCACTTTAATATTTTGTGCATAGAAAGTGCCTCTCTCTCTACCTACGTATCTATCTATCAATATCTGCGATCTTGTTCCATAATCATCTCTCTCAACAAGGGATTTACAATGAGATCCTAAACCCTCAAAGCAGTGATCCAACTTTTACCTCCATTTTTCTTGTTTGCAAGGTGTTGATGCCATTTCTACATTTTGTGCAATGAATCAGGTATTCCATCCATGCTGTAGAAGAATAGGTATCTTATGTTAACCCACATTTTGATTCTCTCTTCTCTCTCAAGTTCTCCGATGGAGTCGTAATCAAAGGTTTACTCATTTGAGTGTACATATCATATCGAGAAATAAAATTTCTTCTTTTTTCTTACATTTATGCATGGTATTTTCTCACCACTCCAGATCTTTACTGTCGATGATTAGGACATATGGATATGATTTCTAGCCATAGAGTTTCAGGTAAGTGGTATGTAGAAAACTATGTTCCTCTCCCTTACTCGTAGTATGTGGACATTTTGGTGTATCTCTCTCTCTCTATCTTGTGAATAGGCAGGTGTCTAGTCATGAAAAGTCAAATTGTCAAAGCTCCTATACATCAAGATGTCTATAAATGTAATTATACGGTCAAGACGAGATTGTTTGCCCTATGTTTTAAGAAGAGACAAACTCTAAGAAAGAATGTGTTGGAAGTCCTTAGCTAAGATAAAAATCAAAATATCAAAAAAAGAATTTTCTAATGATTTTCGAGCACATAAATGCCCAACTAGAATGTTTGATTAGGGTTTAATAATGAAACATATCTCGAGTCATTTGAAGATTATCATGTCAAGGAGGGACTATAAGGTAATTGTTGGCAGACAAGTCCCTTGCGAGGTTAGCATAACTCCATTAACTTGTAGGGATTGATTATGTAACTTAACAACTTATGAATAAACAACCTAGCATATTGATTTGGTTGAATCGATCTGTGATTAACAAATTGATATTAGTTATTAAAATAATAATTTAACTTACCAATAAAGAGTTTATTTGACTTGCACATAGAGGGTCACACAAAATTTCTTAGATGATGCCATAAATGTAATATTATTTTGGATTTTTCTAAAATATATAAAACTCTATGTAAAAATCTTAAGGGTTAGAATTTGGGGCACTTGTGCAACTTTCTTCTCTAGAGCCACACTTGTCTTTTCTCTTTTTCAATCCATGTGGTAGGTAATGCCGCAGAAATCGCTACGTTTCTAGGCTACATTGGCTTGTGATTTTGATCATGTATTGGCAAAAGATTTGTTTGGAGGTAAACTACGTGGACAAGGCCAGAGGCTAAACACCTCTACAACTTGCATCGTTGCATTCAAGGAACGGAAAAGGGTTTTGATCTATTTCGGCACAAGTGGATATGATCATGTTTTTTTGGTTATTCTTGTGCCCATTTTGATTTTTTTTTTCTACCATTCCATGATTGTGATTATATCCAATTCGTTTTGTTGTGCACATTGGAATTCTGTCAGAAACAACAATCCCAACACTAAGATGATAGGACTCCTTCATAAATTTATAAAAAGAAATTCCTTGCAGATATTTTTTGAATTTTATGAAAAAAATATATCCAAGATATTTATGCTACATACAAGAAGGAAATCAATCAGATCTAAGGAAGAGGAAAAGAAGACCAAAATGAAGGTTGTTTGACACAAGTTCATAGAGTTGATATGTATTCTTGTGCCTAGACCATTCATTAGTTTTATATGTAGATTCTAAAAGATATGAAAAAGTAATAGAGAAATTAAAGGGTGCAAGTGATGATGCTAGAGGATAGAAGGCTTGTGATAAATTGAAGAGCGTATAGGGTATTACATATTGGAGAATCCATGTCCTTTGAAGGAATAAGAGAAACATTTCAATGGTAATGAGTGGACGAGAGTTCTAGAGGCAAGGGAAGGGAGGATATATGAGGTAACATTCAAATGAGTTGAGGCTCCCAAGTCAATGATCGATGACATCTTAGTAGGAATTTCTGTACCAACTAAGGTCTTGGTTTGTACAACCAGAAAAATAGAGTTGATGTACCCCTTAAATTGGGGAAAAACAAGAGCTTGCCCCAATTTCTAGTTTTCTACTATTTTCTATTGATCCAATTTCCATAAGGCCTTTGACTTTAATTAATAAATTGATAAAGGCAAAAGGTTTTTTTCACCTTCTAAAAACTTTTTTTGGATGTTTTTGTAGGGTTCAAAGGTCGATAAGCTTTCCAAAACTTCGATCAAAACATCGAATGCAGAGGAATACATCAAAACTGATATTCAAAACACCAAGGCACCAAGAATAGATGATCCTATCATCTAGTATGTATGAGAAAACAAACTTACAAGGTTTCCCTTGAGGGACTTCTAGAAGCTATACAAGTGTCTGGCCTCTAGCGGTATCCACACAGTCTCCAAATCATTGGATCTCCTCTTCAAAGCTCTTCACTGAGAGAGAAAGAGAAGAAATAATAAAATTCTCATAAGGCTTGTATAGGCATCTTGAGTTGTGGTCGTTCTCCTCCTATTTATAGACATTGAGCATGTGCATGATTTCATAAAAACCCTCATAATTATGTCTATATCTACCAACATCCATAGACCTTATGTGTGTGACCCTCTATGTCCATATATCTCACTAGTTAATAACTCTATAGACCAAATAACACATTATTGGTCAAACTTAATTAATTATCCACATCAACGTATAGATTAATTAATCAATGATTAATTTAACTGAATCGATAGGTTGAGTTGCCTGCCTGTTAAGTGTTAAGCTACACCACACACTCTAAGAGATATGGAGTATGTAAGAACTCACTTATGGAACCTTTTCATAATCAATTATCATGTATGTATAATCCTTCATCCGCACGAGACTCATGAATGACTTAGGGTATGTGATGTGGGATATTTCTAAGATTGATAATATTCCTACAAATTAGGGAGGATCTATGAATGATATCAATAGGAATTTTCTAGAATAGATAATTTAAAATGATGGTATAGAAGAGACAATTAAAATAGATAGTATTATATATTAATATGTTGGTAGTATTATATATTTTAATATAGAGAATAGATTAAATAGTATTTTCGGAAGAGATAGAAAATAGAAAGAGAGACAGATATGAGGAGAAGTGAGAGAGTCGGTGGTGATGAGAATAGTAAGCGGGATAGATGAGAGAAGAATACTGAGGCGAATAGAGATAAGAAAGATGGAATGACAGAATACATATAATATCAAATAGTCTATGTGGGATGGAAATTAAGAGGATTAGTTAAGAATAAGATGTTCGGATAAGATAGATAATAGAAGAGTGAGGAAGTAGATAGGATATAGATGAAGAGGAGAGGACGATGTTGGACTTACGATATCGGATGCGAACTAATGTCACGGTCAATGGTTGAGGATGTTACTTGACCGGCGACGATAAAATGAATGCTTCCGAATTCAGTATGCAATCCAATGTATTTCCCGTTTGATTCTTCCTTTGAAGTGATTGAAAGGGACAGAAAGGGAGGGAGAACAGATAGAGGGATAGAATCTCGGAATGAAGAAGATGCGGGAGAGGAAAAATGGAGATATGGGGAGGCACGAAGAACACGAAGGGTAAGCATACCCAAAGGTAACCAAGTAACCAAACTTTTATCAATAAACAACTGCGTTTTTTCCGATTACAGCTTTCGTTATATAGAATGAGAAGGAGCGGCTACGGGAGGCGTCGCTCTATCCCACTTTCGCGTACGGACGGTTGCGCAGGTTGAGCGGGAATTCACGCGGAATTTGACGGAGTCAGATTCTTTCCGTTTTATATTCTCTTTGTGCGTTCGGGCAGCGATTGTAGTCAATATGCAGTACTGCCTGTGCTTCATGGAGTTGACTCGTTTTTGTATTTTTTTGTATTTTGTGAAGTCCTTAGCTGGCGGTAAGCAGACAGGCGGTAGGAGCAGGTAGGCGAGGACGAAAAGTTGTTAAGAATTAGGAGCGCGCCCTATCGGGAGTCAATGCAGTCGCAGGATGAAGTGGCGGTCTTTAGTTGGTGGCGAAGAATCATGGCTTGTTGAAAATTTTCATTGGAGTCGGCTTTGTCGTACTAACTTCAACATGGCGGTTGATCTTTTGCTTCCCGGTAAAGGTCAGGTTTGAAGATCTTCCGGCATGCAGGCCACGGAAGGTCTCGTTGACCACAGAGAAACAGCGAAATGCTGTCACGAACTCCTCCCGAGCAGATACGTGTCTTTAATAGTTGCTGTTTGCCGCTATGTCTTCAGAAACCTAAAGTCTTTCCTCATCGGGATTATTCACAGACTTTGACACCGTGATAAATAGATTGCATCAGATCAGTTCATGCGTATTCCCCTGTCGTCTCTCCGCTGTCTTCAAATTCCCGTGAGGTTGTCGGGTTTCTCTGATGACAGTGGCTTCTCGATGGAGTCTTTGATAAACTCTGTGTAGGCCTTCTCGCTGCTATGCTCTGCCGATGGTTGACCGTGATATCTTGGCTTCAAGGGGGACCTTTGACCAGTGTTATAAATGGTAAGGATATTCTCCTTATCTTCCTCTTCGGTAGCAGTGGATGTCTCATGTAAATGGGAGATGATTTTCTCTTGTAAGGCGCCAGTAGTCTTCAAAATCTTAGTGAGGTTGCTTCATGTGGATAGATGCATGATAATATTCATGCAAAGGCTTGTCTTGAAATAAACTAAGAAGGTGAGTTCCTCCTTTAGATCTCTACTATAATGTCTATCTATAGGTGGGTTTTCAAAGAGAAAGATAATATAATTCAAAGAGGTTTCTATTGATGTTTCTTTCTTGAGATCATTAATTCATACAAGGTGCCTATGATATGGTGGTTATGGTTTAGACAATTAGGAACCTATATCAAAAGGAAAAAGGTGGTTGACTTGGTCCATTCAAGGAATTCTAATTATCTAAGGATAAGGCTAATTTCTTTTGACCAAATCAATCTTTAGATCAGTATAAAATAGGGAAAGGAGGGAAGATAATTCCCTTAAGATCTACACTCTCTTTAATTATTTAGAGAGGTCTTCTTCATTCATTTAATGAATGGATAATCTCTCAAGTTGGTGGATAAGGAGGAGGAGGAGGAGGGGGATAGGTTCACTTAGAACCCTTGTGTTCATGTTTCAAAATAATTCTCCATCAGTATGGTAAATTGTCAAAACCTAATCGGCCACTCAAGTTAGTATTGATGTATGTAGGAAACTCCTTGTCCAATATTTCCACTACTTTGGCCAATGATTTCATCACATCTCATTCCTTGAGTCGATCTCCTTAAATACCGAGGGCAGATGATCCCATCTAGATCACAGAATCATCATCTTGGACTTCATGTCATATCTAATATATGACGTTTTAGATATCCCGTCGCTAGAGATTCGTAAGACATAATCAAATATGATCACGCATCCACAAGATGTCTTTGGCGTCTCAAGTCAAAGGATCACATAGAAAATTGTGACATGAATCAGCGTAATTGACAGTTATGTAAATTACCATTCAGGATTCATACAGATCAATTGAGTGAACTCTTTCTCCAAAGAGCACCCACTATCTATCCTTAGTGTCTCCACTTTGATGGCTACATGATCAGTCATAATCATCATATGAATTGGATCAGATAGGATTATTCATTTCAACTAATTCAATGTCCCTCTTGAATATCACATGAATAGGAATGTTTAGAATATATGTTTAAAGATTAGTGATCACTATAATATCATCTCATTATAATTCAGTTAGTCATTGCATATGCTCATGGATTTCATTGTAAACATCACACATGAATAATAATGAATAAATTTCATTTCAATAAACATAAATGAGATACATGAAAGCGTGATTGGCTTATAAGCCACATTATATCCATTAGTTTCTTCTTCTTCTATCCCATCAACCTCAAGAAGATGGCAAGTTCCTTCACAAATTGTAAGTTCTTTACTTGATAAGTCTTCTTCTTCATAGTGAAGTGAGAGAGAGAGAGAGGAGAGGAGAAGGGGCGAGAGATAGTGGAAGAGAGAGAATCCTAGAGAGAGATGAATGGTAGGGGGGAGAGGGTACAAGAAATTGAGGATGACAAAGAGAAGGGGAAGAAAGGCGAGCAGAAAAGAGAGAAAATGAGAGCAAGAATGAGAAAGAGAGGAGAGGAGTACATGGTATAGAGAGCAGTAGGATGAGAGGCGAGTGGGAGAGAGCAAGAATGAGGGAGAGGAGTACAGGGGTGACGAGACGAGACCGCGAGGTCGTCGATTTCACATGGTCTCGTGTCAAAAAATATTCCGAACTTACCAATTTGGGGAATTAAGAGTGAATTGAAGGGTATAATGGTAAGTAAGGGTCGAATCCACAGGGAATTAAGGTATTTTCGAGATATCTTTTGGAATTTGGTCAAATTGGACGATGAATTGAGGTGAGAAATTAGGGAAAATGGTGGTTTTAGAAAGAAGACTCAAAGATCTATCCGTGGAATAAAAAATTGCTCGATTTGGATTAGTAATCATGGAGAAATCAAAGATGGAAGTGGGAGGAAATTTTCGGAATCGCGAAGAACACAAATTAAAATTAAAAACGAAATTGAACTAAATTGAAATCCTAAACCTAAAATTGATGATACATGACGATAGATAAGAGGAATAACTTGTTTTCTAACCCGAGATAACGATCAAATCGATCCAATTGATTGCTGGATCGACAGCTATTCATTCCGCGAATTCAATCGTGAACATCGGTGTTCAAGAGACAAATTCTCCTCGCACGATCATCGAAATCTCTCTTATAAACACTCCGTGGACACGATTTCGAGTCTGGAAGCGATTACAAGAGAGAGATTCAAGAGAGGAAGGGTATAGATTGGTCAATTAGATGAAATCCCTCGAGAATGCTTACAAAAGACGAAGAACACGTCTATTTATAGCCCAAATTGGGCGAAACCGTCCGATCGGTGCGTTAAGCTCCATCAACGGTCCAGATTAAACAGCCTCAGAGTGAATAGTTACGAATATATCGCGATCGTAAGATCTCAGATGGACGCTTCAGATTTATCCTCGCGATGTGCGTGATAAAACGCATGAAACGGCGCCCGTTGGATCGCGATCTAACGCTCCAGATGCGTTTGATCGCGTGAAATCGTGGCCGTTATAACGCCGATTTTAAGCCACGTGCGCGATCAGCTGATCGGTGGAACGCACGTCCACTCGATCGGTGCGTGTGATGCCGCCACGTCGCCTCCAATCCGACCGTTATAAATCTTTTAATAGGCACTTGCCATGATTGATCGATCAGTGGTTCGCGTCCACGCGATCAACGCACGGTCTTCATCGCCAGTCTGAATCTGACGCTTCCGCTTTTGCCACGTCGCCTGCAGTTATAAAAGCCGTGTGGATTTGTCCCACACGAAAATAAAAAAAGCGAATCGTCGGGTTTATAAGACCCGACGATCTAATGGGTTTGAATACCCTTCTGCTATACGGAAGGCTGAAAACCCATTTATACTATATAGTAATAATAAACATATATGTAATGCCGAGTAGGCGCTGCGTGGGCCCGCGTGGCGCTGCCATGTGGCCCAGAGTGCCACGTCGCATCCACGTGGGTCCCGCACGAGAAATAAGACACTTTTTGTTATTTTTTTATTTATTTAAAACATTTTAAATCAAAAATAAAATCGGAAAAATCCGGAAAAATCCTTAAAAATTGTAGAAATCATATCTTTCAAAATACAACTCCAAATTGATCCAAATTTCTTTCATTTGATCTGAAATTTAATTATCTATCATTCTAAAAAGTCAAATTATTTAAATAACAAGAGATTTAATTCTTATTTCAAAAATACATTCATTTCTTTAAGATTTTAACTTTAGAAAATTAAATGAATGTTTATAAAAATGATTTCTCTTATTATTTAACTTTAAAAACCACTTATAATCTCAAGTAAAGATGGGTTAAAAATCTTTAATTCATCATAATTAACCCTAAATTAATGCATTTTTGAGATTATAACATAAAATTGAATAGAATGATAGAAATGCACTGAAAGTATGATAACATGTACATAAATGTAATATTTAATGCCTTAAATTGCATTAATAATCATGTTTTATTATGTTAAGATTGCGTGTTATCAAGGGGGCAGAGAGCGAGAGGATGAAAGGAGAGTGGAAAAGATCAAGAATGCGAGAGATGAGTAGATGGGGCAGAGAATGAGAGGATAAGAGGAGATGGGGAAAGAGCAAGAATGGGAGATAGAGAGGGAAGATGAGATGGGAAGGGAGAATAAGATAACCAAGGTGTAGAGATAGATGGTCCAAGGTGCGAAGAGAGAATGTGAAAGAGGGAAAAGTGAGTGGGAACCAGTGGGAGAGAGCAAGAATGAATGAAGGATATGGGGGGGGGGGAGAGAGTGGATAGACATGAGAGAGGGGATAGAACTAGAATTTAAGGGGGGAGATAAAGACGATAGTGGGAGAGGGATATGGAATGAGAGAGAGAGAGGGGGGAGAGAGAGAGGAGGGGGAGTGAAACGATGAAGGGGGAAAAAGACTAGAATGAGAGAAAAGAGGTAGGAAAGTGATAACAGCAAATTATACATGAAAATATATGATTATTAACACAAATTAAGGCATAAAATATTCCATTCTAATCCATGTTATCATATTTTTTAGTGTTTATCTATCATTCTATGAAAATTAAGCTATAATCTCAAAATGCACTAATTTAGATTATTATAATTTAGCGATAATTATAATAAATTAAGAGAAATATTTTTATATTAGATTATCATCATTTTTATTTGAGATTATAATTAGGCTTTAATGTTAAATAATGAGAGAAAATACTTTTTATACACATTTATTCTTCTACGCTTTAAATTCTAAAAGAAATGAGTATATTTTTGAAATAAAAATTTATTCTCTTGTTATTTATTGAATTTAGCTTCTTAGAATGATAGATAATTTAATAGTTGATCTAATGAAATAAATTTGGATTAATTTGGAGTTGTATTTTAAAATTTATGAATTTTCTAATTTTAAGAGATTTTTTTGAAAATTTTCTAATTTTTTTAATGAATTTATTTGGATTTATTTTGAATTAAAAAGAAAAAAAATCATATTTATATTATATACACGTTGAATCACTGAATTTTATGTCATGTGAGACTACCTGTTCATGTTTTTATTCGCAGGTGATGTGGCATCATGTGAAGCATCTAATTCGCTTATTAAAACAAAGTCGTAGATCTTCACTTGAGTCAGGGGGGTGGAGGTGGGGGAAGGTACGTGGCGCGTAATAATTCGTCGACGAATCGTTTAATAAAATGTTTTAATCTCAGCTGTTCATATGAAGAGTTATAATGTCTGAGATTAAAACCGCCCGATGGACACATCCAGAGCATCAGATCAAGATAGGATGGCAAGCGTTTCTTGGTGTTTCTTCTTCACGCGCGACGTGGTGAAATCTCAACGGTTCATCTTTGATCAAAGGACACGATTTAAGCATAATGATTCGCATATATGCATTTCATCAGAGCTGTTGATTGAAGATTAAGTGTTGAATCCAACAGTTATGCCCAAATCTCCCTATAAATTGAGATGTTCTTTGACAATGTAAATCATTTTTGAGTTTTTTGAGTAATCAAACTATCTAGACACCACAAACCTTGAATCTCTTACTTCCCTTTGCTTCTAGAGTCATTTCCGCATCCGAGGAGTGTTTGAATGTGAGATTTTATTGAGAGAATAGGGATAAATTGATTCTTGAATGTCAGTGATCGTCTTCTAATTCGTAGAATGAAAAGCCTTTGATCCGGTGAAGCAATTGGATCAATTAAAGAGCTATCTTGGGTTATAAATAATGTTTTTGTCCTAATCTTTCTACATACAACATTAGATTTCAATTTCGAATGTTAGATTAAGCCAATTTTAATTTTAATTTCAGTTTTTCGCTATCTTTTTGCTCGGAAATTTTCATCTAATTCACTCGTCAATCTCTCAGTGAATCTTGATCCAAATTTTGTGATTTTTTATTTCGTGTATTCCCCTTCAAGTTATCTTTCTAAAGATATCAAAATCCTTAATTGCTCACCTCATTTCATTGTCCGATTTGATCAAATTTCAAATAATACATAAAAAAATACCTTATTTCTCCATGGATTCAACCCTTAATCACCACTAAACTATTTAATTCATGATTATTTCTCTAAATTGGTGAGTTTGGAATATATTTTGATGCGTGTTTACATGTTTTCAAAGACCGCGCAGATTCGCTTCGTGAGTAAGAGACGATGATAAGGGGGACAGGGAGCTAGAATGAATGTGGGTAAAATGAGATAGGGGGAGGGGGGGAGATCAAGAGAGAGAGAGAGAGCATTGGGTAAGGACGAAGGAGATCTCAAAAAAGCAGGGAGAGCAAGATAGGGGGTAGAGAGAGAGCAAGATAGAGAAGAGTATGTTTTAAATTTATTTACTTAGTTTTTCTTTTTTGAATGGACTCATTTTTTGGTCTCAATTTGACATGGTGGATGGGCCATCACCCAAAATGAACTAGAACCTTTGTTCTCATCCATAGATGTGTCAATCCTTAGTTGAAACTAAGGGTTTAAGTTTTGTGAGAGGAGTAAAAGTGGTAAAGTTGAAATATCTATCAATCCATATTTTAACATTACAAACCATTCAGTGTCATTGATAAATTTCTTCCTCTAACTTTTTAGAAAATTCATCTCTTTTTTGATATTTCTCCCTATTTATGTAATATACTTTAGGTATTATTCATTTCAATGTACATTTATTTTTATAAGACCCAAGGTTAGGTTCAAGTTTTCATGTTGGGACATGTTTGGCCCCAAAGTCAATCTTAGGTGTAGGCTGGGCCATGAACCAAGAACGCAGAACCCTACATCTTAGAAGATTGAATGGAATGTGTTCATGATGTGGAGAAATGAGAGGTGACGAATCGAGACCACGAGGTCATTGAAAACACACGGTCAAGAGTCAAAATAAATACCAAACTCACCAATTTTAAGAAATAATCACGAATTGAGGGGTATAGTGGTGAATAAGGGTTGAATCCACAGGGAATTAAGGTAATTTTGAGGAATATTTTCGAATTTGATCCAATTGGACAATGAAATGTTGATAGAAATTAGGCAATTTGATATTTTTGGAAAGAGGACTCGAAGATAAATCCACAGAATCAAAAATCACTGAATTTGGATCAAGATTCGCAGAGAAACCATCGAATGAATAGGAGAGAAATTTTTGAAAAATAAAATCGCAAAAAAGCAAAATTGAAATTGAAATTGACTCAAGTTATGATTCAAAAAATGAAATCTAAGGCTATTCAAAGGAAGATTAGGTGAAATACGATCCGTAACCCAAGATTGCGCTCGAATTGATCCAATTACTCGCCGGATTCAAGGCTCTTCATCAAAATTTAGAAAACACGATCGTTGATGTTCAAGTGTCGGTTTCTTCCTCGTCTCTCAAAGAAATCTCACTCTCAAGCACTCTGTGGACATGGAAATAAGTCTAGAAGCAATTGGAAGTAAGAGATTCAAGGGATTTGGTGTCTAAACAGTTCGATTTACTCTAATTGTCCTAGAATACTTTACAATGTCGAAAAATATCTCAATTTATAGGGAGATTGGGGGCGTAACCGTCGGATTGTCAATTAATCTTCGATCAATGGCTCTGATAAAACACACGGATGCAAATCCTTACGATTAAGTCGTGGCCATTGAAACTCTGATGGACCTCCGAGATTTCACCATGTCACGCGCGTTATAAGTAACACATCAAACGCCCGCCGTTGGATCTTGATCGGATGCTCAGATGGGTTTCTGTCGGTTTTAATCTCAGCTGTTATAACTCTTCAGATCAACGGTTGAGATTAAATCATTTTAAAAACAATTCACCGATGATCAAAGTGCGCCACGTACCCCCGCCTTTCAATGACGATCAACGGTCACGATTGTTAGAGCGATCTGATGCTCTAGATTGCGCCACATCACATGCACACTTAAAAAATACAAAAAATCAATTTTTAATAAGAAAATTAAATTTTTCAATCAAAAAAATCCCGAAAAATTCATTAAAAATTCAAAACAATTCAGAAAAAATCCCTAAAAATTAGAAATTTTATAACTTTCAAAATATAACTCCAAATTAATCTAAATCTGTTTCATTTGATTAGAAATTAAATTATCTATCATTCTAAAAAATCAAATTTGATAAAGAGCAAGATATTTAATTTGTATTTAAAAAATACACTCATTTCTTTAAGATTTTAAAACTTAGAAAATTAAATGAGTGTATATATTTGATTTCTCTCATTATTTAAGTTTAAAAACTAATTATAATCTCAAGTAAAGATGGGTTATGAAATTATTTATCTTTAATTCATCATAATTAACCCTAAATTAATGTATTTTGAGATTATAATGATTTTTTCATAGAATGATTGATCAATACTAAAAAAATATGATAAGATGCATAGGAGTGGAATCTTTTATGACGTAATATACATAAATTATCATGTATTATCATGTCTAATTAGCATGTTATCAAGAGGTTGCCTTCAAGTTTTATATTCTGCAAAAGTAAAGGCCATGTGAATTGTAGGAGCAACAAAGATAAGTGGGAAGGTGGAGAAATCATGGATGAGCCACCCTATGGGAACTATAGATAGTTGTTTGAGCCTATTCTAGTATCCCAAATTTCTTTTTCCACTTTTTGACGAATGATTGTGTCTAGGAAAATTGTGCTATTTGATAACATACAATTTTACCATGCAATTATATAATTATTAATGCAAATTAAGACATAAAACATTCCATTCTTATGCATGTTATCATACTTTGAGTGCATATCTATCATTTCATGTAAATTTAAGTTATAATATCAAAATGCACTATTTTAGGGATAATTATGTATTTTTAAGAATATATTTTTATATTAGATTATTCCCATCTATATTTGAGATTATCATTGGTTTTTAATGTTAAATAATAAGAGAAAATAATTTTTTATATACTAATTATTTTTCTAAGTTTTAATTTATAAGAGAAATGAGTGTATTTTTAAATAAAATTTTATTCTCCTATTATTTAAAAATTGGACTTTTTAAAAATGATAGATAATTTAATTTTTGATCTAATGAAACAAATTTGGATTAATTTGGAGTTATATTTTGAAATTTGTGATTTTTATAATTTTTAGGGATTTTTTTGGAATTTTTCTAAATTTTTTTATGAATTTATTTCGATTTATTTTGTATTAAAATGAATACAAAAATATTTTTTTATCGCGTGCCTACGTGGCAGCTGATGTGGCGCGAGCGAAAATGGAGGCACCATGTGGGGACATATGAGACCACCACATGTCACACATGTGTATATGTACGCATGTGTGTGTGTGCTTGTGTGCGTGTGCACATGTGTGTCTGTGATTAAGGAGAAAACATCATTTTAAGGATTTTCGCTACTACTTATATACGTGCGCATTCACCTGGATTTTTGCGATGTGAGACTATGTTTTTTGTTTTACCATGCGCAAGTGATGCGGCATCATGTGGAGCGTCCGATTCACGCGTTAAATTAAAATCGTCAATCGTCACAAATCGGGGGTACGTGGCACAATTGGATTCGTCGGCGAATCATTTAAAAAATTTATTTAATCTCAGCCGTCGATCTGAGGAGTTATAATGGTTGAGATTAAACTAGCAAAACACATCTGAGAGTGTCAGATCAAGATCAGATGGCATGTGTTTTATGGCGTTACTTCTTTACGTGAGACGTGGCGAGATCTCAACGCTCCAGTCTGGATCGGACAGATGCGACTTAATCGTAACAATTCGAAGCCTGGCATTTCATCTCAGCCGTTGATCAAAGAATTAAAGCACAATCCGATGGTTGCGCCCACATTTGTAATAAATTGAGATGTTCTTTGACGATATAAATTATTCTTGGATGTTTTCGAGTAATCGAACTGTCTAGACACAACTGTCCTTGAATCTCTTGCTTTCTTCTTCTTCTAGACTCATTTCCGCATCGACGAAGTGGTTGAAAGTGAGATTTCGTTGAAAGAATAGGGAGAATTCACCTCCTGAATGCCGGCGATCATCTTTGAAATCACGGAATGAAAACCCTTTGATCCAGCAATCAGTGGATTATTTCAATCGCAATCTCGGGTTAGACTATGTGTTTTCCTCCTAATCTTTTATCCTGTATCATTAGATTGTAATTTGGAATCATAGATTAGTTAATTTTAGATTTAATTTTGAATTTATCTCTCTTCATGTTCGGAAATTTCTACCTAATTCACTTTTTGATTTATTTACGGATCTTGATCTAACTCGAGTGATTTTTGATTCTGCGGATTTGTCTTTGAGTTCTCTTTCCAAATATATGGAAAACGCTAATATCTCACTTCAATTCATTGTTCAATTTGATTAAATATCAAAGAATACCTTAAAAATACCTTAATTCTTCATGGAGTCAACTATTATTCACCTCTATACTGTTCAATTCGTGATTAATCTTTAAAATTGGTGAGTTTCAAATTTTTTTTGATGCTTATCCATGTGTATTCAGTGAGCATGCAGATTCGCTTTGTCACTATTGTAGATGACACATGATCACAAGATTAAAAAATTATAAACTTACTTAATTGATGATACATTTTAGTATGAATAAGGATCAAAATCCATAGATAATTAGGGTTGAATTTTAGAGTTATTAGAATTCATAAAAAATGAATGACTACATTAGATAAGAAATCATGGAATTTATAAAATATAGAAGTAGAATTTTTCAAAAGAATCAAACCGAGCATCAATTGAATTGAAAAATGGAGAAATCAAATAGAGGAGCTAGAGAGAGAAATTCATGGGTGAGGAGAAATAAATATCAAGAAAACTTCATTTTAGTTAATCTACTTTCATGTAGGGTTGTACTTCATCTTAGAAGTTTTAAATAGATATTTTTAATATTTTTATAAATTCATTTCTTAATGATTGTGACTTAAAAATTTTTTTCAGAAAAAATCTAGAAAAATGATAAATATCTTTTAAGAAAATACCTTTAATCATTTTAAACCTCGTTAGTGATGCGTCCATAATTTTTGTGTGTTAATGAGTGACTTTAAAATTAGAAATAAATAGAATATTCATTTATTTTCTTAGTAAATTATTTTTTTATAAATGAATTTTATAAAGTTCTCATAAAATGTCATGAAATCATTAAAAATTAAGCATATCCTTTTTTTATGCATGTCATGATAGCATGCATTTATGATCATATATAAAGAAATGAATGCATACAATGTATGATTTGAATGCATGAATTTGTATGTTATCACGTCATAAAGTGATCAGATGAAGGGATACAAAGGAAATGTCAATTAATCACGGAGATAAGAGAAAATGAATGAAGAAAGCATAAATTAGGCTTATTCAAGGGGATGTTTCTTGGCTGCACAAGATTGGCATGTAGGAGCATGCAAACACTTTAACATGATTGTGCTCCTACATGTAGGTATTGACGAGAGTACTTTGGAGGAGGAAAGGGTTGTACTGATGAAGTAGATTATATCTTAGGAAAAAATTTAATTCATACAAAAAAATACTTATAATTTTTTTAACTCACCTTAGTATAGGCTAAGAGCTCAATCTAAATGGAGCATAGGTTTTGAGAAAGTATTTACTTTTGAAGATGAGAATGTGGTAGATTAGAAGTTTGAAAATAAGAGATATTTAAGAATATAGATGAAAAAAAAAGAAAGTCACAAACGTTGAGTCTCTAGTACCACCAACAATTGGTGATTTGACACTCACAGCTAAGTGGTGCATCCATATATTATAGACCAACTACACTCAATTTACTCTTAAACAAGAATAGATCCTTTTTATTTTTTTTTGTTTCACTAATGGGGGAATGAATAAGATGATTACAATGAGAGAGGAGAGATGTATTTAAAAAATTCTAAGGGATGCTTTCCTCCTTGGGCTTTATTACTTGACTTCCTCCATTTTAGTTGCAACAATTTTCTCCTTTTTTGGTGCAGATCCTATTTTTTGGATATATCCTATTTTTAGGACCCTATTTTATAGGGGATTCCTTATTATTTAGGATTCCTAATTTTAGGACTTCAATTAAACTTTTATCCATAAATTGATGAAGACCTATATTCCGTTTCCATGTGGCATGCTTGAATTTTTTCCATATCTTTTAGAATAAATCTAATGGCCTTTATATATCCCCATTCTTGATATCATATGCATTATCTCTGTCTTGAACCACTAGAAAAATATAAATAATTATTTTCCTTGCGCATAAAGAATTAAGAAGCTATTATATAGTCACCACATGACTTTAATAAATTCAAGTTTATATTCAAATAAATTTACATAAGTTATATTTTCATCACTTTTAAGCATATTTTTAGCAACTTGTGCACTTTAGCACATATTTCAGAAAATCAGAAAGAGTTCATCCTTCTAAATGCTAAATCATTCCATGATAATGCATAAATTTATGTCCAAAATATGATTATTATCTCCACTCATATTTAGCATATAGATGAAGAAATAACATGTGATTTTTTTTATTTTCTATTAGTCTTACTTTGTTTACTTTTTCATCTCATTTAAATCCTTTTCCCTTCTCTTCTTTTTCCTCCATTTTCTATATTTTTTACATCTATTAATTATTTTCTTGTTAGTTTTTCTCATTGAAGGACCTCCGTCATTGCACATTGCGAAGAGATATGAAGTTACGAGGATGAATGTGAAAGAGGTAGAAGGACATGTAGTGATAGACTTGATTATTTTGAAAGGGAATTTTTGTATGAGGTAGATACACACCATTTTCATTGGAAATCAAATAAGCTAAAATGAGTTTTTCTATGTGAGAGCAGATGCCAAAATGATTGAATCCAAATAAATGGGCTCTAGCTTTGAGAGATCATGAAGCTGCAAAAGGCTAGGAAACCTTAAAGGACCGACTCTAATTCCATGTGGAGATAGCAAGGGATGATAACGGAGAGAGTATATATTAGGGTTCCATGAGCATACCCTTTCTAAGGATACACACAAGAGGGATGCATGTTTATAGAAAGAGGTATTGGAACCTATTGGAAAGTCATAGTTATCTTTGATGTCGATTGAACATCAAAGAAAGTTCATATAAATGTCAATAAGAAAGGGATAGAGAGAGAAAATGAAGGAATTGTAAGCCCTTTTTGACTTCGCTCTCAATCAAGAGTCTCTCCCTCTCTTCTAGGTCTCTCTTGCACTCTCCTCTCTCTCCCTCTTTTCCAATTCTCTCTGCTATCACTCTTTCTCTCTTCCCTATCTTTGTCATCTCTCTTCCCCCTTGATAATACGTACTCATGAGGTCGTTGAAAACACACAAAAACGTGTCAATTTTTGAAACTCACCAATTTAAAGTTTTAATCAAGATTTAAAGAGTATAATGGCGAATAAGGGTCGAATCTATGGAGAATTAGGGAATGTTTGAGGTGTTCTTTAAATTCGATCAAATCATATGTGAAATTGACATGAAAAATTAAGGATTTTAGTAGATTTATAAAGAAGACTTGAAGACAAATCCATAGGATAAAAAATCACACAATTTAGATCAGTATTCACAGAGATATCATGGAGCAAAAATTAAAGAGAAAAATTGATCGCGAAGAGAGAGAAAATCAGAAAATTTCCTAAATTTGACTAATGTAAGCTTCAAAATTGAAACCTAATGATACATGATGAGAGATTAGAAAAAAACCACATAATCTAACCTGAAATCACGCTTAAAATTAGCCAATTGATTGCATGATCAAGGGCTTTTCATTCTGCATGTTCTAAAACAAATTTTGACATTTAGCAGGTGAAATCTCCCTACTTTTTTTAAAAAATCTCACTTTCAAACACTCCATGAGCACAAAAATGAGTCTAGAAGAAGAAAAAAAGCAAGAAATTTAAGGATTGAGATGATTAAACTGTTCGATTATTGTAAACATTCGAGAATTTATTTTTCGTTGAAGAGAGAGAGTATAAATAGGGAAAATTTTGGTGTGGCCGTTAGATTTGGTATTTCATCTTGATCAACGGCTCAAAAGAAATGCTAGAATGCACATCATTGTCATTAAGTTGGGTCCGTCCGATTAGAAATGGTGTGCCCAGATGAAGCCGCGTCATCGAGTGACGTTCAATCGTCGTGCAATGCCTACCGTCTGGTTTGCATCAAACGCATGAGATGTCGCCACCTGTCAACAAAAATCAATTGGGCGCATTTAACCTCAGCCATTATAACTCCTCAGGTGAACGACTGAGATTAAAATATTTTTTAAACAAGAATTGTTGCCCAGTCAAAGTGTGCCGCGTACTCCTTCGAGTAAGTAAAAATCGAGGGCTAAGATTAAATCGTATCTTTTCTTACCGATCGAACACTTCTCATTTCGCCATGTCATCTGCGTAAAATAAACAAAAATATAGTCCCACATGGCAAAAAAAATGGTGCAAATCGTGTATAAAGGTAAGCCATGTTTAGTGGGTTAGCTTATACCCCGAAAAATGATGCTTAACCCACTAATTAAACATGAGCACACATATGCACACAAATACAAACACACACACACACATTCACACACGCAGACACCCATTCACATGTGTGCGCCAAGTGGCGAGACCTCACTCGCCTGTCGCATCAGTTGCCACATCATTGTGCGATAAAAACTCAATTTTTAAATATTTAAAAATTGAAACAAAATTAAAAATTCAGAAAAATTCTAGAAAATTCCTTAAAAGTAGAAAGTTCATAACTTTCAAAAATTACTCCAAATTAATCCAAATTTATTTTTTTGGATCAGAAGTTAAAGAATCTATCATTCTAAAAATTTAAATTTAATAAATAACAAGAGAATAAATTTTTATTTTAAAAATACACTAATTTCTATTAGAAAATAAAACTTACAAAAACAAATGAGCGCATAAAAATATTGTCTCTTATTATTTAACATTAAACCCAATTATAATCTCAAATATAGATGAGAATAATTTAATGTGAAATATATTCTTTAATTATACATAATTATCCCTAAAATAATATATTTTGATATTATAATCCATGAAATGATAGATATGCACTCAAAGTATGATAACATGCATAAGAATGGAATGTTTTATGCCTTAATTTTCATTAAAAATTATATAATTACATGTATAAATTGCATGTTATCACCCCTCTCTCATAGTCAACTCTCTTTCGCTGTGTTGGTGGCTTTCTATCCCCCCTTATTTTTTGTCTCTCTCTCTCCCCCATTTGTCTTTGCCATCTCTCTCTTCAAGGCCCTCTCTTTCTATACCCTTCTTGTACCATCTCTTTCTATCTCTCTCTCTCTTGGTGTTTTTCTCTCTCTATAATTGGTCAGTGAACCATCAACTCAATGTTGACAATCCCTTGATGCTTTCAATGACTATGCTGTTGAAGTGGGGCAAGAAAATTGACCAAGGTTTGATAAGCCCGACTTCCCAAGTTAAAGGTAGGTGAAGGAGAGAAATAATGACATTCTCGTGTAGCAAGGTAAATATTGCTATATCTAGAACGAGCCTTGGCACATAATAGAAATAAAAGAGGACATATTCTCTTATCTTCTTCTAAATGTACTCATGGCCTTGACATCTCAACTTGACTAGGAATAAATACAAGATATATATGAGTGACTTGAAAAAAAATTTTAATTAGTAAGAGGAACTATATTTCAGGCTAGCTTGGGCGTTGAAGAAAGTATGCATTTCAATATGGAAAAGATTTATGAATCCACTCTTGAAATTGTCAAAATTGATGCTTCATATTTCATGGAGTATTCAAATTTTTGGCTTACAAGATCAATGCATTTACCTAAAGGAAAAGGGTGTTGGATACCCTAGATAAGTTCTTAAGATTTATGTAGACCAAGGAAATCTAATTTGGTTTATATATATACTTCCCTATAATTTTGTTCTCATAGTTTAGTATTGTGCATAAGATGGTCGAATCATTCTCTATGGAGGCTACATATTTTGCTACTTCACATTGGGGTTGTGCCTTATGGATGAAGCCCATGTATGCATGCAAAAAGAATATAAAGTTTTTTTGTGGTGATGGAGAGGGATAGATTCAGTTAGCATATATGGACCATATTGAGACCTTCTATATTCTAATTTACCCTTGTGGTAGGGATTTTCCACCATATGTCCATAGAAGACACATAATTATTTAAAATATATTACCACCATGCTTTTATGATGAAAACATTTTTAAGTCAAATAGAGGACAATATTCCTTAAGAACACATGGAATTTTCTCTTCAGATTTCTCATCTAATGAGATAAATGAGATCAATAAATTGCAAGGTTGTAGGAGAAACTCCACAAAGTTGGCTAGATAGACATTGATGGCTATAAAAATTATATATTCAATTGTAAATTAGAATCATTGGTACAATGATGGAGTATGAAATATAAAGGATTTGATTTTGGAGGTTTAAACTTGGAATACAAAAAATCTTCCACCCTATTATAGTAATATTGATGCAGGACCGACGGGGTGAATCGGTCCGGCGCTGATATCCTCTAAGGGGGAACTATGGATGGGATGATCTACGTGTTCTAAATGATGTAAGGACGTCTAAGATCGCCTCAAGCAGCCAACCTTCCGGCGCGTCGTCACAGCGCTCCTGAGGTACGCCGAGTAGGATGGAGCAGGAGTCCTCCCAGATCCGTCGATGCAGGAGAGAGAGCAGCCTCGGGTCGTCGGGGGGGAAGCTCGATCGTCAACCCGGCGGCCGGATCCACGATCCCAATCCCGTACCCGCACGTCACTCAGCCTAACTAGGCCCCGTGGCGGTGGAGACAAGTGCGGGAAAGTACTCGAAGGAAATATAGAACTTCAAAGTAAGAGAAAGGGGATAAGTGCCTAACCTTGCGGGCGCGAGCCCGGTCGGTCAGGGCGAGGGAGGTCGTCGGGCGCGGCAGCGATATCGGAAGCCGGGGCGAGTCGGCAAGGGAGCACGGAGGAGCGGTCGGCGCAGGGCGGGGCGACGATGAGTCGCAACGAGCCGGACGGGTCGCAGCGAACACAATGAAGGCGGGAGGCGGCGTCCTGGGCCTGCTCAGTGGCGTCCGGGCCGGGCTCGAGGCGGTGCCGGGCTCGGCCTGCAGGCCGGTTTGGGGCGGTTCCGGGACCCGGGCTCCGGGTCGCTCCGGGGCCGGCTTGGGCCGTTCTGGGCCGGTTCGGGCCGGTTGGGGGCGGCCCTGGCGGTCTGGACCGGTCGGATCGGTCCGACCTGGGCCGGCTTGGGTCGGGACTGGCCTGGGGCGGTCTGGGACCGGCCGGGCTGGGACCGCCCTGGGCGGCCGCTGCGGAGTCGGGGGGAACCGGGCCGGCTTCGGGGCTGGCTCGGGCCGGCTCGGGGCGGTCCGGAGTGAGGCGAGCAGATCCGGACCGGATCGCGAGAGAGTGGGGGAAGGGGGCCGATTCCCGCTGAGTCGGCTCAGCGGAATCGGTCGCTTCTTTCCTCGTCTGGCTAGGGCTTCTTTTGCAGAGGACGTGAGCGCGCGCGGCGAGGGAAGGCGAGGCGGCGTTTCCGTGGAAGGAAGGGGCGCGGGGCGGCAGCGGCGAGGCGCGCGATCTGGGGCGTAACGGGCTCGCGCGGCGGCTGAGGCGGCTGGCGCGACGGCGGCGGCTGAACAGGGTTGGCGATCGCGGCGGAGGGCCGGCGGCTACGGCGAGCAGAGCGGCGGCAGCGGCGGGCTGTTTCGGGCGGCGACGGAGACGTGGTTCGGCGGCGGCGGCGGCCGGGCGGCGCAGGCGGGCGGTGGCGGCTTGGCGCAGCAGCAACGGCGCGGTCAGGGCGGCGGTAGCAACGGCGGTAGGATCGGCGGCGGCGGCGGCGGCTGCACGCGGCGGCGGCGGATCTCGACGGCGGCTGCACGGCGGCTTGGGCGGCGCGATGACGGCGGCGTGAAGCAGCCCGGGGCTAGGGCAAGGGGTGGCGGCGGAGGCGGCGGCGGCGGCGGCGGAACGATCGGTGCGGCGGCGGCGGCGGCGGCGTCGACGGTTGGACTCCTTCCCTAACCTTCCTTGAGCAGCCACTTGAGAGGGAGAGCACTCTTTTCTTTCTTCAAATGACGGCTAGCGTTTGTGGGGGGGTCCCTTCCCCTCTTATAGAGCCCTTGGCGGGCCAAGAGAGGAAAGGGCCCACTTGAGGCCCACAACCCACACCCATACTCATAGAAATAGAATAAGAGGTTCACAAAAGGGAAAGGGCCTTAGGCTAGGGTCCCGAAACAAAGGGAAACCCACCCAAAGGCCTAAAGAGAGAGAGAGAGACATGCAAAGGCCCGCTTAAACACGTGCGGGCTCAATAAAGTCATAATAAAATAGAAAACGGAAAAGATAGCTCCACGCGCGCGAGCTCGTGGCGAGAAGAGGGTCTCACTTGGTGTAGTGAAACTCGGGATCCTTCGTCTTCGCCTGTCGAGGGGGCTGGACGCGCGTAGGTGTCGGCTCCACCGGCGCCGTAGTGTCATGCCTTGGTGGCGACGGGGGTTGTACGCCACCAAATATGTTCCATCAAACTTAGAAATTCTACTCATGGGTAACTGAATTCAAGGATGATTATCCTTAGGCCCTCAAAAGAGCTATGTTATACTTAGGGGATATAGTTTGAAATATCTCATGAAGGATGTGAAACATAGAGAGGAAGATGTAAAGATATATGAAAATAAAGAATAGATGCGGAAGAGATTCAGGTCTCAAATTTATCTATCCATCTATATATCTATTCACATTGGATGCTCATCAATGGGATAAACAGACATTGATAAAATTTCATGTTAATGCTTTTGGTATTCACACAGGCTATAGGATTCTTTTGGAAGGATTAAAGAGGAATTCTGTACACATATGGAGGTGAATTGTGTAGAAATGGGTTAGTAGTGTCATACACCCTGATGGGAGGTCATGAAATCGTAGTGTTCCTCTTGGGACTATAAACAAAAGGTCCACATGGAAAGATTTTAGAAGAAACCTCCACTCAAATTAAATGAACCACAATAGCCTAATGCATCCAATAATTCTATTAATCCATCCATCCATCCATGCATGTATCTATCATGCTTGCAAAGAACATAGGTAACTTTAACACCTTAAATATAAGTGATATCTAACATTTATTTTGAAAGAGCTCCTAATGTAGCCAAGTTGCAACTCAAGAGCTTATCTCATGAGGCCCATTTAAGACTTTAGGGTGAGAGGGGAGAATCTTTAAAAGCTGACAAGATCTACCAAGAATCACATGGAAGTCAAAAATATCTTCTAGGAACTTACAATATCTTATGCCGGACTTGAAAGCCATCAAAATCAGTCGAAAATTTTCGATTAAAGTCCAAAATCCCTTCATTTATCCATCTATCTATACATCTTTGCATTAATGAATGTATGTGTGTATGTATCTATCAGTCAATTTATAAATCTATGTATCTATATTTCTATAAAATATGTATGTTTGTATGTACGCAGGTATGTATGTATGTATGTATGTATGTATGTATGTATCCATATATCTGCTGTCAGCATATCCAGGTACCTATCTACATCTATATCACGTGAGCTATTTATTAAATTATCCGTTTCGCTGTAATACTTGTTGTCCATACTGGCAATAAAAAAACTATAGATATGTAAGCCAGATAATTCGCCATTTCATCGTTAATTATAGGAGGGAGAGAACCATACGCCAAATTCAGCTTTATCTATCTATCTATCTCTATAAATAAGTAATATACGTATAGAGATTTGCGTAGAGTGTCGCCAAAGCCAGCGCCGCCAGGATAAGCCCTTTCGGCAAATGATGTTCACCGCCGACATCGAACAGGTCAACGCCGCAACCGGCCCCATCGATTTTTCAGCGGTCTTACTCATCCCCAGCGGCCATGAGACTGTAAGGCGTAAGCTACAGGAGATCTCAAAAGATGAGAAAGGAGGAAAATGACATAGTAGCCGCCATGCTGTGGGATACATGAAAATGACAAATAACCATAAAATAACTCGAGGAATGCGACAGGAGCTAGAGAGAGATTAAAAGAGACATGAAACCGTGACAGCCGGTAACTGGGCATCAATGGAAACAAGAGAGAGAGGAGAGAGGGAGAGAGAGAAATTTTGTTTTGTGCGATGGTCGGAAGTCGGAACATTCTTTATTTCATTTCCCAACGTGCCAAATTCTCTCTCTTTTGCGACCCACAAGAGGAAAGCCTCTCTCTCTTTCTCTTTCTAGGCAAACTCTCCGTGATGACGATTTCTAAAGTTTTTGCCAGGACTTATCAATGAATCTTTAAAAGAAAGCAAACGGGGAGGAAATATGATCATTCCAACTATGGAAAAACCATTCCTCCTCTTCATTTTCATAATTCTCCGACCCACGATCACCAGCGGCGCCCCCGCCATCAGCGGCGGCGAGACGGTAGAGATGGGAAAGTGGGTGAGGGAAATACGGCGGCGGATTCACGAAGTTCCGGAGTTGGCTTTTGAAGAGGTGGAGACGAGTAAGCTTGTGAGGAGGGAGCTTGATGCCATGGGTGTTTCTTATCGGTTTCCTGTCGCTATTACTGGTGTCGTTGCTTCTATTGGGTCGGGGAAACCCCCCTTCGTTGCTCTCCGAGCAGATATGGATGCTCTTCCTATTCAGGTTTTATCTTCTTATTCTCCTTCATCTATCCCTCTCTCTCAGTCTATCTCTCCTCACTCCCTCTCTGAGTCTATCTCTCCGCGCTCCTCTCCTCTCTCTCTTTCTATTTTTCATCCGTCTATCGATCTCTCTTTCTCCATCGATCTCTATCTTTCTTGTTACCCATCTTTATTTGTCTCTCTCGCTCTCTCTCTCTCTCTCTTAGTGTCCTTCTCTCTATCCATCCTGAACTTTTAGTACTATATCTTCATTATCATCTTCTTATTCGTTTGTCAATCTTCAACACCAACTGCTTCTCCATTCATCACCAACACTACCTTCATCATCGGCATAATCGTAGTTATCATCATCATCATCCTCATTATCACCGACGCTACATTCATCATCATCATCATCATCATCATCATCACCACCACCACAATCACCCATAATCATCACCATCCGTTAATTTTGCAGGAGGATGTGGAATGGGAGCACAAGAGCAAGGTTCCCGGCAAGATGCATGCTTGCGGACATGACGCCCACGTCGCCATGCTCCTCGGCGCAGCTCGCCTTCTCAAAGCCCGCGAGGCCCATCTCCAGGCACTCTCTCAGTCTATATCTCGCTCTCTCTCTCTATCTATATTTCCATCGATCAGTCTAACTATGTATACGTAACCTAAACATCTATATACCTGGGTGTGAATGTGTATCCTATCCATTTATATGTATATATATATATGTGTGTGTATATATTCTCTCTCTCTCTCTCTCTAGAGGATGATACCGAGAGTGCACCGCGCTGCAGGGGACAGTACGACTGATCTTCCAGCCGGCAGAGGAGGCTGGAAACGGTGCCATGAAGATGATCCAAGAAGGAGCGCTGGACGAGATCGAAGCAATCTTCGCCGCCCACGTGTCCCACGAGCACCCCACGTCCATCATTTCCTCCGTGCCCGGGTCCATCCTTGCCGGATGCGGATTCTTCAGAGGTGTAATCACCAAGTCCACGAGCGGAGCCAACCCCATCCTCGCTGGCAGCGCCTCAGTTGTGGCGCTACAGACGCTTGTGTCACGTGAGGCTGACCCTCTTGACCCTCAACTCGTCTCTGTCACTTCCTTTCAAAGTGCTACTACTGCCCTACACCAGATTCCTGGTTCCGCAGCCATTGCTGGCACCTTCCGCGCCTTCTCCGTTGCTACATTCCGCCGCCTCCGCCGCCGAATCGAGCAGGTAGAATCCCCGTTTTTCGTATTCTTCCAGGGTTTCTCTGCTTCATTATCTTCTTCTGCAAGGGTTTCTTCTTATTCATCATTTGCTTCCAGGGTTTCTTCTTTTTCATCTTCTTCTAAGCTTTCTTCTTATTCGTCATCTTCTTTTAGGGATAGTAATTATGATGATTGGAAAATCGCAGGTGATCGTGGAGCAGGCTAGGGTTTATGGGTGTGTTGCGGAGGTTGACTTTTTTGAAGAGAAACAATTCTACCCGCCGACGGTCAACGACGAGGAGATGGTGGCGCTGGTGAAAGAGGTCGCCGTTGACCTGCTTGGGCCCGACAAGTACTGGACTGCCATACGCAGGATGGGAGCAGAGGACTTCTCTTTTCTATTCTCAAATCGTCCCTTCCGCATTCTTCTACGTTGGGACCATGAACAAGGAGCTGGGCTCGGATGAGAATGGGCATTCCCCATTGTTCATGATCGATGAGGATGCGCTGCCCACTGGGGCTACTATACATTCTGCCATTGCAGAGAGATACCTCTCGCAGAGAGCTTCTAAGGATAAAGCACCAAGGAGCTAGATCAGTTGAAGAACAAGCCCGTCTACTGAAAGAAATATAATGTGGGCCTCTCTCTCACAGTCCATCATGAAACTTTGTGAGTTTTTGCACAATATTGCTCCCTCTGAACTCTCAAGAAAGATAAGAGAAAGCAAGGTAATATTATTGGGTGGTCAACCGATGTATGGAAAGGGAGAGAGAGATGTGTGCAAGTCGCGGTATCCTCTAAGGATATGTGTCATAACTCATGTCAGTCAAGTCAAGTCAAGTCAAGTTAACAATAAATTCCTTTGGAAAACAATGATGGGTGGCATTTCATTGAAAGATGGGGTATGATGGATCTATTGCCATTTTAAAGCCTAAACTCAGATTGGTTTATTAGTATCAAATAACGCTCAATTACTCTAAATTATTCATTTCCAATCTTAAAATTTAGAATTTTTATTGTGATCCCCAAATAATAGAGCATGAATGTTTAATAATCAAACTATTGTAATTGAACCATGGTTTCTTAAAATCAAACTAAACTTTATCAGAAAGACAACCCATTGAATTATCCAAATGTTGCTGATGGTCAGCAGGATATGCCCATAGAAAGTGATGCCTCAATAGCCAAGGATGGTCTAAAATGCTTGAAAAAACTTTGAAGTATGGATGACCAATGATCAGTGAATAGAATGATTGTCATAGAAATATAATTTTTAGTGAGTGGAAGATATTTAATCTCCGCAAAAAATGTGATTCTAAAATGTCTAGATACCAAGAATGGGATGTCATGAAAATTATTTACTTACCTTATAGATATATTAGAGTATAAGTTATTGTGATAAGATGTAGAACAAGGTTAGAAATTAGAAGGGACAATCAAGAAAGGTAGGATGCCCCTACAGGATTCCTTGACCTCATCACAATCATAATGAATGTCTTGATTTATGGATATTATTTGGCGTATAAGCCAATCACACTTTCATATATCTTGTTTATGTTCACTAAAATGAAATTTATTTATTGTCACTCTTCTATGATGTTTGTAATAAAGTCCATGAGCATATCCAATGACTGATTGAATTATAAAAAGTCAAATTCAATAAATAACAAGAGAATAAATTTTTATTTCAAAAATGCACTCATTTATTTTAGAAAATAAAACTTGGAAAAATAAATGAGTGTATAAAAAATATATTATCTTATTATTTAACATTAAAACCTAAATATAATCTCAAATAAAAATTATAATACTCTGTAGTAGACTTCAGATTTCCTTTGTCCTCATCATATCTATCATAAAAATAGGCCTAAATATGAAGATGATCGTGACATTGATAGATGAGCTCTTTGCCAAGGTCATTCTTGATGAAATTAAAAACCCATAATGCACCCTCCCAATGCATTATATGAGGTTCTTGCATGAACTAACTAAGGATACTAGCAAAATTAGTATGAGGGCGAGTAACTATTAGATAGATCAGCTTGCCTAGTAGACATTGATCGCAGTTAACATCTACCATCATAGGTGTATCACTACCCTAGAAGTTAAATCGTGTCTCTAAGGAGGATTTATCTAGTTTAAATCCAAACATACTTCCTCTAAGACCACTAACTTACATGAATGATAAGCAAACTCAATCCCAAGGAAATACTATGGTGTTTGCCAATCACGTGTCACAAAGTGCATCTAAAGATAAGCTTTACTAGTAGAGATGCCAGACTCATCACCATAAATCTAGGGAATGTCATCCGCATATATTTCAAGGGTCATGAAGCCCAATGATGTGATCTTGCACATCACTATTGGAGCAGTCTTGCAAGCATTAAAGCCACAAGCCATGAGAAGACCATTGAACTTAGAAAAATAGGCACAATGACTCTATTTGAGCACATATGTGGCATCACATCAAAGACAAATCTCATGAACCTTCCCCAAAGCAACATACCCAAGAGGTTGCGCTACAAAGGCCTGTTTTGCTACATCACCATATAAGAAGGTATTGGAGATGTCTAAATGATAGACAAGATTGACAACAAAAGATTAAAGAACTCATCTAGAGTTTCATGTGGACAATGAAATAGAACGTCTCAATATAAGTAATGCCATGTGCCCCAATGAATCCTTTACATACTAACTGGCTGTTGTGACGGGCCATGGTGCCATCTAAATGACACTTCAGCGTGAAAACCTACTTGCATGTCCCAATGTTGACATGAGTAAGCCATGATACTAATCCCCATGTACTAAGATGCACCAGGGCAGTGACAAATGGCCCGAAGCAAAGAGGAAGGGAGAGGGGATACTTCGGCCCCTTGAGGCTGTTGGCGGCATTAGCAGCACGAAGGTAGTAGAGTGGGGATGGTGGCTTTAATTGAGCAACAACACCATCACAAAATAAATTCAATTTATCTTAGCTCTTGTATGATATAAATGGTAAAGACAAATTATATTGAGTGACTGAAGAGGAGTAATTAAGCCTCTATTTATAGAGGAGAGATAAGACACATGTGGATTAATACCCCTAGAATAAGAAAAATGGGAGGCTCCGAGGAGATCACGCATCTTAGTAATACTCTCACCCAAGCATCCTAAAACTTTGGATTTCTCATTATATCTAGTGCAATACGCCATTTAGTTGGATGTATCTAAAAACTTTGAACTATTTTACAAGTTGATTTAGCCCTCAAAAGTTGACTCGCAATATTTATTTTTTGACATTGATTTAAACTTGACCCTTGAATTTGACTTGAGTTGGTCTTCATCTGGAATTCTTGTCCTTGTTTTAGTGGACCTTCATTTTACTTTTAACTTGCTTTTTCATAACCTTGATTTCAAGTGGATTGACTTGGCTCACTATGGAAGGTTTTAATTATGTTTGATTAATAATTTTTCATCTAATATTGTTTATTAGAATAAAGATGGTATATAAAAATGGTGGCTAACAACTCTTCGCCCTAAAAATCTAGATAGGGTGATAAATTAACTAAGAGAGGAGGGGTACATTAATTTTTTTATGTCTGTATGTTTACTAATTAATTTTAGATTCCTTGATAATTTTCTCATCTTTCATCTCTTGGTGGCCAAAGAATTTTCTTACCCTATTTCAAGAGATAATGTCCCATATTTCCAACCTCTTGGGAGTTCCACTTCCACCAATTACTAGTAAAATTGTCATATGATTGTGGTGTTCACATACACAATATGTGCACCATGTGCATGCAACTATTTGACTTAACTTAGACATCTTTGTGGTACTACCTAGCTCTTACTATCTCACATAGGTTGACCTCCACATTTTCTCTTCAAGAAAGTTTCTTCTTTAAAGTCCCATGAACCTTGTCACCCCACTCCCTAATGCCTTCTTTGAGTGGGTTCATTTAAACTCTACATTGTTAGATCTTGCAAGACAAGGAAAGAAACAAATACCCTTGACAACTACTCAACTCATTGACTCAAAAATTGTTCATCCCTTTCCTTGGTGAGTAAGTTTGACTCATAGAAGTCCTTCTAAGTGTGTAAAGGAGGCCCCGACATCCTTATAATGTCTAAGACAACAGATGATAATAAACTTAATAAGACATGCCTACATAATTAGATAAATATGATGATGAAAATAGACTAAGCTAATTGAATAAAATATAATAGGATGAAATAAACTTCAATAACATAGGATGAAGAGATTCTCCCTTGGCCTTGAGTTGACTTTAACTTTGACTTTGTCCTCATCTTTTGTTGTTTGCTATTCAATGTGACTTTTCTTGTTGGCTTCAACCTTTCTATCTTGTGTAGAATTTGACTTGCAAACAAAATTGGATAAGTCCACTTGCATAAATATAGGTTATGAATGTAAATCAATCAATTAATCAATGTAATTTAGATCATATAAATGCATATTTCAATATCAGAGTTCGTAGAATATATATATATATATATATATATATATATATATATGCAAGCTCACATATCAAAGTTGTACTCAACTCTTCGAATATAATCTTAAACATTTAAGATAGTGGCAAGTCAAGGTTGACTCCACAAGGAGGATGGTTAAAATATTTAAATGAAAGAATATTTTTTGTACTTCTAGATTAAGAAAGTGGAAATGATCAATGAAAATAAGAGAAACATACATGAACTTGCAATGATCCAATCAATCATTTGATCTCCTTTCAAAGATCTAAAATTCTTAATCGGATAGTGGAGTGGTTATTTAGGGTTGAAAATGTGAAAATATGGATGTAAATAATTGAGAAAATGGAAGAGATCAAAATTAATAAACCCTAATCTAATGGTTCGCGATCAAAACAATCATTCTAGATATACTCTCCATTCAATCACTCCTTCGAGAATCGGTACACCTCATTCGGATTGGCAAACTTGCATCAAACATGAGGAATGAATATCAAAGAGAAGAAACTCACTAAAAGTGATGTTTGGTACATGAAGAATGATTGATTTGGCCCATTGACACTGAAAAATTATAGTTTTTTCAAGGTCAGAATTTGAATGGGCCATAGTAAGGACAAAGAGTGAAATGATGAGCACGCCCCACAAAATTTCAACCCTAAATCCTTTGGGATCATGAGATATCATGATTTCAATTTGGAGCATTTCTAGTTTCCTAAACATATGCTTGAATTGATCACAACCATTGATTTTGACAAAATCTTGATCAAAATCTCTAAAAATTACAGCACATGTCACCATTTGATTTGCATAGGGAATGGGGAGGGGTTGTGCTGGCTGTCAGATCAGATCCATAAAATTTAGGCAACTTATAATTATGCCACATGGCACACATTGCTTCCTTGCATGTGAGCAGAATATCAAGATGTATGCTTACCACTCATCATGTAGATCGTGTATCCATCGCTCTAGGAAGCTCCATGTGGCACGCTACAATTAATTTGATCCTAGGGCCCATTCCATAGGATCAAACGACCTTGATATTTCCCTTAATGGCGCTACGTGTGCACTCATTTTTCACTGAGTGGCGCCACCCCTTCTAGCCACGTGTCCACACTACGACATCAGCATGAGCAAATAAACTCCTATTTTCTGATTTTAAATTCCTTAAAAATCCTAGAAAATAGAAAAATCTTAGAAAAATTAAAATCAAATTCTAAAAAAGACAAAAAAAAGAAAAATTATAGGTAAAAGACAAACTTAAAACAGTCATATATTTTCATAGAAAATACATTTTTGAATAATTTTTTTTTGTCATTTGTTCTTGTTTTGTCATCTTTTTCATCATATCATTGCAATTAAACTACAAATGAGCTAGAAAATTTAAATAATTATATTTTTGTTATATTTTCTTCATATTTTTGTCCTTGTCGTCCTTCATTTCTAACTTACAATCATGAAAATTCTGCACACATGATTAAATCATCCTAATTTGACCTTGAAAAAGGTGAAACATCAATTATGCATAATATTAACTACAATTTAATAAAAATTCAGCTTTTGAAGGATATAATATGATGAATGAAAAAATTTCATCAAAACATGATAAAATCCATAATAATAATGTAAATTATGCCTTAAAATCATTAAAAAATAATGGATTGAACATGGAAAAATGCATGTTATAAATATGTCTATCAACATAAATATACTCTACATAGTATAGATATTTAGAATTTTTTTAAATAGATAAGCAAATTTTAAATACACATGGATATATATACACGAATCTATTGATATCTATGTATCATAGATATTTATATTTCTGAAATATACATAAGAACACATATTTATGAATCTATCTATATGCAAAAACTCTTTATATATAGATCTATATGGTTCCATCTCTATATATCATGGTTCATCATAGTTTTGCAATGTATGTGAAGAAACTATGGATATATATATATAAACTATAAGACTACATACATACTCTATCCGTAAGTCTATGTTATATTCGTGTTTATATTTATTTAATGTACATTCAGAAACTATATTTATATGCAGATGTAGATATATACGAGTTTATCTACAAATAAATACTATAGATATTTATATTTTTGCAATAGGTATGCATATATATATATATATATGAATCTGCCTATAGGTTTATATATTTTATATATATTATATATATTTATATATGATGTAAAAACTATATAAATTTGTCAACATATAATCTGTGTAATTTTTTTTGCAATAGATAGGTAGAAAGCATATATATATATATATATATATATATATGTTACTGATTTATATTTCTAGAATAGATATACAAAAACTATACATAATATACCAAGATATATGGATCTGTATCTAAATGTTTCTGCCTATCTATATATATATATTATTGTTATTCATATTGCTGCTAAATAGATGCAAAACTATATTATCTAGGATTCTATGAAAATAATTACATATTAGAGTTTTAGCTATCTATTTATTCTATGTGACAAGAAAATAATTTATATAAATTATTCTATGTGACAAGCATATATATTTTAATTTATATAAATATGTGCATATCTCATAATTCTCTGCACATAATTATATAAATATGTGCACAATTTATACATTTTCTACATAAAATTTAGGATTCTATGTGAAAAGAATTTTCTACTCCAATTCCTTGACTCCTCGCACCTTTTTTTACTTGCAACCATAAGCACATACCTTTCAAAAAAAAATTGGCTGGCATAATCAACATTATGAGATTCATTTAGTTCATAAATTTACAATCATCAATAAATTGACATGAATCAACATGGAAGTGTGATTGGCTTATAAGTCACATAATATCCATCAATTTCCCACTTAGACGAAAAACCAATTGCCATTATCGACTAAAGAATTTCATTTATTAAAATTAGATATGCAATCACCATCATATTGATTTATTGTTAGAACAAGATGTCATAATTTTCTTTAAACTACACCAAGTGACGAGGTTTATCCCAAGTATGCCCAATAAATGAAAGTAGACTACTGATTGCCTTTGTCACTTATGTAACTGAAATCCTGGGAGGCTATAGATTCATAAGAATTTGATAAATTACCTAAATCTTGTGTTAATGATTATTTCTTGATGACTGTGAATTGATGAATAAAATGAATCTCATAATATTGATTATGCCAGCCATTTTTTTAAAGTTATCCTAAAGAATAACACTATTTGATCTAACTCATATGATGAGTATAGCTGATCTTGCAACCATCTGTGTGGAGACACTAAGCATAGATAGTAGATGCTCTTTGGAGAAAGAGTTCACTAAATTGATCCATATGAATCCTTGAATGGTAATTATAACTATGTGTCAATCATGTTGATTCATGTAATAGTTATATATGTTGTCTATTGACTTGAGACACCAAATATATCTTGTGGATGGATGATGTTGTTTTGATTATGACTTATGAAACTCTAGTCACAAGATCTCTAAAATATTATATACTGGATACAACATGAAGTCCTCGAAGGTGATTGTGTGGTCAAGATGGGATTGTCCACCCTCAATATTTGAGAAGATTGAATCAAGCAATGATATACGATGAAATCCTTGGCCAAGGTAGTAGAGATATTAGAGGAGTTTCCAATGATTTACTACACGCATCAATACTAGCTTTAATGAATAATTAGGTTTTGACAGTTGATCATTCCCTAAGTTTTTCATGAGTTTTGTGCATAAAAAAGATTATACATACATGGGAACTGATGAAGGTAAGGTTCCATACGAGAGTTCTTATATACTCTATATTTTTTAGAGTACATGGTGTAGTTTGGCACTCAACAAGCTGGCAACTCAAGCTATCGATTGGTCTAAATCGATCCTTCATCAATTAATTTATATGTTCATGTAGATAATTAATAAACATTTACTAATAAGGTGTTATTGGCTTTATAGAGATATTAACTAGTGATATATATAGACCTAGAAGATCACACACATAAAGTGTATGGATGTTGGTGGATATAGACATAATTTTGAGGTTTTTTTAAAAAAATACACCAAATGTCTATAAAAAGAGAGAGAATGACCACTACCAAAGGTGCCCATGCAAGCGTTGTGCTCATGTAAGCCTTTTTATCTCTTAGTGAAGAGCTTTTGAAGAGGAGATCCAACTATCTGGAGATTGTGAGGATACGTCTTAAGGTTAGACACTTGAACAACTTCAAGAACTCTTTCGAGAGAACCCGGTAAGTATGTTTCATCATACATATTAGATGATAGTATCATTTGTTCTTGGTGCCTTAATATTTTCAATATCTAATTCAATGTATTCCACCGTACTTGATGTTTTGATCAAAATTTTGGAAGGTTCATTGACCTCAAAACCCAACAACCATGACATTCAAGTGGTGATCTCTATAGTGAGTAATTAGAACTTTCACCAGCTCATCAATCATAGTGAGGTGGATTGTCATTAAGTGTAGACTAGCTGCTACACAACATCATTGCAACACCACACTCCAATTAGAGGAGCATCTCACATACTTCATCATTGAAGATTTAAGACAAATGATTTGTGACACCTTGTGGAATAAGCTTGGCTCACTTAACATCTATCCTCAACTTGAGGGATATTTTGAGTGAGCCTCTATATGGTCCTAATGTTATTTTCTTCTCTTTCTCTCTGTATTGTATGGTCTCTTCCGCTTAAGTTGGAGCTTATATGTTGACATGCCTAGATTGGAACACAAAGAATCATATGACACACCAAGGAGGCTTTTGGTGAAGATGTGGGCAAATTGACTCGATAATGGCACATGAGGTGTTGAAATAACTCTCTGCAATACCTTGTCATGGATAAAGTGACACTTGATCTCATTATGCTTGGTTTTCTCTTGAGATGCAAGGTTTTTGAGCTATAAGGATAGCCAATTGGTTTTCTCAATGCATGTGTGTAGCCTTGGAGTTGTGATGCTGAAGTCTTGTAGGAAAGAATATAGCCACACCATTTGACAAGAATTAGTACCCATAGCTCAATACTTAGGTTTCACATTAGAACAAGAAATTATTTTTTTTGCTTATAGGAATGCTTGGTGACCAAATTACCTGCAGTACCTTGAAGATGATTTCCATCCTCCTTTGTCCTCGAAATATCCAAAATCAAAATAGGCCTCAATGCCAAATATAGGTTTTCTTGGGCCACACTTAACGTATGCAAAAACCTATAATGCACCATCCTTGTGCACCATGAAAATTTTTGCATTAGCTTACTTAGAACACTAATACCATAAGTAATATTGGGAAGATTAATTCTCAAATAGATGCCAATAGCTATTGGCATCCATCATTATATTTGATTAATTGTCCTAGAACTTTGGTCATGCCTCCAAGGGCATGTAGTTGGTTTACACCCCCAATAACCTTGTCATTTGAAGAAGATCTAGGGCATCTATCTCTAGAGATAATTCTTTCTTCCCTCATTGGTAAGCAAACTCAATCCAAGAAAATATTTTCAAGTCATGCATCACTGAGTGAATATAAGCCCTTTAGTGGCATTTTTCCTAACTCTCTCTCTCTCTCTCTTTCTCACTCTCGATCATGTAGGGTTTTGTACATGATTTCATGCATGCATCTCTCTCATCCTTCCTCCCCTTTCCCTCTCCTTCTTCACTAGAATGGAGCATTTTCCACATGGTATGAAATCCCTTGATTTAGGGTCGTACCTGAGGGAATCTATGGATCTCCTTGACAATTTCCCATTACCACGCTAACAAGAAGCACATGCTCTAGCACCACCTTTGATGGGCGCACTATCTCTAGCATTGTTCTTACTAGCAACGATCTCCTCTTCATTACTTGGCCCATGACTGCCCCATCAAGGGAGCCTACTGATAACATGCATATATAACTTCAATTCTCGTCTTATTTAACTAATATTCATGCTTATTTTATGAAATTATAATGCATGTCATCATAGTTTTATGAATTTTCTCTATTGGTATGCCATTTTACTAAAGTCCATATTTTTGCTTTATTTAGGGTTAATTATGTGTTATATTGATGTTTGATCTTTTAAAAGGTTAAATAATTGGAAATTAACCACTTTATTTCAGTTATTTTGACTTTATTTGATAATTAAAAGAATTAATTTCAAGAAGTGAGTGATGAGATAATATGAAGTAGAATTTTAAATGGATTATTTATGATTATTTTGAATTCACCATATTTTTCTTATTACAATTTATAATTTTTGGTGGCATGATATTAAATATGAAGAAATTTTTGATCCAATGGAGAAAATTTGAGTAAAAAAAGAGTTCTATAAAGAAAGATATGAATTTCTGAATTTTATAGAATTTTTTGGATTTTATTTTGATTTTTCAGGCATTTTCTGGATTTTCTGGATTTAATTCCTTTTAAAAAAGGGAGAAATCGTGGGGAGAAAATCATGGGATCGTGGCCCACTTAAATTGTGCAATCTCAGTTGTTGAATCATCCTTCAGCGAATCGGATGGTCCGCGATTTTTGGGATGAAATTTCCTATAAAACCAAAGTTCTTCATTTGTAAACCTAACGCTTGATTGAATCGTGAAGAGATTAAGCAATTTTGGAGAAAAATCTTGAGTTCTTCGTGATCCCCTTGCATTTTTGACTTAATTCCGATAAGATTGAGGCAGGATTGAGCACGAATCATTTTAAGAATTGATCGAATTCTCCCCTTGAACGCCGAACGTACGTCGAAGAAGAAACCGATCAAATACACTTCAATCAATGCGATTTGGAGCCTAATCTTCACGTCAATCAGTTTAGTAGTGTGAATTTATCATTCCTCTTGCAATAATTGCAGTTTAGATTAGATTTAGATAGGTAATTTCACTCTAGAAATCGAATTGTTCTTCATTTCGCCCAAATTTAGGTGCGAACTTTGCTGATTTTTGAAGCACAGATTTCTACCTGATTTTAAATCCAAATAATTTGATTTTGGTTTCATTGGATTCCTTGTTACATCAGCTTTCTATGGATTGGTAAATCATAAAATTTCATTACCATTTGACCCTCCAATTTAACGCTTTTTACCATCGACTATTCATTTTCAATCCGAATTTGGACGTTTAATTACGGGAGCAATTACTCTCAAAATACAAGGTAAAATTGGACGATTTTGGTCTTTTTGGAATTTTCTGGTTGTTTGAATATCATTTGGTCAATCAATTTGATGATTTAAACTGAAGTGTTCATTTCGGGAATTTTTCTGATCTTTGATTTTCAATAAATCATAGTAAATCCAATTCTTCTTGAAAAATCACGAAATTATATATCAAAAATTTCCATTTTCTATCTAGTTTTCTGAATATATAATTTGATTAATATTTTACTTTCATTTGGTTAGTCAATTTGATGATTAAAACCGATGTGTTCATTTTGGGATTTTTCTGATCTTTGATTTTCAATAAATCATAGTAAATCCAATTCTTCTATAAAAATCATGAATTATATATAAAATTTTTTATCTTCTCTCTAGTTTTTGAATATATAATTTTTGTAATATTTTACTCTCTTTTTATTTTTTGATTTTACAGAAAGTCATTGGTTGGTCAAAGTCAATGCTTTGACCTTGGCTTTTGAACTTTTCTTTGTCAAATCATTTTTTAAGTTCTTAAAATATCTTCTCTCAGATATTGATATCATATACATTGATTATATATCACTTTCATTTCTTAAAATTTCTATTTGAACCTAAGTTTGACCAAGTCAACTGTTCGATCAAAGTTAACCGTGTTATTTGTGGATCGACTCAATCTTTACACTATACTTGATTTCATATTTTTTTTTTATTGTGAGTTTGGAATTATAAATTTTTTTTGACCGAAGTTTGTGTGTTTTCAACGACTGCATAAAATGCTTCGTCACCTACTTAGCGCAATCATACGTGCAACACCCTACTTTGTAGCACTTGCTCCCATGCTAGCCTTGCTTGAAGAACCCCACCAAGGCTGCCATGCAATTCGCGCCCTGCTATGCAATGCTTGCTACAACAATTCCCTACTTGGTGCACTTTGCCTAACATTGTTGCCTAGTGCCCCCTCCATAGGGTTGCCTTTTTTGACACATCCCATCCAAAAGTGTATGCTTGCATGTGCACCCTATTATATCGCTGTCTTAGTGCTGAGATCCTTTCATGTCCTTGTTTCTCTTCTCATGGTACTCACACTTGGTTTGAAAAGTTCCACATTCATTGTATTTTCTTACTCACTTATGGCAAACGAGGATCTGAAACTTGAGGAGGCGATTTTTTAGGATGAAGCCATCATCACATGGATGCTCAAGATGTCAATTCCCTCCATTGGTGAGTCAGTGCAACTTATATCCCATTCCAAGGCTATTTGGGACAAGAGGGATTGTATTTATGGATAAAAGTCCAATATCTCTCACATAGTGAATGTCTATGAGATATTCTTCCAGATGAAGCCATCCACATGCAGTCTTCAAGATTCCTATGCTTTGCCTTCATGGTCTTCTCAACCCATTGAAGATTGATCTGTCACAAACCAATGATCTTACAATGTGGCATCATTATGGAGAGGAGCTTTCAGTTGTCCTTTTCCTTGCCTTGACTCTTTGCTTAGCTCTCCACCCAAGAACATGACCTTGAGTGAGATGCATTTACTAACTCTAGGCGACACCTTCTTTACTACTCTTGATGGGATATGATGCACAATATGCTTTCAAAATTTTAATCAAAGCATTGAACATAGAAGAATACATCAAATTGAACATGGTATTGTATGTCTTTCAGGTAGATCACTCATTTCCTATTATATTCTTTGGTCCATGGCTTCACAAGTCATTTGTTGGTTCCATTATATCCATTACACATTAACATGGTTATAGAACTTGCAATGATCTAGTTTGAGGTGTGATAATGTGCTTTTGGTAAATTCATATTCATCATTATTAAATAATTTTAATGTTTAATTCTTGCTGAGATGTGGCACATTGTCAAGTTTTTATAATTATTTTGCATTCACTATGTTATTACACTCGCATGTTCATATTTTATGCAATTCGTGGTAGTTCGGTGCATATATGCTTGACCTTTTCAAGGCCAAATGATTGTGAATTAGCTAAATCACTTGTTTGAAAATTTTTAAGTTAAGCCTCTTGTATTTACCAAACTTCTCGAAAACAACACGTGGGAAAAGTGTTTTAATTTCTCTAGAGCCACCTGAAGACACTAAATTGCATTGATTGATGGCACCAATCAGACCCCAGCAATGCATGGGTGAGAGAACCGCGAGATTGCATAAAAATTAGACACATGGTGCACAACTTTAGCTGTTTTTTTTTTTTTGCATATTTTCATTAGACTAACTGAAAAGTGCCTAGTGGCACAACATGATTCCGCATAAAAATTTCTTTTAGCTAAATAGATCAAAAGATGACATGTTTAACAAAGGGCACCGACAATAATTATTACCCAAAAATGTGAGGCAATGCTTGGATACACCACATTGGGCACAACTACTATTTTTCTCCAAACAAAGAGGGGGATGGACATGTGATGGCATCACAAAACTTGGGCAAATGGGATACCATATTTTTTAATGGCACCACGTGGCATGGTCTAGGCCCTTGTAGTTTTCTATCACCTCTTTTCGTCTCTATCCTCTCTCCTCTCCATCAAAGGGATGGTGTGGACAAATCATGAATGTCACACATCTTGAAAGGGAAATCAGATGACCATGATTCATTACGATCATCGTCAAGCTTGTTCATTATTGTCTTTTCATTTTGCCTCCATCTTAGCCCTAGTAATTACTTCTAGCTGCCTGAAAGCTAATTCGGATCCCCAATTGCACTTATTGTTTCCAAGAAATAAGTTTTGGTGGTGTATTCTTTGTTTGAACTTTGGAGATTCATCAAGATGATTGTGTAATAGTAGCCCTGATCTAGTTCTAATTGGGTTAATCTCTCCATATATCCCTATTAGTAGAAAGTTAAAACATTTTTCAGCAACTTTCATTTAGATTATTAGGTATTATTTCACTTTAACTCTCCTCATCCCTTTCTCGATCTGAATTTCTTTATGCATTATCTGCTTTAATGCATCCCAGTTTGACAAATCTTAGGCTTTTTGGAAAGCTCATTTAATTTGCCTTTGAAATCCATTTTCATCTCTATCATCTAACACTTTCACTATCTGCTTCACTAAAATTTTTCCAAGTGTCAACAATAATTGTGTTATACTTAATTCTCCATGGATTCAACTTCAACTTGCCACCATGGTAGTTTTAATTATTATTCTTGAAGAGCTGAGTAATTTTTCCTTAAGACATAATTTAACATTTAATCTCCATCTTAGTTATGTTATCTTCATTGTTAGGACTTTTGCGTGGGAAAAAATAAGTTAACATTCACAAAAAACAAAATAATAAGTTTAGAAGGAATTACGTAGCTTGGGGGAAAAAATACTTAGTAGGGTCAAAGGTAATAACCAAAATCAAGAAAAAAAATCCATGAATACAAAAATCAAGATAGAGGGTCCATCGAATAGAGAATATCTGAAAAAACCAAACAATGATATTTGAAAAGCTTCATGATTTTAATTAATACAATGGATAACACTATGAATGATACAAAATTTAAAAAATAATTCAAATTCCTATAATTCATCAGAAGAAATGCACAAGACAACAAGTACAACATGGAAGGACCACTACCCACAACATTGATTGTTTGCATCAGGTATTTTAAACAGTAGGAAAAGATTCTTGACTAAGGGGAAAATGCAAAGACAAATGACTAATGGATTCCATCACATATATTAAGGTAAAAATATACAAGCAATAAGAATAAAACTTCACCTCTTCCAAAAATGCATAAACCATGTGTGTTATCTACATAAATCTATTAATAAAAATGCTAAGACAATAAATTTCTGAAACCACTATGAAATTTAAGAAGCCCCCTTCCAAGTTATAGATTGCAGTTCCTTGTAGAAAAACTGACTTCCTCCAACATCTTTATTCAAACAATATTTTAGAGTTAGGTGTATTATGTACAACATAAAATATGAAAATTTGTGAGACAGATTTACCCCAAGATAGGGTCTACATGTTATGGAAAAATATGTGAGAGTAAACCAAAAGAAACTTAGAAAGTTTTCCCTGATAAATATTTAGAACTTTGGCAACAAGAAGATAAAAATTTCCTAGATATTCTCTTTTCTAAATCTAGAGAGGAAGGAAAGTGACTTCTTCAAAGATACATCATCACAAGAAAATGCAAAAAAAAAGAAGAAAAAATCTCATTTCTTAGTTGGAACTGCCTAGGTAATGGAAACCTGTAATCCAAAATTTTCTAAATGAATAAAGAAAGTCAAAAAAATTGATCATTTTTAAGTATCACTGTTGCAATAGAGGGAACTATCGTGGTCCTTGATAGAATTCATAATGACATCCAATTGTCTATGGTTAGTGGTGGATAGTAGGAGATAACTTGGTGAATTCAACCATGGTTTTTTTAGTTAGCATATCAGATTGTTTATAAACACAAACACCTTCACAGATTATATATGCATCATATAATTAGCACATAAAGGGAAATATTTTGGATAGACTTTTAAAATTACTCCAACATTCCAGCCTTTTCTCAACATCTACCACTGCTTCTTGCTTGAACTTGAAACTTTGAAAATGTCCAAGACACAAATGGAGTACTTAGGGATAGGATAATTTTAAAAAAAAAAAAAATATATTCCTTGAATTCCTTTATCCATGATCTAGGCATTTAAGCAAAATATTTACTTTGACGAATAGTTATTTGATTGAAATCACCAAGATATAAGTGGAAACCTATGTGAGAGAATCCTGATCGATCAGAGTTGCTTAGTCTTCTACAATCATCTAACATGGGGATTATTCCTCAAGCCAATGAGTGCCCGAAGGTCTACAAGATGGTATCGATTTAGGAACCAAACACTGCATTGATAGGCCCCAAGAGGGAGCTTTCCACCTTACCAACCTTTCCGTCAAAGAGTTTACAACTGAAGAAACATTTCAACATGATCTCTTCCACACTCTCAACAGCAACTCCACTCATCCCAGTAATTCCATAGAACCACAAAATGGATGGCAGTTGCAATAATCATCACATACAACACATGTGATGTTTTGGCCACTCAAAAGTTAATGCCAGCATTATTATCACAAATAAGTAGCATTGATGTTTATACATAATTTTTTAATCATTTCGTTATGAGAAAGTAAATTTTCCCTTGAGTTTTTGGGGAAATAAATAATATTACATCGATATAAAATACATATAAAACAGTGCTTTGGACCAAAAAATTTACAACATTTTGAAGGATGAAAAATCAAATTCTATGTAGATAATTCTATGGTTCCTGAATCAGGGATAAAAATGGGGAATCGATAGTATAAATATACTAGACATTTTCAATCTCCTTTGGCAGTGCTTGTCTCTCCTGTTGCTACTAAAGAAATAAAAAAGAGAGAAAAGCTTCCTCTCCAGGCTCCATCATGAAGCATGAGGTCTCATTTCAATGGGGATCCCCTCCACTTTTTTTATATCTACAGCATTTCAAAAGGGTTTAGCCTTTCTCTAAATCTGCTTTTTGCTATAAGCAAAGTACTGAATGAATTGTCACATGTCACTGATTTCATCTTTATCGAAGGTTTGGTAAAGATGAACATAAATGATCCAGTCCTCTGTTATACTGAGTTCCAAAATAAAAAGATCTCTATCATAGAAAAAGAGATAGAAAGCATATATCATCAGCTAAATGATACCATCTCTCTCTCTATCCATCCCTTCAAAAGAACACGCAATAAAACAATTCCTTGCTTATGTGAGACTGTTCCTCCCTCCTGAAAAAAATCAAATTCCAAAACATACTGCCAGATTATATGTGTGGAGAAGAAGAGGAGAGAACAGACGAAGAAGAACGTGAATAACACAAATTAGGAAAAAGTACATTGTTGTCTTATAGAGAAATACTCAGTGAGCCCTTAGTGGGCCAGAGATGGAGAAGAAGGAGCTCAGTCCAACACTCCCCCTCAAGCTGGTGCGTGGATATTCTCCACACCCAGCTTGTCACAGAGCTCTTCAAACCTCCGGGCATGGAGACAATCGACAATGGAACCGGCATAATCTGCATCTGTATATACCTCCAAATCGAGACCACTATGACGACCGAAACAGAGTCCGCGGCCAATAGTCCCTTTAGGAAGCGGAGAACCTCGATGTGCAGCATGTAGATGGCTCATACGTGGAGTGTGCATAAATTGGTTGAGGACACCAACAGTGTATGCAATGTCAAGCCGCGTGTGAGTGAGATAGATGAGCTTGCCCACGAGTATCTGATTAAGATCGGGATCCACAAGGGCTTCAGTTTCATCGGCTCCAAGCTTGTGATTAGCTTCAATTGGTGTAGGAAGAGGGCGGGAGTCCTCTTTACCAAGTTCCTGGAGCAAGTCGATAGTATATTTCCTTTGGCAAATAAAGAGGCCATTGGATGAATATGCTACCTCAATGCCCTGAAAATACCTTAATAGGCCAAGATGCTTGATTGCAAACTCGGATCCAAGGTAGAACGCCAAATCACCAATAGTAGACGTGTCGTCCCTTGTGATGATGATGCCATCCATGTAAACCAAGAGGATCACCACTCCCCCGGATGTGGAATGACGATAGAACAGGGTATGATCCTCGTTGCACTATCGATAGCCCCGCGTCCGCATGGCACAAGTAAAGCGAGCAAACCAGGCTCGAGGAGACTACTTGAGGTCGTAGAGCGACTTCCGGAGGCGACAGACAAGTGATGCCGGAGTCGATGGGACTAAGGACGAATAACCCGGAGGGAGCGCCATATAAATCTCCTCAGTAAGATCACTATGCAGGAAAGCATTCTTGACGTCATACTACTGCAATGTCCACCCGCGATGAGCAGCAAGTGCGATAAGAAGACGAACAGTGTTCATCTTCGCAACCAGAGCAAATGTCTCCTAATAGTCAAGACCATACTTTTGCGTGAAGCCTTTGGCGACCACCCGTGCCTTATGCCGTTCAAGGGAGCCGTCTGAATTCTCCTTGATAGTGTAGACCCACCAACTGCCAACCACATGCTTCCCGGCCGGTAGCGGAACAAGATCCCAGGTATGATTCTAGGCAAGGGCCTGAAGCTCCTCCTCCATGGCACGACGCCAAGAAGAAGAGGCTAAGGCATCGTCCACCATCTTGGGAAGAGTAATGGAGGTAAGGGAGGTGAGGAAGGCCTGGAAGGACCTAGAGAGGCGGTGCGAAGAGACATAATTGGCAAGAGGGTATGGGGAGGTGGAGGGAGGAGAGGAGGATTGAGGTATGGAAGGAGGAGAAGATGGACATGGCTCTGGAGGAGAGGGAGGTGATGAGGATGGAAGGGCCATGGGAGGAGAGAGAAGAGAAGCAGCAGCTTGCTTTCGTCGTTGACTTGCATGCCAATCGCCTCGACGGAAGGGAGTTTTGAGTCGGTCTTCAGGAAGGCACTAGGGAAGAGATGAAGGAGATGTAGAGGCCGGAGGCTCAGAGGAGGTAGGAGGTTGAGGAGGCTTGGAGATTGGAGCCGGAGAAGGTGAAGGAGGCGCGGAGAGTGGAGCTGGAGGAGGTGGAGGAGACTCGGAGATCGAAGCCGGAGAGGGGAAAGGGGGGTGGGAGATCAGAGCTGGAGGAGGTGGGGAGTCGGAGGAGGAAGGTGGAGAAGACTGAGGTGAGAGAGGAGGTGGAAGGATGAGGAAGTCAAGGGAATCGGAGGTAGGCACAGACGGAGAAGGATGAGATGAGGAGGTGGTCGGAGGGGATAATAGGGCATGGATTCATCAAAGGTGGCGTCCTTGGTAATGAAGAAACTGCGCGAAGGAGGATGATAACAACGATACCCTTTTTGGGTAGAAGAGTAGCCAATGAAGATACGCCGGAGGGCCCGGGGGTCAAGTTTGTTGCGTAGAATTTGACAATTCGGAGCAAAACACGCACAGCCAAACACAAGTGGGATGAGATTGGTACGTAGAGAAACTTGGGGAAAGAACCGTTGGAGACAGTCAATGGGCGTGGACTGTTGGAGGACACGGGAGGGGAGACGGTTCAGGAGATGGATAGCAGTCAAGATGGCTTCACCCCAAAAAAATTTGGGCACATGCATGTGAAAGAGCAGACTGCGGGAGGTTTCAAGAATATGCCGGAATTTCCGTTCGGCTAGGCCATTTTGCTGGGGGTATATGGGCAAGAGGTTTCATGGATGATGCCATTGGTTTGAAAGAAGGTGTTGAGGGTAGCGTTGACGTAGTCTTTGGCCTTATCGGAGCGAAAGCGACGAATAGAGGTAGAGAATTGGGTTTCGATGAGGGAGTAGAATTGGGGAATAATAGTTGAAAGGTAAGCCCACGTGAATCGGGTGTGATCGTCGACAAAAATAACCATCCAACGGGCCCCGGATGTGCTATGGACAAGGGCATGCCCCCAAATGTCAGTATGAATGAGAGAGAAAGGAGAAGCTGTACGAGAAGGAGGATAAACCACACAATGATGTTTCGCTTGTCGACAAGCGTCACATACAAAGCGGTCAACAGGTTGACCATGAAGCAGACAGGGAAATAAAGTACGAAGAGTAGAGAAAGATGGATGTCCAAGGCGACGATGGAGAAGCCATAGGCGATCATGAGATGGCGAGGAGTAGACAGCAGCGGCAACAAAGGTGGATGGAGGGGGTCGAACGAGGTATAGCCCTTGGTGCTCTTTAGCAAGTGTAGTCATCCTCCACGACACCTTATCACGATAAAAACATGAGTGAGAATTGAAAGTAAGATCATGATCTTAGTCGCGAACAAGTTTATTGAGAGAGAGGAGATGGACAGCAAGCCGAGGAACATGGAGAACCCGGGAGAGATGGAGGGATGGAGTAAGAGCAACCCGACCAACGCCAGCAACTGTAAGGAGGTCGCCGGAGGCGGTCCGAACTTTGGAGGAACCAGGAGAAGGGTCGTAAGAGGTAAAGACACGTGGATTGGAAGTCATGTGAGAGGAGGCACCGGAGTCGACAATCCACGAAGGGGAAGTGGAAGGGGGGGAGGGGTTAGCAAGAGCGGTGGACGTACTTGAATGGGCAAGAAAACACGAGCCCACGACTGGAGGATCAAGTAGGCGGCGCAACCGTTCCACCTCATCCGACGTGAAAGTAGGCGATGCAGCAGCAAGTGGTGGGAGTAGGCCGTATGGCATAGGCACTTGCCCCGGTGTGGGCACTCCATCCACAGAAGTCGATGAGGAGACGGTGGCAACATTGGCTTGCTGAGCCCGCTTCCTCTGGAGTTTAAAACACGTCTCCTTAGTGTGCCCCCTCTTTTTGCAGTAGTTACACACAAGAGAGGAATCACCCCAAGGAGTCTCGTCGGCTCGAGATGCAACGCCCCGTTGTGGAGCAGTGGTCGAGGTAGGCCCACGAGTGGAAGGTGTTTGCTGAAGTGCCATTGCCGATCCAGTCGTCGGAGCATGAGCTTGATGCAGACTAGCTTCCTCCATCCGGACACTCCGAAGAACATCCTTGAACAACAAAGTCTCTCGATGAACTAGTTGCCCCCGAAGTTGCTCGTACTCGAGATTTAGGCCCATTAGAAACTTGAACACCCAGAGTTGAAGTGTGTACTTTCGGTCGACTGACTTCTTGTCCGGAGGCATATAGTGGTCAATTTCAGCCCAGAGGGTCGTGAGTTCGTTGCTGTAATCCAGCACCAAACGATCACCTTGGCGTAGGTTAGCAGCTCGATGCACCAGCTCGTACAGGGTGGCAATGTTGTGCTTTTTGGAGTGACTGTCGAGGACGGCTTCCCAAACGGCTTTCGCAGATTCGAGGGCTAGAAACTCCCCCTTAACCAAGGGAGAGATGCTGTCAAGAAGCCACTGATGAACCACCCCTTCAACATCCAACCAATTGTAGTAGGTTGGATCCGATCAAGGAGGTCCATCGTCCTCCAAGTGGAGCATAAGTCTGCCCTTTAAGGTAATAGTGACATATCGTCACCACTGGAGGAGATTGAAGCCGGTGAATATCCCATCTTGAGGCATCTTCGACAGCGCAAAGGAGCCGTACGATGACGGCCATCCACTAGGAACGGCAGAAGATGCTTGTGGCGGAGGAGTTCCAAGTGCTATGCTCGGTGCCGTGGCGTCAACACCATCTTCGACATCACTAACCTGAGCCATGGCAATGTAGGAAGTTGAAGAGGAAGAGGAACAAGAACCTCAGGCGATGCAGACGACTCGGGCGGCTTCTTTTAGGTGATGCAGACGACTCGAGCGGCAGACGACCTCAGGAGATGCAGACGACTCGAGCAGCAGACGACTTCAGGAGATTCGCAGATTCGACCTCAGGAGATTCACAGATTCGACCTCAGGAGATGCAGACGACTTCAGGAGATGCTTGGGAAGCAGAAGTTAGGTAAGGTGGAGCCATGGAAGGCGGGAGAATCACCGAAGTGATAAGAATCACCGAAGTGGGAGAATCGCGACTCAGGAAGAATCGCAATTGAGGATGGATTTCGCGGACAGTAGATTTCGCGGACTGTAGATTTTCGGAGGAGAAAAAAAAAATTAGCGGACAGTAGACGACTTGCGAAGATGGAGTTGCAGATTCGCGATACCAGGTGGACGATTCGCGAAGATGAAGAGACGATTCGCGAATATTTCACGCGAAGATGGAGTTGCAGATTTGTGCGAAATGGAAGATTCGCGAAGATGAAGTTGCAGATTCGCGAAGCCCTAAGATTTGTGAAGTGGTTGGGAAGAACTGAAGACGGCGTTGCAGATACGGTGACAGGCGGCGCGAAGATGAAGTTACACAGAGCCCAACCGCGATGCCGTAGGAGTCCTAGGATTTGGAGGAACCTAGGGCTCTGATACCATGTGGAGAAGAAGAGGAGAGAACAGACAAAGAAGAACATGAATAACACAAATTAGGAAAAAGTACATAGTTTACTTATAGAGAAATACTAAGTGAGCCCTTAGTGGGCCAGAGATGGAGAAGAAGGAGCTCAGTCCAACAATATGAGACTACTCTCTCTTCTCCTCTCATGCTTTCATGAGACTGCTCATTACATAACATACTACTAATGGCAAAATTACTGAGCTACTACAATAAAATCTCTCCCAGTGCGCTACTTTTAGAATGCATGGATTTCCTGTGGAGTGCAGTCACATGAGACTATGACAGATAACACTGAGTTTGCACATGATAGAGAGAGAGAGAGTACACCCACGTTACAGAATATATACTTTCTTGCTCTCTGAGTGTGTCTGGGAGAGAGAGACCAGATATAACAAAAACTGATGTCTAACCTAATATGAGGCTTCTCTCTCTCACACACACTAAAAATTGAAAAGGGAGAAGGCAAACACCCAACAGAATCATAAGATGCTATGAGAAAGCAGAAAATTAGAATACAACACGCACAAGAATGAATCAAAGCCAGTCACATTCTATTCACAACATTTACTGGATGACAGAGTGAGCCTCAAATCATCAGCAGATGACATCCCCCTTCAATACAATTTAAGCAATGATAGATGGATACAAATGAATAGGGAATGTCAACACACCGGGTGGGGATGGGTTTTCGGGTGAGACACACCGGTGCTAGTCAATGGCTTCCTCTGCAGTGGCTTGAGGGCCGCCATGATCTCTGAGAAAGAAGGCCGAAGTTTGGGGTCCCTGAAAAGTAAAAGAAACTGAAGAGAAGGAACAAGAAAGCGAGCCTCCTCCTTTATTGTGACTATGACCGAAAGAGAGGCCAGAAAGAAATGGGTGATGCGGAGGAAAAGGGGAAGGGAAAGAGAGAGAGATAGAGAAAGAGAGAGAGAGAGAGAGAGAATGCGAATTTGGAGCACTCGACAGTCATAAGAGAGAGAATATGTCATTTACAAATAATTATTTTCAGAAACTTTTGGTGAATATTGCCAATTTGGGTTTTTGGGTGTGAGCCAAACAAAAAAGATACAGATATATATAGAGCGAGAGTGCCGGTGAAAGAGACCAGGTTGGTTTCAGAGGATTCAGAAATAACACAGGAAAATTTTGGTACATTGTCTTGCAAGGAGAGAAATGAAATGAGAGAAAGACAGACACATGGAGAGTGATGGATGGACAGATGTAGGAGAGAAAGAGTCAAATATTTGTTTCAGACGGTTCAAATATAAAGTTTTTGACGAAACATTGGTATATTCATGAATCAAGGTTCACAGGGAGGGAAGTCAAACCAAAAAGAGGGAGAAAAACGATAGACAGATAGAGAGAGGGGAGAATAAGATACCGAAATCTGAAAAGCTTTGTTTAAGTTGATCAAGAGAACAAACTTGAGTAAAATGATAAAAAACTATCCAGAGAGATAGAGATTTAGATTGAAAAACTCACATTTTCCAGCAACTGACAATGATATCAGCAATGTCAGGATTCAAATCATGGGGAATATCGAGTTGGCGACATTGAAATCCAACAGCCCCCACAACCTGCATAGGATTCATTCCTCCCCATGGTTGTTGCAATGTACACAGCTCCCACATTATCACCCCAAAACTGTACACATCACACCTATAATTTCCCCAGTGTAAAAATCATATTTCACCCAAAATAAACAATTAAAGACAAAATTTGATGTTCAATCTAATCAGATGAAAGATGTCTAACTTTTCGTCTGAAGGTTCATTACGCAGAACTTCGGGTGCCATCCACTCGGCCTGAGCGAGAGAGATTACGAATTTCAATAGTAATAATAAAAATAAAGTTTTTGCAAATTTACCAATAGTAATAATGATAATAATTGAGGGATGGAAGGGGCTTACAGTTCCGGCCATGGATCTAGAAGAAAGAAACGTGCTGTGCTTCATCCGAGACAACCCAAAATCACAAACCTGAAAATAATCAAACCAGTTCAAAGCCCATTAGTCACCCCAAATTTCAAATTTCAACCCAAATAATGATTACCTTAACAACCCAATTCTTGTCAACAAGAAGATTAGGAGATTTTAGATCCCCGTGCACAATGGTGGGACTACAATTATGAAGATAGTTCATTCCCCGAGCCTGACATGCACATGAATTAAAAATTTGAACTCAACATTAAAGGAGAAGTTACCATAAAAGCAAAAAAATTCAACGTACCACATCAAGAGCCATCTTTATACGTTTTCTTTCATCGAGTTGATTGTTGGGTCTATGAATTAGCCTAAACAAGCTTCCTCTGAAACATAAATGGAAATATGAAAAAAGATTTACAGACAACGTCAATTAAAAAATAAATAAACAATTAAATCTCACGTGATAGATAAAGTGAGAATCATAGATATGACAGAACATTAATTTTTACATCTTTGGAGAACTTTTTTAAAAACTCTTGGAGATTGTAGAAATAGCTGCCTTTTCATGCCGTCTTATTCATCATAGTTTAACTACTTATTTAATAATTTAAATGGTGTCATACCTAGGGAGAAATTCAGTGACAATAGAGAGATTTGGCACCCGAGTGACAGCTCCCATGAAGAGAACAACATTAGGATGACGTAATCTCTTCATTATTTGAACCTACAGAAACAACAAACTTTATTTCAAGATGAACTATTGAATAAAGAAAGCAATTTCCTCGAAACCTGCTCATCATTAACACTCAAGAGTTCATTTTTCTATCTGCAAATGTTATATTTCTGTAATCTTTATGTTGGTTCTGATATTTTCTGTTATCTGTGAACATATCCTAATGTAATGGTGTTCAAAGGATCCAAAACTTGGATATTGGGTTCAGAGAGTATTAAGATGAACTGTAGGTGCATGACTGAGACAAGTAAATGTTTGTTGAACATACTCTATTCTAAAAATATTTTTGAGTTTAATAAAGAATAAGATAGACAGAGAAGAGAATTACTTCGGCCCTGAATTCATCCAAGGCGTCCCCTAAGAGCTCTTGCTGCAAAAACTTCTTAATTGCTACTTCCTACGGATAATAAAGAATAGAGCATTGAGTTATCACAGAAGTTGTAATGATACTTTTAAAAAATTATGCACAATATGCAAACCACAATCAATCAAACTAGTGATCCTGAATCAGGTCTCATAAGAACTTCAAAGCATGCCAGGGCAAGAGCAGTAAAATGATGAATCACAACTAATCAAGGAAAGTCTGTCAAATTTGTTTCTTGTCAATCATCAACAGATCACTTCCCAAGTTCCAAAAGAAGTCTTCATCAAGAGGAAAGAAGGGGGAAAGAGATAGAAATAGAGAGAGAACTTCAATTTATAAGAAGGTGGATAGCAGTATTCTCGTACCATACGAGATCCCATACATCAATTCATAAGAAGTCTGATGGGGTTAAATTTGACCCTTGTTCCTTTTCTGATGGAATTTAGTGCATTAGTTTCAGTGGTGGAAACTTTACTCCTTCAGATTGTCACTCGTAGCATCCCATACTTCTGTGTCATAAATAATAGAACTGTTGATGAACCTAAAATAATGGTGTATCAGACAAGAATCTGTCCATAATAGCATACTGACGTGTTGACTTCAAACTACATGCTGCTAATAGGCCATTTCTTATCACCAATTCAAGAAAGAAGTGGTGTGAGAAGAACCTAAGCCAAGACAGATCTTAACAACCCACTGTATAAGGAGATATAACTAAGGAGATACCCAGAGGTTAAGAAAGAATTAAAGACCATGTAGGAACTGTAAATAAGGAGGTAAGCACCAGAACAGAATGAACTGCTGGAGTAGGAACTGCAGATACGGAAGTAACCCAACAAATTGGGACATTAGAAGAGAGCTTGGAAAGGCTCTTGAATCTCTATAGGCCCTCAAGAACCAGTTAGTTCAATGATTCTCCAACTCCGGTACTATTTGCTCTCCAACCATGTTTCTAGAATCTCAACCACAGTTCAGGTAAGGTTCAGGTTACAACATGCTTCCAATGACACCCCAAAAGTCAATGCATTGATTCAGAACATATTCTATGTTTCCAGAATATCATCCTCCACATAACTACCATAAAATACATAACCTTTTAAATATTTCCCACTTAATGATTCTGAGATCACTGAACATTTTCCCATTATTTTAGCATTGAGAAAAGCCAACAAAAGTCAACAGGGAGGAATTTAATTTAGGCATGCAAGCAATCTGATCCATCAAAAATGACATCTAGTAACTCTTGAAACTTTTTTTTAAACTTTTAGTAATGCAATTATGCTATCCACTTGACTTGGGAGGCGAGAAAGACAAAAAGAGAAAAATTCAATCAATAGATATGATCAAAACAATGATAAAATAACATATTTTGGACACAATATGACTCACCGTCCCATGTAACTCTCCATGGAAAACCTCCCCATAAGAACCTAACACAAGAATCGATCCATAAGAGAATAGTACATCCCTCACAAGAGCACACGTGGTCAGTGAATGAAAAGTACCTAGCCCGATCCGCTCTCCAACAGTTAAATCCTCCCATAAGATCTCAAATTCCCCAACATCATCAAGTGCCACATCAGACTTAGTGCTTTCATTTCCAGTAGATCTGTCAGAATTTCTCTCTGCTTCATGTAAAACCTCACTGGAATGATGCACACCATCTTCTTCGCCTGAAACTTGGCCATTTCCAGTGGGAGAAACAATTGAAGAGCTGAAAAAAAGTTCAGGGAATTCATATTGCTTGCTAACAGCAGCAGTAGTTGCTGCCACCACAGCAGCAGTGGCAGTGGCAGCAGCTGCCGCCACAGGAACCTCCAAATGACAGTCAGAATTTGATTTTGCTGCAGCAACTACCATTGAAGAAGCAACAACAGCTGCTGTTGCAGCAGCAGCTGCGACGGGCATGTTCCTAATCATCATAGCTGGAGAACTTTGAAGCTCAAGAGAAATTTTGGGTTCTGGAGAGGAAGAAACAGCTGGGGAATCAAGTGGCCTAGGAGCACCCAACCCTTCCACAGGCTCCAGATGATGGGATGTAGAACAAACATTCAGCAGCTTGAATTGACTGTTAGTATTATTGGCTTCATCATTTTTCTTCAAATTTTTTTGCTTATCAGATACTTTCAAGTCATCAGAAACCATGGGATCTGGGTGTTGAGGGCAAATCTCAGAAACCAGATTAGGTGGTGCTACAACACCGATGTCAACTAACACATCATGAAGCTTTTGAGCCAGTTGAGGGTTTTCCTTGGCAGCATCGAGTACATATAGAGTTACATCTTTGGCCTTCATCCTACAAACATTTGGGGGGCTAATGCCTTCTGTCCAAGAAGGAGATCTCAGTAGAGAATATCCATGTGAAGGCTTACGGGCTGGCACTTTTAGGTTACTAAAAGGATCATCAAGATTTTTACCTTGAAACGAATATTTATCATGTTGGCTTTTCAAATTTGGGGGCTTTTTCATATTTTTTTCCACCAGAAGATTGCTTTCATTTTCAGAGGTTGCAAATGATCTCCTCTCCAGTGTCTCGTTCTCAGAGAAACTACTGCAAGAAGTGGCTACATCACCATCGTCACGAGGTACTTCAGCATCAGATGGAATAAGAGTTCCTGGATCTGCCATAAGATCAACGATGTACTCCCTGTATTGAGAAGGGGTAATGTAATTATTATCAAGCACAAGATCAGTCAGGTAATGGGTCAACTAATCAATGGCTATAAGAAGAAATTCAAGTCTTTCCAGCATGATTTGCAGACAGCCTGAATGAATCAACCAATGAGAATCATGTCACAGATTCAAAGTATAAATATTTTTTCATGCATGCAATCCACTTGGAAGAAACAAAAAATTGCATGGATGCATAAATTATCTTATTAAAATTGAGAATATATCGTTGAAAAAATCCAAGATATCACATTTTTCCTCCACAATGTTAACCTTAATATTTCCCACACTGTTATCTGACATTCAAGATTTTACATTATGAGATCAAACAGGTCCAACTGATCTAAATATGGGCTAATGACGACCCAAACCATTAGGGTTAGCTTGTAGCCAATACTAAACAGGATGTCTCGTGTAATAAAACTCTGGAAACCAAAAGAACATAATCTAATGGAGGCTCTGACGATCAAGATTTCCAGAGACACAGTAAAACATATATCACAGAGTTTCATCCAAAAAATAAAGATTTTTTCCAGGGGTACAGAAAAAAGCTATCAAAGAGTTTCATCCAAATTAAGGACTATTTTTTTTCTATACCTTTGGCCAACTCTAAAAAATAAAGACATCTAATGATTGATATGAGAAAGGGGACAAAAAAATACATCTGTAAAACTAATGTGGATTTAACGGAATACCTCCCATTATTCATCTTGACAATGTTGATGGCTCCATCATCTGATCCTGTATACAGATGACCTTTCATTAACTGGCAAGGAACACCCACACTATCAGCCAAGACCTGTAAGCATCCATTGAATGGTAATTTTCAGAAAAATGGACAACATGTATCTTACCTAACCCACAAGGATAAAGTTTAAGCCCATGCATAAAAAAGATCTCACATGTACAATGGATTACTGGAGTCTGAAGAACTCATGTCTGACAGTGGCTCTGGAAATTTAGGGTTCCTGGTTTGATTTTAACACTCTTCTTACAATGATCAGTCTCTTTGATGGTAGTTTAGTATTCTAAGCTATCAGTTGAAACAAACTATCAAATAGAATGATGAATAGAGCCTTTTCAGACAAATCAAGCGTCCAGTCCACATCTTTCAACCTTAAATCTACAACATGATAAAGGCACAATTTCTTTCTTTAATCATTGAGGAAATAACCTAAGTTTCATCCCAGACTACATGTTTTCTTTGTGAAAATAAATAATATGGGTTTCTTCGATTCTATAAGTTGCTTCGTGCAAAATTTGAAGTTATCTTGTAGGCTAGGAACCCTAGAAAATCAATTACTGAAAAAAAATTCCAACGCAGAAGTCAAAACCCATGCCCCTTCCCTTAGATTCATTTAGATGACCGCAAATATGAACTTTATTTCTCTTTGGGAAAATTCAATCTCATTTATAGTCACTGTGAATCAAATATCATTTAGTAAACTCTTTTACCAAAAACTCAATCTCTCAAATAACTTCCCCAAGATTTTAAAGTTCTTCCTGAATAAAAGTGCTATGACCCTTGATTGGAGTCAAGGTCTTAATAGAGGAATACTCTAAGTAGTATAACTGGCCCTAAGATCTACTATGATATCTTGGAGTAGATCAATTAAATGGCCCTTTAGGTAAGAGAAGAATGAGAAATGCTAACGAACTGTATTTCCTCTGGAGCCGCAATGTGGTTTAAAGTATGAAAAATGACAGGACACCAACACCACTTATCGTTAAAAATGTCTAACACAATGATCTATCATGCTTCCCAAAAATGCTTCCCCCAACCCTTCCAATCCTGGGGTACCGAGGGAGGAAAAGGTCCCTCTGCATCCCTTGACCCTCATGCGACACCCTATCACCCCCAAGGCTGAACTACAACTCACCATCATCCTACATGTCTCTGACATCCAGCTCATTGCCCAGCATCTTGATGTATCAGTGACAAATTCTGCCGCCACCCCCAGGTCTATAGCATCATTGGTCTCAGTTCCTTTCACCAAAGCCCCTCCCCCACTCAGGTAAATAATCAAATCCTATGACATGCTAGACATCCTGAAGAACACCTGTTTTACAGAAAATTCATTTTTAAACAGTTTAATCATCACCTCATGGCATAATATTTAGCATTACGTTCTCATCTTCTCATTTCTCACCTATGATTCGGCCAATGTTGGTGAAGCATACTCAGAAAATGATAAAAATATGGAAAATACAAAGCAACAGTACCTTGAACATGAGAGCACGATGACGTGCAAGCCCAGTGGTCAAGTGCCCAAGTGGCAGTATGATGCTACCAAAACTCATTCTTAAGTGACTGCTCAGATCCCTCCATTCCTTAGAAATAACTTCAGGATCTCTAACAGCTCCACCCATGTTCTCTGCCACAAAAACTGCAAGATTTCTAATTAAAGTACTGTCTTTCATTGTCATTATCAGACTTTTTGATTTTTCAGCCAGGAAGAGTGCCCTGTTCTCAAGATTTGATAGCTCAGTATCACTTGCCCTGCTGACAAGAATAGCTTCCCGACTTCTAGCATTGGACTCAGGAACTTTTTGAAGATCAGTAAGTGATGGCATCTTTTTCTAGAACTTGATTCCTCAAATATTCCATGGAGATCATAAAAACCGTCCAAAATCTTGTCATCATAGCTAAGAACGCTATAATTCTGTAAAGTGTAGACAAATCTGTCATCAGATAGGTTGACGATCTGTCTAACAATTGCATGAGATAGGAACTGCGCTGGATGAGAGAGAATGAAAATCCCCAAAAATGATTTTCTCTCATTCAGTTCTTAACCTGCTTCGGTTAAGCGAGAAATAATAAAAATTCATTAGAAATTTATCGATTCATACTTTGTAAACAGGAGAAATTGCCTATCTGAATCAATAGAACGGCCTAATGCATATGATTAGGATGAAACGATTAATCACATACATTTTAAATACTAACATTACAATAGATAATCTTCCGGGATAGGGCTGGATCATCACAATCTGAGGGATGATCTTTGATCATTACAATGGCTGTTACCCCTCCTCCTGGCAGTGGCAGTAGGCAGTGTAGATGGTTGTGCCACCTGCAAGCCTCTCTTTCTCTCCCTCCTATCTCAAAAACCTTTCTGTCTTCTGATCAAATCCGATGGCCCAGATAAAAGTTTGCAAGAAGCTTATAATCGGTTATTGATTTTAAGACCCACAAGGCTGATCATCTAATTTATCAAATCCTTGATCGGGATCGACTAGGGGATCTCAAGCATTTCTGAGGGTTACTCCAAAGATCAAGCAATTCTGAAGGATAATACAGAAATATATTGATTTTAATTTATTTTTAAAAAAAAAGTCACTGACCCAATATCTGTAGGAGATAACTTCAGCAGGAGTGTTCTCCGGACGACAAGAACCAAGGCTAATTTGCTTTACAGCCTCGATCTGAACAGCCTCAGGATCTTCCTCTGCGCTTAATTTAAGCGCCCGCTGTATTTGATAAGCTTCCATATCCAAATCACAAGATTCACTCATCTCAGAGCATCGAGCAGGCACTTCGTGTTCAAGTCCTGTGGCTCGATGATGGTAGCTTTGAGCAACATCCCCTGCCTTCTCCCGTTCCATAAATGACGACAAAGCATTGTCTGAATTACCTGACGTCTCCGGCCCCGCATTCTTGCTTGTCACTGAACTCAACCAATTCGAAAATCCCGATAGAGGTTTCTGATCAGCCAACATCTGTAAGCTGCGACGCGCCGGAGACGACGTCCTACTCCTGCTCCTTCCAACTTTGAAAGAAGAAGATGATCCATCCAGGCTAGAAACCGTGACGTCATCAGACTCGTTCGGAACAATATGCAACTTCTTCAGAATATTCTTCATCTCGCCTTTTTCTTTTTTTCCTCCAATCACTTCAATTGGAAAATTATCCACATGCTCTCCACCTCCGAAGTTAGGTATTAGACCGATATAATACGAGGAACACTCCACTATTCACAGATAACGCTGATAATCGGAACAACAACAAGTGATTAGAAAGGGAAAAGCCAAATCTGGAAGATCAATAAATATCCCCAAATAAATCACCGCAAAACTCCGAATCGCTCCGTTGTTCATGCGGCGGCGGCGGGAGAATGCATCAATTCTCGTTCTCGATCCCTCTTTTTCTCCTCCGGGGAAGAGTAACGGAGAATTTCGAGCGACAGTAGAGCTCGAAACATCTACGGCTACATCACATAGTGAACTAGAGTAGCATTTTATATGGCCCCTTCGACGCTAATGATAATTTTTCTAGGGGCTAGAGTTTAATTATTTCATGAAGTACGGGCAAAACTCGGTGCCTAGTTGGTCCAAAATCCGGCAGATGACGTCACCCACTGCACATCCTACCCAATGAGCGTCGTGCGTTGAGTTCCCGGAGTAGGACGTGCCACGTACCCTTCACTTGGGGGAAGGGGGAGTCCACTTGGCTGCGAGATGGATTCTTGTGGGGTCCACGTTTTAGCCGGGCCTTAAAAAAGTAAAAATCGATGCGTATACTCGAATTTCTTAATAAATCACAATTTTTGAGTAATTTCAACGAATTCTAATTTTGGTGGGCTCTTTTCTACTGATTTATTCTTTAAAAAAATAGAATAAATTATCATTTATATACCCACGTAGATATTATGCATCACTCTAAGCCAGTATGTTTATTTCCCTCCCATGAGAACAAAATTCCAGACTTGATACAAATATATCTCCGAATAGGAGAGAAAAATTAATATTTTAGATATATCTCTCACAATTGAACCAATAATTCATCAAATAGACAAAAAAATTTATAATTTTGATCTTTGTTCCACCCAAGAAAAAAGTCAACGCAATAGTCGAATTGATAAGCTTTTCACAAGAATAATATGCAAAAAACAGACATTTGTGCATCATAATAGCACAATCATATACAAGTGAGCATGAACCACGTCAGATATCAAACGACATGCATGATGCTGTTCATCGCAATTTCTGGCTGTTGATGTTCAAATCGGAGGGTTGACCAAGGATACTTCATCTCAGGGTCTCTCGGAAATTTCCTGGGAGTTCACGAAGCGGCGCCCAAAGTAGCAATCTTCATACATCAAATACTTGAATCATTGATCATCACATAATCTCCAGGAATTTGAGATGAAGAGTAGACTCACCCCGGGAAGAAGATGAAGACGAGCATGAACTGCAAGTACATCTCAAGGAACTTGCGCTTGTACCATCTCACCCTCATCCAGTTCATCAGAACAGGCTACAGACAAATTCCTCAGACATACAATTTTCTCCACTAGGTATCAAGATTTTGTAGATCTCACCGGTACAACCAGGAAATAAAAAGATGGCAAGGATTCCAGATTGTATCAGCATCGAAATCAGGTCATCGTCAAAAATTGTTATTGCTCCCTGTCACCGCAATAGCCGGTGACGCAATCTGAAAACCAAGAATCAAAAATAAATCAAAGATATGGTTATATTTTGTTTGATGTAAAAGATAAATTTTTAGAACAGACAGTTCTCTAATTGTATCTAAAATTTTCCACATAAACGTGTAATAACTGTACATGTTCAAAAACTAATTCTAACTAGAGTAGAAAATACACATTCTAACTAGATATGCACAATTAATAGCATCATATATATTTAATCACAGAAGCAATTAGAGTTTCCGCATTGTAGCAGTAGACTGGGCCTCCAGTTCATATCTTCTCCCTTTTCAGCTGTAACCTAGAGATAAACAGAAGATAATTAAATTACCAGTTCAATAGAAATTGATGATCCAATCAAAGAAAATTAAGCATCAGAAGAAATCAACAGAGAAAACGTCAACCTACAAAGTTCATATTCTATACTCCTTACTGTAACCTACGGATAGAGGTAGAGCTAGAGAGAGAAAATATTTGGATGAGCAATTCAACAGAAGTTCGTTATCGGAAAAACAGAAGGAGGCGCGAAAAACGAACCTGATCTGGATCCCTCGGGCGAGCGGCAACCGAAGGGGTAAACGGCTGCAGCGAATGACGGCGCATTGGCGGAGAAAACCGCCGGCGGCGGATGAAGCGCGGCGGCGGTAAGGAGGCAGAGATGGCAGCGCCGCAACAGTAGCATGCGCCAGCGGAAGTGCCGAAGTTCTCATGATCAATTTCCCTGATCTTCGTCCACCGCAGACAACGGTGAGCAATTTCCCTCCTTATCCGAAGAATCATCTTTATAATATATAAATATTATAAATGAAATATTAAATTATTTAAGTACTAACATTTTTCTGTCATTTATTGAATTAAGAAGCCTTAATTGCAAGATATTTGATATTTAAAAAATACAGAATTGGATTTTTTTTTAAGATTATGAAATGCATAGGTCAGCCCCCATCTTTCTAGTTGGGCTAAAACAAAAATATTCTAAAGGGTGAAATTAGCACGATATTAGTTAGTGGAAAAGGCTTTACATGGACTGGGATTAGCTCGATCTTGGCATCGAGAACGAAGATGCGATCGAACTAGCATTCATAAATTCTTACTCAACGACTCTGTGTAGTGATACATTTACCGCGTGACTTTTGTTCATGAATATCAAATTTGGTGCGAAGATTTTAGAATACAGAAGCGCTTGGATGAATTTCACTACGGAAATCGCCGAGTAAACAAATTTGTATCTCGATGGGAATTAATGCATAATTCATTTCATTATGATAATTTTCTTACACACATAGACACACACACACACACGGATTAATTTTCCAATGTGGGGCTATCGTGATTTCAGATGGCGCAATAAATCTCAACCGTTCATCAAGAGGGGGTCTAACAACTAAGGTTGGTGGCCCAAATGGAATCCTTAAATGGATTATTGCTGCAAAGATTGAAATCGTACATGCATTATTAAGTGCTTTTTAATCTAGATCACTTAAATGTGACTCGTGAGGAAGATCTCCAATGTCTAACAACTAAGGTTGGTGGGCCAAATGGACTCCTTATATGGAATATTGCTGCAAAGATTGAAATCGTACATGCATTATTAAGTGTTTTTTAATCTAGATCACTTAAATGTGACACATGAGGAAGATCTCCAATGTCGACTCTTCCAAATGCTTGATCCAATAGCCATATATCTTCTAGAAAGTTGATCTCTCTAGAAGTTTCCAATTGAGGGACACATGACAAAGATCTAGTACTTGTGCTTGATGAGTCAAATTTTTACATCATTGTTGGCATACTAGAATTTTGAAATCATATTTTTATAAGATTTTACCCTAATCACAAATAACTCCATTTTGAATGAATAAGGGGTAAAACCATAAAGAGTAAGGTCACCAGATCTAAAAGAAGTATAAAGATTTGGGTTATTTGCCCCATGTAGCCCAACCTTTTCAACTTGTCTCTAATCTAACCCAACCTTTTTAATTCGCCCCATCTAGCCCAACCTTCTTTCTCTGTCGATGGAGAGAGCGAGAGAGAGAAATCGATGGAGAGAGCGAGAGAGAGAAATTGATGGAGAGAGCGAGAGAGAGAGAGAGAGTTCAGGTGAGAGAGAGTTCCGCTGAGAGAAAGAGAGAGGTATTTAGAGAGAGAGAGAGAGAGAGCGAGAGGGAGAAATCGATTTCTCTCTCTCTCGAGGGGCATGATGACCTTATCCGGCTACTTGGCCGGTTTCGCTTCCGACTTGCTCATAAGGTACGGCCACTCCGTCACCTCCGTGAGAAAGCTCATGCAGGTAACATAACAACGCTCGCCTATCGTTGTAAGATTCGCTTCTTCTCCGCTGATTCATTATCAACGCGCAGTCGGTGGGATTCATCGGACTGGGAGTGTCTCTCCTCTTTCTGAACCAAGCTCGGACGCCGGCAGGGGCAACGGTGCTGCTCTCGGTGGCTCTGGGCCTGAGCGCTTTCAGCCAGGCGGGTTTCCTCCTCAACATGCAGGTGATTGCCACGTCTTCTCTTGAGCAAGAGCCAAGAAGAGAAAACGAAAATTAAGCAGTTTGACGAGTTCGATCCATGTGCGCATGCAGGATATCGCTCCCAAACAGGCGGGTCTGCTCCACGGTCCGTCTGTTTGACTCAGATGGCGGCTTGATTGTCTGGATTTTTCTAATTTCCTTTTGGATGGACGATGAACAGGCGTGGCTAACTCAATGGGGATGCTGGCGGCCATCGTCAGCATCGTGGGAGCGGGCTACATTGTGCAGCGCCTCGGATCCTTCCAGGCCTTCATGGTCATCACATCCGTGCTCTACTTGCTCGCCACTGTGTTCTGGAATGTCTTTGCCACCGCCGAGCAAATCTTCTTCTGAACTCGGGGATCCCGAAATGAGTTTCCATCATTTTTGGCGGAGGAATAAAACTGAGAGCAACAATTTAGCGGAGAAAACATTACCCGACTCGCACTTACATACATTTTGTCCTATCCGATTCACATTCATTGACGCATTTAATGCAACATGACTATCACGAACGCTGCGCTGAACCACGAGAGGGAGAAATCGATTTCTCTCTCTCGCTCTCTCTCTCTCTCTCTCTCTCTAAATACCTCTCTCTCTCTCAACGGAACTCTCTCTCACGTGAACTCTCTCTCTCTCGCTCTCTCTCTCCCCGCAGACGTGGCTGCCACGAGGATCCGCCCAATTTCCGCGGCAAACGTGGACACGACGCGGGCGCCAACTGGAATTTATTCACAACCACGTCAGCAGCTGGGGTAAATCGAGGACATAGAAAGAAGGTTGGGCTAGATGGGGCGAATTAAAAAGGTTGGGCTAGATTAGAGACGAGTTGAAAAGGTTGGGCTAGATGGGGCAAATAACCCTAAAGATTTTGGTGGATAAAATGGATGAGATCAAGGAGAGAAGTGAGATGAATGTCAAGCAATGTAGAGCAATGATCTAAATATCCAAATCTCCTTTCCAACATGAGAATATTCATATCAGGGGGGGAATAATGTTTGAAAGTTTAATGACAAGAAATACACCTTGACCTCGAGTAGACGCACAAATGATGGATTTGTCATAAAAGAGGCTACTAGTAGGGCAAAATACACCTTCACTTTGACCTCACGGATGTGTCATAAGAAATACACCTTGACCTCTTTAATGTCATAGACCTTAAAAAATTATGGATCTGCATCCACTCCTTCTCGTGGTGACAAAAGTCGTTGCCCGCTAGGGTTTCACCTAAACACACAGCCTTTGGATTGGTTGGATGAAGTGTCTAATCAGGGCCTATTGGATCAACAATTTAGTTGAGTCAAGCCAGCTCATTTTCAAGAATAACAAGAGACCACTACCCCCTAAAAGAGGAGCCCATTGTGCCCACTTAGGAGCATGGCCGAACCCACTAGAAAAGACGCATGCCCCAACAAAGATTGTTCTTGCCCCCGTCAAAAGTGGCTATTACCCTCAATGAGGAGGGTTGCTGCCCCTAGTGAGGAGGACCACTACTCCTACTTGAGGAGGGTCTTCCTAACCTCTACACCACCTTCGATACTTAGATTTTGCCAATACTATTTAGCCCCTAGTGTCTCTACTTGACTACCACCATTGTTGCCACCACTTGGCAGCCACCACCAATACATGGCTGCCATCACTAATTAGTCGACAATGCTACTTGGGTGCCACCCTTACTTAGTCGCTGCCACAACTTGCCCATTGTTGTCACCACCACCACCACCACCAATGTCACTAACTATTTTTTGCATCGTCACTGACAGACTGAACTGATGTTGTCATTGATTACACACCAATTCGTGTCAAAATTAATGCCAAAATCATCAATTTAAATATTGAATCACGAATTGAATAGCATAGTGGTGAGTAAGGGTTGAATCTATGGAGAAATAAGGGAATTTTGAGAGATCTTTTGAAATTCGATCAAATCAGACAATGAATTGAGGTAAGAAATTAGAGATTTTTATAGATTTGGAAAGAGAACTCAAAGACGAATCCACGAAATAAAAATCACTCGATTTAGATCAAGATTCGCGGAGAAATCAAAAAGCAAATTAGGTAGAAATTTCCAAAAGTGAAGAGAGAGAAATCTGAAATTAAAAATGAAATTAACTAAATCTACAATCCTAAATTACAATTTAATGATACAGGATGAAAGATTAGGAGGAAAACACATATTAAAATGATCCAATTAATTTCCGGATTCAAGGCTTTTCATTATGCGGTTTTGAAGACGATCATTGGTATTCAAGAGACGAATTCTCTCTATTCTATCGACGAAATCTCACTTCCAACCACTCCGTCAACGTAGAAATGAGTCTAGAAGTGATTGGAAGCAAGAGATTCAAGGATGGTAGTGTCTAAATAGTTTTACTACTCGAAAACATCCAAGAATGCATTAGAATGTTGAAGAACATCTCAATTTATAGCAAATTTTGGCGTAACCATCGGATGGAGTGTTTAATCTTCCATCAACAGCTCTGATGAAACGCATAGATGTGAATCGTTACGGTTAAGTCATGGCTGTTGGATCGGAGATGGACCGCAGAGACAATGCCATGTCACGCACGAAGAAAAAATGCATAAAACGCCATCCGTCCGATCTAACGCTCTAGATGCATTTTCATCGGTTTTAATCTCAGCCGTTATAACTCCTCAGATCGACAACTGAGATTAAATTGTTTTGAAAATGATTTGCGGACAAATAGGATTGCACCGTGTACCCCCCGCCATAACTGAAGATCAACAATTCATATTCAACACGTGCATTAGACGCTCCTCATGCTGCCATGTCACCTACGCACGTAAAACACAAAACAAAGTCCCATATGGCAAAAATAAAAACGAAAACGTGTGTATATAAAGTGCGTATAATTAAGGAGTTAGCGAAAATCCATAACAGAGTGCTTTCTCCTTAATTACACACACAAGTGCACACACGCCCACACGTGTACACACGCGCACACTCGTGCACTCGCACAGGCGTACACGTGTGCGACACGTGACGGTCTCATATGTTGCCACGTGACGTGCTTTTTCCGCTCGTTCCACGTCATCTGCCATGTCAGCACAAAAAAAAATATTTTCATGAATATAAATCAAATAAATCGATTTTAAATTAAAAAAAATTCCAAAAATTCCTAAAAACTAGAAATTGCATAACTTTCAAAATATAACTCTAAATTAATCCAATTTTTTCACTGGATTAGAAATTAAATTATCTAACATTCTAAAAAGTTAAATTATTTAAATAACTAGAGAATAAATTTTTATTTCAAAAATACTCTCACTTCTCTTAAAAATTAAAGCTTATAAAAATAAATGAGTATAGAAAAAGTACTTTATTTTATTATTTGGCATTAAAACCCAATTATAATCTCAAATATAGATGGGAATAATTTACTTTAAAAATATATTCCTAAAAATGCATAATCATCCCTAAAATAATGCATTTTGAGATTATAACTTAAATTTGCATGAAATGATAGGTATGCACTCAAAGTATGATAACATGCATAAAAATGAAATATTTTATGCCTTAATTTGCATTAATAATCATGTAATTGCATGTTAAGACTGCATGTTATCAGTCACCACCACCCGACCACTCACAGTTACATATAATGGATATTATGTGGCTTATAAGCCAAATCACACCTCTATGTCTCATTGATATTAATTAAAATGATTTTTTTTCATTTTTATTCCTTCAAGATGTTTGTGAGAAATGAAGTCTATGAGCATTTATAATGATGAAGTGAATTATGATGAGATCATAATACAATGATCACTAGTCTTTACCATATATGTATTAAACAATTCCTATTAATGAGATCTTCGAGAAGAACATCAAAATATCTCAAAAGAATAGCAATGCCTATTTAAATTCACATGACGAGTAAAGAAGATATTGTGGCCATTGGTGTGGAGACACCTTAGATAAATAGTAGGTGCTCTTTGGAGAAAGAGTTCATTGAATTGATCTATATGAATCGTAAATGGTATTATCTAAAATTATCTATCAAGTTGATTTATGTCACAATTATGAATCTGGTCCTTTAACTTCACATCAAAAATATTTTGAGGATAGATGATCAAATTTTGAGTACCACTTATGAATCCCTAACTACGAGATCTCCAAAACATTATAGATATCACACGAAATTTTGTAGTCAAGATGATTGCTCTAATCCTATAGCTAGAAATCACAAAGGTGATTTTGCAATAAAAATGAGATCATTCATCCTCTATATTAGAGGAGATTAACTCAATGAATAAGATGTGATGAAGTCTTTGGCTAAGGTAGAGGAATTATCATAGAATGTGTTCTTGATGATTTCCTCCATTAGTACTACCTTAACAGTTTACTGTTTACAATATCGAAGTCATTTATAAGCCTTGTATAGAAAAAAGATTATACGTACATGGTAATCACTGATGACAAGGTTCCATATAGGAGTTTTTTGGCAAGCAGAATTCATTAAATCAAATATTCAAAACACCGAGGCACCAAGCATATATGATTGTATCATCTAGTATGTATGAGAAAATATACTTATAGGGTTTCCTTGAGGGAGTTCTTGAAGCTATACAAGTGTCTAGCCTCTAGCAGTATCCACATAGTCTCTGAATGCTTGGATATCCTCTTCAGAGTGCTTCACCAAGAGAGAGAGAGAGAGAGAGAGAGAGAGAAGAAGAAGAAGAAGAAGAAGAAGAAGAAGAAGAAGAAAGAATAGAATTCTCACAAGGCCTGCATTGGCATCTTGAGTTGTGGTCGTTCTCCTCCTATTTATACACATTTGGTATGTAGATTTTTCATAAAAGCCCTCATAATTATGTCTATATCCACCAACATTCATAAACCTTATGTTTGTGACCTTCTAGGTCCATACATCTCACTAGCTGATAACTCTATAGACCAAATAACATATTATTGGTCAACCTTAATTAATTATCCACATCTACATATAGATTATTTAATCAATGATCGATTTAACCCTATTGGTAAGTTGAGTTGCTAGCTCGTTGGGTACCGAGTTACATCATGTACTTTAGGAAATATGAAGTATGTAAGAACTCTCTTATGGAACCTTTCTGATATCGATTATCATGTATGTATAATTGACGAAGCGTTTTTGTGCGGTCGTTAAAACACACAAATGTCGGTCAAACAAAATTTATAAAACCGAACTCACAAAGATAAAGATAAAAAATCAAGTAATGTGTAAGTATCGGGTCAATCCACAGAGAGCAAGGTTGACTTTAATTGCAAAGTTGACTTGGTCAAACTTAGGTGTAAAAGAGATTTTAAAGAAGTAAAACTAAGATTTAATACATTGAAATAATATAAATATACTAAATAAGAAATTTAAAGATTTGAAATCTCAGACTTAACAGAGAAAAGTCAAAAGTGAGAGTCAAATCATTGACTTTGACCTACAATCTAAGTTTTGTAAAAATCATATAATCAAAAGGTGTAAGAAGATTACGAAAATTATATATTTAGAAACTAAAGAGAAAATGTAATTTATTGATATAGAATTCGTGATTGTTGGATAAGAAATGGATTTACTATGAATTATTGAAAATTGAAGATCAGAAAATTCCCAAAATGAACACCTCAAAGGAAATCTTTAAATTGACTGGTCAAATGAAATCCAAATCTTACAATTTATATATCAATGGAAAGCTAAGAGCCAGAGGAATCTGAAGAGACCAAAATGATAGAACTTTTATTTTTATTTTAAAAGTAATTGACCCTGAAAGTTAACGTTCAAATTCTGATGAAAAATGAACAGTGCTCAGTCAAATGATAAATTGAAGGGCCAAATGAACTCGGAATTTGACGAATTTTCTATCCACGGAAAGCTGATAAAAAGAGGAATATAATAAAACCAAAATCAAGTGATTTGGAAATATAATCAGAGAGATATCTTATGTTCAAAATCAGCAAAATTTTAGACTAAAATTTGGGGAAAATGAAGAACATTAAGAACTAATTTGCGAAATTAAAGTTCTAAATCTAATTAAAACTCAAATTACCACTTAATAATCGATCAAATCTCACTAGTAACTTGATTTCCCTAAGAATGGGGCTTCAATTCACGTGGATTGTAGCGAATTTGCTTGATTTCTTCTTAGTGGATGTTTGGAATTTAAGGGGCAAATTCGATGAAATCAAGAGGAAATTCGCGATCAGTCCCGCTCCAATTGCTTCGAAATTGAGTCTTAACGCGGGGGGATCATGAAGAACTTAAGATTTTGCTCCAAATTTGCTTCATTGCTTCACGAATCAATCAAAAGTTAAGAAGAAAATAGGAATACATAGGTTTTTAAAGGGATTTTCACCCAAAAAATTCAAGACGTTTGATCCGCGATTGGATACCGATTGGTGGCCACCAATAGTGACGTGATCGTGTGCCACGATCGCCTCAAATGAGCCACAATCGCGGTTCAATCGAGCCACGATCGTGTGGCGATCGAACCGCGATTGCGTTGAAATCTTCCGCGTCAAATTCCAGCCGTCTGACCTGCTCCAGGTTAAGTGGACGGTCGCGATCGCATGCATAGCTAAGACACGATCCATCTATTGTGTTCCATGTCCTTCGCATGATCCGCCCATCCGATGACGATCGGATGCTCACGATGCTTCCACGCATCCACGAAGACTTCACACCATTTTCGCTCATCTGATGGAGAATGGACCATCAAGATGTGTCCACGCGGTGCCCCAGATTGCCGAAATCGTGATAGATCGCGATCGTCTGATGAAGCCTTGTGTTCCAAAGTTGATTGTGATTCAATCAGAGCCATCCGATGAAGATCACGATCGCGATCCACGACAATCAATCAGCGACGAAAATCGGACGCTCCCGACGCCTCTACGTGTCACCAGGTAAGCCCTCGATTGCATCCACTTACTCCTCATTTTGAGCACGTGCTCGTGATGGAGATCGGGTGGACTCCGCGTCCACCGTATCGACACATTTAGATTGATGCCCGTATATCCAACGTCCGCGGTTCTACCACGTGTTCTGCATAAGGTAAGAAACGTGTGGGAACATAGTCCCACACAGAAGAAAAATCTAGGAATTGTGACTATAAAAGGTAGGCCGCGGTAAGGCCTTTGCGTTACAGCCCCAATACTCTCACGAGGGCCCACTAACCCGTTGGCCCTTCACTCGCCAGCCCCTCTCGCCACGTGGCACCCCTCACGGGCGTCCGCGTGGCCTCCTGCCACGTGTCCGCGCCCTATGCGCCACCTGCGCCTCACGTGGGCTCGCGCGGCCCTACCACGTGGCATTGCGTTCCGCGTCGCATCGGCACGGGTCCCATGTCCCATGAGCCCTGCGCGTCCTTGCGCGTCACGTCAGCCCCGCGGTCCTGCGGATAAAACCCCACTTTTTGCGGTTTTATAATGACAAAATACACTTAAAAAATCATTAAAAATCAAATTAAAAATCCAAAAAAGGGAAAGACTTCAGAAATTCATAATTCTCAAAATACAATTTATTTTAATCTCAAATTTTCTCCATTGTATCACAATTTTTAAGTCTCTAAAATACCCCACTTTTGCAGTTTTATAATGACAAAATACACTTAAAAATTCATTAAAAATCAAATTAAAAATCCAAAAAAAGGGAAAAACTTCAGAAATTCATAATTCTCAAAATACAATTCCTTTTAATCTCAAATTTTCTCCATTGTATCACAATTCTCTAAAATATAATTAAAAACAAGAATATGAGATGGATTGAAAATAATATCAAGTCTTTCATTAGAAATTCCTTCTTTAAATTGTCCAATCATTATTTCCTTGGAATCATCTCCTAAAGTCAAAGTATATCAGGGAAAATATATAATTCATATCAATTTAATCTTTCAAGAAGATTCATCATCAATTAAACATATAATTATCCCTAATTTATGAATAAATATGAACTTTAGTGTAATGGCATACTAATGGAGAAAATTCATAAAATTAAGATAACAGGCATCATAATTACATAAAATAAGCATGAATATGAGTGAAATAAGATAAGAGTTTAAGTTATAAATGCATGTTATCAATAATCCTTCATCTGCATGAGACTCATGAACAACTTAGGGTATGGTCAATTGTCAAACCCTAATCGGTCACTCAAGTTAGTATTGATGCGTGTAGTAAATCATCGAGAACTCCTTTGATATTTCTAATACCTTTGCCAAGGATTTCATCGCATCTCATTCCTTAAGTCGATCTCCTCAAATACTAAAGGTGGATGATCCCATCTAGATCACACAATCATCTTCCTGGACTTCATGTCATATCTAATATATGAAGTTTTAGATATCCTGTGGCTAGGGATTTTAAAGTCATAATCAAAACACGATCATCCATCCACAAGATGCCTTTAGTGTGTCAAATCAAAGGATCACATACACAACCAAGCAATGATAGTTAGGTGTAATCACCATTTAGGGATTTATATGGATCAATTTGGTGAACTCTTTCTCCAAAGAGCACCCACTATCTACCCTTAGTGTCTCTACTCCGGTGGTTACAAGATCAGCCATACTCATCATATAAGTTAGATCAGATAATACTATTCTTTCTGGATAATTTGATGCCCTTAAATATCCCACGAATAGGAATATTTGGAGTATGTGTTTAAAGACGTGATTATTATACTATGATCTCTTCATAATTCACTTAGTCATTGCATATGCTAATAGACTTCATTGTAAACATCACACAACAATAACAATGAATAAATTTTATATCAGTGAACATAAACGAGATACATAGAAGTGTGATTTTCTTATAATTGATAACATGCAATTTTAGCATGTACTTATACAATTATGAATGCAAATTAAGGCATGAAAAATTCTATTTGTACGCGTGCTATCATACTTTGAGTGCGTCTCTATCATTTCATGCAATTTTAAGTTATAATATCAAAATGTACTATTCTAGGGATAATTATGCGTTTTTAAGAATATATTTTGAGTAGATTATTCCCATCTATATTTGAGATTATAATTGGGGTTTAATGTTAAATAATTAGAGAAAATACTTTTTCTATACTCATTTATTTATCTAAGTTTTAATTTATAAGATAAATGAGTGTATTTTTTAAATAAATTTTATTCTCTTGTTATTTAAATAATTTCATTTTAAAATGATAAATAATTTAATTTTTGATCTAATGAAATAAATTTAGATTAATTTGGAGTTAAATTTTAAAAGTTATGAATTTTCTAATTTTTCTGGAATTTTTCTCAAGAATTCAATTTTGATAAGTTTGAAAGTTATGAATTTAATTCGATTTATTTCAAATTAAATAAACAAAAAAAATTATTTTTATCGCGTGCTTACCTGGAAACTAATGTGGCATGGATAAAAATGGCGGTGCCACATGGTGAGATATGAGACCGCCACATGTCTCTCAGTGTATATGGGCACGTGTGTGTGAATGTGTGTGCGCGCGCGTGTGTAAATAAGGATTTTCGCTATCTCCTTATTTGTGTATTACTTATACACGCGCGCATTCACCTGCATTTTTTGTCATGTGGGACTATTTTTATGTTTTTATGTGCGCAAGTGACATGGCATAGCGTGGAGCATTTGATCGCACAATTAAAGCACAATCGTCGATCATTACTTAAGTGAAGGGGTACGTGGCGCATTTCTGTTCATCGGCGAATCATTTTTAAAAATGATTTAATCCCCGCCGTCCATCAAAGGAGGTATAACGGCTGAGATTGAAACTGACAAAAACGCATCCGGTGTGTTAGATCAAGATCGGATGCATGGTGTTTCATGAGTTTTCTCTTCAGACATGACGTGACAAGATCTTGGCGGTCCATCTCCAATTTAACAAACGTGACTTAACGGTAATGATTTGAAGCCTAGCATTTCATATCAGTCGTTAATGAAGGATGAAACACCAAATCCGATGGTTAAACCCAAATTTGCTATAAATTGAGATGTTCTTCGATGTTGTAAATCATTATTGGATGTTGTCGAGTAATTGAACTTTCTAGACATCACCATCCTTGAATCTCTTACTTCCAATCGCTTCTAGACTCATTTCGGCGTCCACAGAGTGTTTGAAAGTGAGAAATCTCCTCTTGAATGCCAACTATCGTCTTCGAAATCACAAAATGAAAAGCCTTTGATCCGGTGATCAATTAGATCATTTCGATCGGTATCTCGTGTTAGATTATGTGTTTTCCTCATAATATTTGTCCTATATGGTTAGATTGTAATTTAGAATCGTAGATTAGATTAATTTTAGGTTTTATTTTGTATTTCTCTTACTTCAAATTTAGAAACTTCTATCTAATTTTCTCTTTGATTTCTCCACGAATCATGATCCAAATTGAGTGATTTTGGATTCTGTAAATTCATCTTTGAGTTCTCTTTCCAAATCTACCAAAATATCTAATTACTCATCTTAATTCATTGTCCGATTTGATCAAATTTTAAATAGTTCTTCCAAAATCCCTTAATTCTAAGTGGATTCGACCCTTATTCGCCACTATACTCTTTAATTCGTGATTAATCTTTAAAATTGGTGAGTTTGGTATATGTTTTAATGGTTATCTAGGTGTATCAGATGATCTTGTTGATTTGCTTTGTCAATAGGCCACATAATATTCATTGAAATTCACTATTTGATGAAATGATCTATATGTTGATATAGATAATTAATAAGGTTGACTAGATAATTAATTGATCTATAGAGTTATTATATAGCACGATATACGGACCTAGAGAGACACATACATAAGGTTTGCAAACGTTGTTAGATATAGACATAATTATGAGGTTTTATGTAAAAAACATTTGTAAAAGTTTTGTAAATAAATAAGGGGAGAACAACCATATCTTAAAAAGCCTAAATAAACTGCCCAAAGGTGTTATTGGGCTCCTGATAACATTTAAATTATACATGAAAAGATATGATTATTAATGCAAATTAATACATAAAACATTCCATTCTAATGCATGTTATCATATTTTTTTAGTGTTTATCTATCATTCTATGAAAATAAAGTTATAATCTCAAAATGCACTAATTTAGGGAGAATTATGATAAATTAAGACAAATATTTTTTGACTAGATTATCCCCATTTTTATTTGATATTACAATTAGGTTTTAATATTAAATAATAAGAAATTTTTTATACACTCATTTATTTTTCTAAGTTTTATATTATAAAAGAAATGAGTATATTTTTTAAATAGAAATTTATTCTCTAATTAAATATTGAATTTAAATTTTTAGAATCATAGATAATTTAATTTCTGATCCAATAAAATAAACTTTGATTAATTTGGAGTTGCATTTTAAGAGTTATGAATTTTCTAATTTTTAGGGATTTTTTTAGAATTTTTCTGAATTCTTTATAGGATTTATTTTGAATTAAAATCAATAAAAATATATGTTTATTGTGTGCTGACATGACAACTGATGTGGCATGAACAAAATAGCGGCACCATGTGGCCATGTATGAGAACCCCACATGTCACACAGTCTACATGTGTGCACGTGTGTGCAGACGCACGTGCATGATTAATGAGAACACACCCTTTTCAAAAAATTTCTATCTCCTTAGTTACACAGGACTTATATACCCATCGAATCGCTTGATTTTTCGTTATGTGAAACTATCTTTTTGTTTTTATATGCGCAGGTGAGGTGGCGTCATGTGGAGTGTCGGATTCGCCCATTAAATCAAAGTCGTTGATCTTCACTTAAGTCAAGGGGGCGGGGGGGGGGGGGGGTGGACGTGGCACTTAATTTTATCAATGAATTTTTTTAAAATAGTTTAATCTTAGTCCTTCATCTAAGAAGTTATAACGAGTAAGATTAAAACCGCTCTAGTGCATTCAGAGCGTTAGATCAAGATCATACAGCAGGCATTTCATGTGTTTCTTCTTCACACTCGACTTGGTGAAATCTCAGCAGTTCATCTTCGATCCAACAGACATGATTTAAGTGTAATAATTTGCGTATATGCATTTCATTAGAGCCGTTGATCGATGATTAAATGTCGATTTGACGGTTATGCCCAAATCTCCTTATAAATTGACATGTTCTTCGATGATGTAAAACATTATTGGGTATTTATGAGTAATCAAATTGTTTAGACTCCACCATCCTTGAATCTCTTGCTTCCTTTTGCTTCTAGGCTCATTTCCGCATCCGAGTAGTGTTTGAAATTGAGATTTTGGTGCGAAAATATGGAGAAATCAATTCTTGAAGGCCAACGATTGTCCTCGAATTCGTGGAATGAAAACCCTTTGATCTAGCGAGAAATTAAATCAATTCGAGCGCTATCTTGGGTTAGATATCATGTTTTCATTCTAGTCTTTCTTCCTATAACATTAGATTTTAATTTTGAATCGTAGATTAAATCAATTTCAATTTTAATTTTGGTTTTCTCTCTCTTTGCGATCCGATTTTCTATCTAATTTTTTCTCATTGATTTCTGCGCGAATCTTGATCCAAATTCTATGATTTTTGATTCCGTAGATTTGTCTTTGAGTTGAGTTATCTTTCTAAAAATATCAAAATCCCTAATTTTTCACTTCATTTCATCATCCGATTTGATCGAATTTGAAAGAGTTCTTAAAAAATACCTTAATTCTCTGTAGATTCGACCCTTATTTACCACTAAACTATTTAATTTGTGATTATTTTTCTAAATAGGTGAGTTTGGACATTGTTTTGACGCTTATCCGCGTGTTTTTAACAACCTTGAAGATTCACTTCGTCAGCTCTCGACCCATTAGGGCCTATTATTTCTCTCTCTCCCTCTCTCTATTTTATATAAACATATGTATCCCTCCTATCTAATTAATAATTCTATGGTTTCTTGATCCAACTGTTAACACAAACTTTATGAACAACTCTCTCCTTTCTTGTATTTTCTTTTGGTGAAGATCGCTGAAGAGGAGATTCAATCGCTTGACAATTATGAGGATACTACAAGAGGTTGGGCACTTGAACAGCTCTAAGAACTCCTTTAATGAACCATGTAATTATGAATTTTAATATATACTAGACAATTGGATCATATATTCTTTGCGCTTTAATTTTTTGAATGTTTTATTCAATTTCTTTCACTACATTTAATATTTTGATCAAAGTTTTGAGACCTTATCAAGCATCATATCCCATCAACATGGTCACCACAATTGCTTGCCCCCTCATCTTAAACCCAAGTGTCTAGATGATAATGTGTCGTTGATATGTTCATTTTCATAATTTTAAACAGATTTTAATTTATAATTCATTGCCAATACAATACATATTATCATGTTTTATGCAATTTTTACATTCATCATGTCCTTCCACTCATATATTTGATAACATGTCATTTATGCGTCCATTTCTATCATTGTACCCTATATTTTTTATGATGTTTGTACATGCATCATGTCATTTCACTCGTATGCTCAATACTCATCTATTTATTGTTAATTGGTCCTACCATGCATCAATCTTTTTTAATCGCTTATATCATGAGACTAACCTAATTTGACTCCTTCAAAGTTGAGAGGTTGAATTCTCATGTTTAGTATGGTTGAACACCTACGATTCCAACCCTTAATCCTAAAAAAATGTAGTTTTCAATAGATTAAGAATCTTTTTTGCTTCATGTCATGTCAAATTGGACCCAAAAAAGCGCACCAGCAACTAAATTCCACTGTTGCAAAAATGCTAAAATATTTTGATTTCAGCTAATCACACCATTTAATTAAAATTCACCATAATGACCCTACAACATGCCCTTTATAGCTCGAAAAATTAGCTTTTGAATTAACAAAACAATGTGATACTGATCCAATGTGATTTTTAACAAGTACATGTAAATGATGGGATGCAATCCAAGTAATAACAATTGGAGGGTCAAATGAGGTCCTACTTGTGCTTTGGAATGAACAAGTTTGTGTACTTGTTTTGGAATGAGCAGTGTAATGATAGTGATGATAGAATGATGTAAAGATGAGAAAAGTATCTATAGGAAAGCCTTAGAGATATAATACCTTATGAAAGAGAGAATGAGGGAAAATGAGGATCTAACTACTTGGGGGGAGAAAAGGTCATGCACGCAGAGGAATAATGGGCCCACTCGAGCCTACAAGAATAGAGTCTTATAACCAAATGCAAGGCATAAGACACGTACGTATATCTTTTTTGAGCCATAGTGGAGTATTATAATGTTATTAATGGAGACCGTGAAGGTTTTGTGTGATGTGAAATCTGTAAGAGACAGCCACAAAGAACAAGAAGGAGAGACCATGTCGTCATTGCATGACGTCTCACACACCAAAAAAATTGCATCAAATTCTTCTATTCTCATCTTGTATTATGTGATTGTAGTTTTAGTAAATATATCACTCAATCCATAACCTCCTTTGCATATTTCTAAAACTGATCAGCAATTCAAAATCACGTTGTTCAATGAGAGTACATGTATGTAGATCCCGGTATTTTTCATAAAATGGAGTATGTATATATATACATGTATAGGTTATATGATTTGTATCGATATTAAATATTTATTTGTAATATGCTGAAAATATATGCACATATAAACATAGATGGGTGTGTAATGGCTTAAAACTGCATGTTTGACGGAACGAATAGATACAGTCATTGCTTACACACCAATTCGTGTCAAAACTAATACCAAACTCGCCAATTTTATCAAATAATCACAAATTAAGAAGTATAGTGGTGAATAAGGGTCAATTCCACGGAGAATTAGGGTAATTTCATATGCTCTTTTGAAATTTGATCAAATCGGATGATGAATCATGGTGAGAAATTAGGGAAATTGATATTTTTGGAAAGAACACTTGAAAAAAAATCCATGGAATAAAAAATCACTGAATTTGGATCAACATTCGCAGAGAAATCATCAAGTGAATAAGAGAGAAATTTATGAAATTAAAAATCGCATAAAACCAAAATTGAAATTAAAATTGACTAAAATTACGATTCAAAATTGAAATCCAAATCTGTACGAAGGAGGATTAGGATGAAACACAGTCTCTAACCCAAGATTGCGCTCAAATTGATCCAATTAGTTGACGGATCAAAGGCTTTTCATTTCCGAATTCAAAAAACGATCATTGATGTTCAAGAGTCAATTTCTTCCTATTCTTTCAACGAAATCTCACTTTCAAGCACTCTGTGGATACACAAATGAGTCTTTAAGCGATTAGAAGCAAGAAATTCAAGGGATTCAAGTTTGATTACTCGAATTACCCTGGAATGCTTTACAATGTTGAAGAACAACTCTATTTATAGGGCGAATTGGGCGTAACCGTCCGATCGAGCATTTAATCTTCAAACAATGGCTCTGATGAAACGCAGAGATGCAAATCATTACGGCTAAGTTGTGGCCATTGGATCTTAGATGGATCATCAAGATGAAACCACGTCGCGCGTGTTATAAGAAACGCATCGAACGATCGCCATTTGATCTTGATCCAACGCTCCAGATGCGTTTGGTCAGTTTTAATCTCGGCCGTTACACCTCCTCAGATCGACAACTGAGATTAAATCATTTTAAAACGATTCGCTGGCGAATAGGATCGCGTCATGTACCCCCATGGCCTTAAGTGATGATCAACGGTCGCGATTAATCGCGCGATTGGTCGCTACAGATTTTGCCACGTCACTTGTGCAATTATAAAATTGATTTTAAATTACATAAATCGATTTTATATTCTAGAAAATTTATAAAAATTCAGAAAAATTTAAAAAAAATTGAAAAAATCCCTAAAAATTAAAAAAAATCATATTTTTCAAAATATAACTCCAAATTAATCAAAATTTGTTTCATTAGATCAGAAATTAAAGTATCTATATTCTCAAAAGTCAAATTTAATAAATAACAAGAGAATAAATTTATATTTCAAAAATACACTCATTTCTTTGAGATTTTCAGATTTAGAAAAATATATGAATGTTTTTTAATTATTTTTCTTATCATTTAACCTTAAAAACTAATTATAAAATCAAGTAAAGATGGGTTATGAAAATATTATCTTTAATTCATCATAAGTAACCCTAAATTAATGTATTTTGATATTATAATGACTTTTTCATAGAATGATAGATAAACACTCAAAATTTTGATAATATGCATTAGAATAGAATGTCGTATGCCTTAATTTGCATTTATAATCATGTATTCTCATGTTTAGTTAGCATATTATCAATGTTCACCCTATATTTCCTTTATGTTTTTACATGTGGGCATGTATGAATATAGGTAGTTAGATGACTAATATATGTGCAAAAGACTTATCTAGGTGGATAGATTCATGTCTGTGCGCACTTGTGCATGTATGGATTTGTGCATGAACAAGTGTGTGCGCAGCACGCACACCCACACACACATGCAAGAGATAAATATCAGTTCAAGACCTAGATATATGAGCACTCAATTCATTAAAATCAATCTTGCTCAGACTAATGGCATGGCTATGGTGACACATGTCAGCTGAGCAATGGCACTTATGTTGATGACGATGGCAAGAATGGCAATGGTGAGGGCAACATGGATCACTATGATGGCTGCGGCTGAGACAACTGTGGCGGTTGTGGCATTTTGGATGGTAATCAAGCCCATAGGACCAGCGATGATGGTGGTGGCAGAGAGTATACCAGCAGAAATGAGGGTTTGAGACTGGCAATCTGATCATGACTGCACTTGCTCTTTTTGGCATAGTTGTGGACGCAAAAAACCAGGTTTCCTTGATTATTGAAAACGAAAAAGAAATTGGTGGCCCTTTGGCCCTCATCTATTCACTCCACCTCTTTATTTCCTCTCAATCTATCTTTCAACTAGTCCCACAAACCTTAGCAAGAAACAAGAAAATCTTGATCAGTACCTCATTTACCAGCTAGAGCAAGAAAGAATTGAGCAAGAAAGAGAGTGGTCCACAGATGATAGCTTGCTTCCGTCAAGAAGGCCACCCAAATGTTTCCACGGGCATCACCCTCTAATACCCACTGACTTCACGCCAAATGGGCGGTAAAAGCAACGGCCAATGAAGAGGGATCCACAACAAGCTCAAGTGCGTGATGATTAAAATAGTTATATAGTTATATGATAATTGAACACAACTATAAACTATCGATCTCATCGTTGATCAGATTGATGGGAGTGACTTTCCATCTATGGGCATGGGTGGCGCATGTGGCACCGCCATGGTGCGCGCAGGAGAGCACCCAACACGCATATCTAGAGGGCAGTTGGCACTTGGTATAGGCCAAAGAGGTGCCCCATGGCACACAATATCATGCGGGAGCAAGCACCCGAGCAGGCCACTCGGCGGGTGCTATAGTAACCATCAAGTGGGCACATGAGTGGCGCCCATGGCTCGTGTTTTGGGGGGGGCACAACATTTGTCTGCATCTCGGTGGATGCTATAGTAACTGGTGAGAAATGTGCCATGTGCGCACCATGGCGCATACAGATCACCGAAAAACACGTGTCATGGAGAGCCTTAGTCAGGACGTGCGCTCACAAAAAAGAAAGTGCATTTTTTCAAGTTACTTTCCTTGTAAGCCTATAGATAGGCACCCCTAGAGCATCCCTAAACACATCTAAGCATTTCTTTTTTCCTCCAGAGAGTTTTTAGTGAATTTTGAGTGGTTTAGTACATTTCTTCCTCCTCTTCCTCATTATTCTCTACTTTTGAGCGTGTGTGAGCAATTTTGGAGTGTTCTCATCACCTTTTAGAGTTCCCCCTGAGGTGATCAGCAGCCAACATATATCAATATTTTTAAGGGAGATCATCGACACACATGATCACACCAATCCAATTTGATCACTGATCGCCGTTCCCATTGAAGGTTGTGGAAGGAGCAATGGCGTTCATAATGGCGCGTGTTTTCGAGGGGGGGGGCGCAACATTTGTGTGCATCTCGGCGGGTGTTGTAGTAACCATTGAGAAATGCGTCATGTGTGCGCCATGGCACATGCAGATCACTGAAAAACATGCGTCATGGCGCGCCTTTGGCGGGACGTGGGCACACCAAAAATAAAGTGCATTTTTCCAGTTACTTTCCTTGTAAGCCTATAAATAGGCACCCCTAGAGCATCC
>CM044101.1:21223669-21300250 GCA_024174645.1 Lemna minuta | reverse complement strand
AGTAGTAAATCCAATTCTGATAGAGGCACCACAATTATATATCAAAATTTCCCATTTTCTATCTAGTTTTTGAATATATATATAATTTGATTAATATTTTACTTTCATTTGATTAGTGCATAATTTAGCATGATTAAAACTGGCATGTCTGTAGCTTTAGATTTTTCCCATCTTTTGATTTTCAATAAATCATAGTAAACTCCAACTTTCTTATATAAATCATGAATTATATAAAAATTTTATCTCTCTAGCTTTTGAATATATAATTTTGTAATATTTTACTCTTTTATTTTTGATTTTCACGTCATTATTGCTAGTAAAGTCAATGCTTTAACCTTAGCTTTTGACTTTTCTTTTGTCAAATCATTTTTAAGTTCTTAAAATATCTTCTCTCAGATATTGATATCATATACATTTGATTCATATATCACTTTCATTTCTATTTCTATTTGAACCTAAGTTTAATCAAGTCACTGTTCGATCAAAGTTCAAACCGTGTTATTTGTGGATCGACGATCTTTACACTCATACTTCATCTTTTATTTAGTGAGTTTGAAATTATAAATTTCTGACTGAAGTTTGTGTGTTTTCAAACATCGCATAAAATCTTCAGTCACCTACCTAGCGCAATCATACGCAGCAACACCCTACTTTTGGACACTAGCTCCCAGCTTTGCCTTGCTTGAAGAACTCTACCAAGGCTGCCATGCAATTGGCGCCTGCAATGCATGCATACAACATTACCTACTTGGTGCGCTTGTTTGCTAACATTGTTGCCTAGTGCCCCTCCTTAGGCTGGCACTCTGACTCATCCCATCCAAAAGTGTATGCTTGCATGTGCACCCTATCAGTATCCTTAGTCTAGGTCCTTAGATCCCTTCATGTCCTTTGTTGCTCTTCTCATGGTACTCACACTTGGTTTGACAAGTTCCACATTCATTGTATTTTCTTACTCACTTATGGCAAACGAGGATCCTGCAAACTTGAGGAGGCGATAGGTTGAAGCCATCATCACATGGATGCTCAAGATGTCAATTCCCTCCATTGGCAGTCAGTGCAACTTATATCTCATTCCAAGGCTATTTGGGACAAGAGGGACTTTTTATGTATGGATAAAAGTCCAATATCTCTCTATAGTGAAATGTCAATACATATTCATTCTTTCCAGATGAGGCCATCCACATGTAGTCTTCAAGATTCCTATGCTTTGCCTTCATGGTCTTCTCAACCCATTGAAGATTGATCTGTCACAAACCAATGATCTTACAATGTGACATCATTATGGAGAGGAGCTTTCAGTGTCCTTTTCCTTGCTAGCCTTGACTCTTTGCTTAGCTCTCCACCCAAGAACATGATCTTGAGTGAGATGCATTTACTAACTCTAGGCGACACCTTCTTTACTACTCTTGATGGGATATGATGCACAATATGCTTTCAAAATTTTAATCAAAGCATTGAACATAGAAGAATACATCAAATTGAACATGGTATTGTATGTCTTTCAGGTAGATCACTCATTTCCTATTATATTCTTTGGTCCATGGCTTCACAAGTCATTTGTTGGTTCCATTATATCCATTACACATTAACATGGCTATAGAACTTGCAATGATCTAGTTTGAGGTGTGATAATGTGCTTTTGGTAAATTCATATTCATCATTATTAACTAATTTTAATGTTTAATTCTTGCTGAGATGTGGCACATTGTCAAGTTTTTATAATTATTTTGCGTTCACTAAATTTTGCGTTCTCCAAAACAACATGTGGGAAAAGTGTTTTAATTTCTCTAGAGCCACCTGAAGACACTAAATTGTGTTGATTGATTGCACCAATCAGACCCCACCAATGCATGGGTGAGAGAACCGCGAGATTGCATAAAAATTAGACACATGGTGCTCAACTTTAGCTGTTTTTTTGCATATTTTCATTAGACTAACTAAAAAGTGCCTAGTGGCACAACATGATTCCGCATAAAAATTTCTTTTAGCTAAATAGATCAAAAGATGACATGTTTAACAAAGGGCACCGACAATAATTATTACCCAAAAAATGTGAGGCAATGCTTGGATACACCACATTGGGCACAACTACTATTTTTCTTCAAACAAAGAGGGGGATGGACATGTAATGGCATCACAAAACTTGGGCAAATGGGATAATATATATTTTTAATGGCACCACATGGCATGGTCTAGGCCCTTGTAGTTTTCTATCACCTCTTTTAGTCTCTATCCTCTCTCCTCTCCATCAAAGGGATGGTGTGGACAAATCATGAATGTCACACATCTTGAAAGGGAAATCAGATGACCATGATTCATTAAGATCATCGTAAAGCTTGTTAATTATTGTCTTTTCATTTTGCCTCCATCTTAGCCCTAGTAATTACTTCTAGCTGCCTGAAAGCTAATTCGGATCCCCAATTGCACTTATTGTTTCCAAGAAATAAGTTTTGGTGGTGTATTCTTTGTTTGAACTTTGGAGATTCATCAAGATGATTGTGTAATAATAGCCCTGATCTAGTTCTAATTGGGTTAATCTCTCCATATATCCCTATTAGTAGAAAGTTAAACCATTTTTCAGCAACTTTCATTTAGATTATTAGGTATTATTTCACTTTAACTCTCCTCATCCCTTTCTCGCTCTGAATTTCTTTATGCATTATCTGCTTTAATGCATCCCAGTTTGACAAATCTTAGGATTTTGGAATGCTCATTTAATTTGCCTTTGAAATCCATTTTCATCTCTATCATCTAACACTTTCACTATCTGCTTCACTAAAAATTTTCCAAGTGTCAACAGTCATTGTGTTTTATACTTAATTCTCCATGGATTCAACTTCAACTTGCCACCATGGTAGTTTTAATTATTATTCTTGAAGAGCTGAGTAATTTTTCCTTAAGACAATTTAACATTTAATCTCCATCTTAGTTATGTTATCTTCACTGTTAGGACTTTTGTGTGGGAAAAAATAAGTTAACATTCACAAAAAACAAAATAATAAGTTTCGAAGGAATTACGTAGCTTGGGGGAAAAAATACTTAGTAGGGTCAAAGGTAATAACCAAAATCAAGAAAAAAAATCCGTGAATACAAAAATCAAGATAGAGGGTCCATCGAAAAGAGAATATCTGAAAAAACCGAACAATGATATTTCAAAAGCTTCATGATTTTAATTAATACAATGGATAACACTATGAATGATACAAAATTTAAAAAATAATTCAAATTCCTATAATTCATCAGAAGAAATGCAAAAGACAACAAGTACAACATGGAAGGACCACTACCCACAACATTGATTGTTTGCATCAGGTATTTTAAACAGTAGGAAAAGATTCTTGACTTAGGGGAAAATGCAAAGACAAATGACTAATGGATTCCATCACATATATTAAGGTAAAAATATACAAGCAATAAGAATAAAACTTCACCTCTTCCAAAAATGCATAAACCATGTGTGTTATCTACATAAATCTATTAATAAAAATGCTAAGACAATAAATTTCTGAAACCACTGTGAAATTTAAGAAGCCCCCTTCCAAGTTATAGATTACAGTTCCCTGTAGAAAAATAGACTTCCTCCAACATCTTTATTCAAAAAATATTTTAGAGTTAGGTGTATTATGTACATCATAAAATATGAAAATTCGTGAGACAGATTTACCCCAAGATAGGGTCTACATGTTATGGAAAAATATGTGAGAGTAAACCAAAAGAAACTTAGAAAGTTTTCCCTGAAGAGTAAAACAAGAGTTTGCAACTGAAGAACCATTTCAACATGATCTCTTCCACACTCTCGACGGAAACTCCACTCATCCCAGTAATTCCATAGAACCACAAAATGGATGGCAGTTGCAATAATCATCACATACAACACATGTGATGTTTTGGCCACTCAAAAGTTAATGCCAGCATTATTATCACAAATAAGTAGCATTGATGTTTATACAGAATTTTTGAATCATTTCATTATGAGAAAGTAAATTTTCCCTTGAGTTTTTGGGGAAATAAATAATATTACATCGATATAAAATACATATAAAACAGTGCTTTGGACCAAAAAATTTACAACATTTTTCAGGATGAAAAATCAAATTCTATGTAGATAATTCTATGGTTCCTAAATCAGGGATAAAAATGGGGAATCGATAGTATAAATATACTAGACATTTTCAATCTCCTTTGGTAGTGCTTGTTTCTCCTGTTGCTACTAAAAAAATAAAAAAGAGAGAAAAGCTTCCTCTCCAGGCTCCATCATGAAGCATGAGGTCTTATTTCAATGGGGATCCCCTCCACTTTTTTTATATCTACAACATTTCAAAAGGGTTTAGTTTTTCTCTAAATCTGCTTTTTGCTATAAGCAAAGTACTGAATGAATTGTCACATGTCACTGATTTCATCTTTATCGAAGGTTCGCTAAAGATGAACATAAATGATCCAGTCCTCTGTTATACTGAGTTCCAAAATAAAAAGATCTCTATCATAGAAAAAGAGATAGAAAGCATATATCATCAGCTAAATGATACCATCTCTCTCTCTATCCATCCCTTCAAAAGAACACGCAATAAAACAATTCCTTGCTTATGTGAGACTGTTCCTCCCTCCTGAAAAAAATCAAATTCCAAAACATATTGCGAATAACACAAATTAGGAGAGAACAGACGAAGAAGAATGTGAATAACACAAATTAGGAAAAAGTACATAGTTGTCTTATAGAGAAATACTAAGTGAGCCCTTAGTGGGCTAGAGATGGAGAAGAAGGAGCTCAGTCCAACACTCCCCCTCAAGCTGGTGCGTGGATATTCTCCACACCCAGCTTGTCACAGAGCTCTTCAAACCTCGGGGCATGGAGCCCTTTGGTGAAGATGTCTGCCCGCTGATCTGCTGATGGTACATACGGCGTGCAAAAGCGTCCCGACTCCAGCTTCTCTTTAATGAAGTGCTAGTCAATCTCAATATGCTTGGTGCGATCATGCTGAATGGGATCATGAGCAATACTGATTGCCGATTTGTTGTCGCAGAACAGCCGTACTGGAGAGGATATGATGTAGGATATTTTAGAAGATGAATCTAAATCCTACAATATGGGGAGGACCTATGAATTGATACCACCGATGAATGAATGGCTAATTCACTGAAGATGATGTAGAAATATTTTTAGAAATAAGAAGAAGATAATGAAGATAATGAGGATGATAATGATACAGATAATGAGGAGATAAGAGAAATAGACTGGATGATAATAAATTAGAGAATAAAATATAGAAATAGATATTAAGGGAGTTTATGATAGAATAGAATAATGATGGTGATAAAGAGAAGGGAGGTAAAATATTATATTATCTAATATAAGATAGCGGCTGAAGGGAATAGAGATAAGAAAGATGGAGCGGGCAGGTGAAAATATTAATTATAATATACGATTACCATAAATAGAAAAGAGGGAAATACTTATTAGAAGTCTCGGATAACGGTCTCGTGATGGAAATTAGGGAAGTCAATGCTGGACTTTAGATATTAAGGATGTTCGAACCTTATCACGAAAAGAGAACAGGACGATTACTGGGTTTGACAGAAAATGATGCCGACGGGCTTCTTCTAATGAACCGGGACAACCTCGATTGGATTCCGGCTTGAAGTGGAGAAAGACGAAAGAACGGGAGGGAGAAAAGAAATAGGGAGATAGAATCGGAGAGAAGGAAGGTTGGCGGGAGAAGCACAGGGAGATACGATGAACACACAGGGTAACACGTAACCAACAGGGCAACCAAATTTTCATAAAAACATCTTTTTTTTCTTTGACTCACAACTGTCTTTTAAAGAGGGAGCGGAGAACGTGGTAGTGAAAGGACGCGTCGTGACGGTTGCGCGCGTGTAAGAAACACAACTTCACGTTATTTTCTTCTTTCGTACGTGGATCGGTAGATGGCCGTTGATGCGTTTTGGAATGGTTGACCGGCGTACGTGAAGTTTTCGTCTTCTTTTGCAGAGCTGTCAAACTTTAATCCTGCGCGTAGGCGTTCCCGTTGAGCACGATCCCGGACGTTATCAAGCTCGCCGAAACGTCGAAATTCTAGCCCTTGATTGATGCTTTCATGAAACCGATGCTGGGTTGGTGAGACGATTCGATGGAATCGTCAGTAAATGCGTCTTCACTGAGGATTGAACTTCCGACAGTTGAGTTGTCAGATGCAGAGATGAGGGGAAGAAAATTATCCCCCCGAGGTTATTCCTTTGTGTAATGGTCGGCCGATGTTATTCCGTTCGTGGTCAAAACGCTTCCATTTGAGTCATCCCTGTCCGCGATATATTTTATCTAGTGGATTCCTTCAGCTATTCTTCTTCAGAACGAGGTGATGGAGGGAGTTCAGGAGAGTTTTAGCCGGTGAATGAGCACGCGGTTGAAATGCTGTCATGTTCCTTTCGACTTGGATTGCTGACGAATGTTAAAAACAGCAGTGACGTCGTCGCGATGAAAGGGAAGATATTGTAACTCTTGTTGACGTGTGTAGATGTGATGTTTTGGGACTTCACAGCCGTGGGTGGTAGTGGCTTCGACTGCCTCTCCGTTCTCTTCATTTTCGGGAGTGTCTTCAGGCGAACTTTCATGGTATGTTCTTTGGCAGGGAATGTGTTGATATAATAGCTTTGCTTGTAAGGTGTGTTCTCACGTGGAACCACAGTCTTCTCTTAATAGTTATACTATTGCAGGACATATTGCATAACCGGTGGAGAGAAGTCTGAGTGAGTCTTGGAGAGCCCTCCTCGCCAAAATCTTCTTTGAAGGTTTCTTTCTTCAGACTTGCATAGTGTAATCATAAAAAGGTTGCATCTTGGATAGGTTGAAAAGATAGTTTCTTCCATGAGTGATTGATCTCTCCTATGATTCTAACTAGAGGTGGTTTCAAAGAGAAAAAGAAAGACAACAAAGATGTTCCTACTATTCTTTTCCTTTTGAGATCATTTATACACACAAGGTACCTATGATATAGTAGATGTGGTTTGGAAGATTAGGATCCTATATCAAAGGAAAAAAGGGGTGGTTGACTTGGTCCACTCAAGGAATTCTAGGTTTCTAAAGATAAGGATTAAATGTTTTGACCAAGTCAATCTTTAGATCAGTATAAAATAAGAAGAGGAGGGAAAGTAAATCCCTTAAGATATACTCTCTATTTAATTATTTAGAGAGGTCTTCTTCATCCATTTAATAAATGGATAAGTTGTCAAAGTGGTAAATAAGGAGGAGGAGGAGGAGGAGGAGGTTCACTTAGAACCCTTGTGTTCATGTTTCAAAATAATTCTCCATCAGGATACTAGACAACGGAGCTCTCGGAGGATCTTGGTGATCCATAGAGCTTCACACAATCCTTGGGCAAGAGCTCGAAATTCTGCTTCAACACTAGATCTGGAAACTACCTTCTGCTTCTTGCTGTGCCACGTGATGAGATTGCCCCCCAGGAACGTGCAATAGCCGGAGGTGGAGCGACGATCGACAATGGAACCGGCATAATCTGCATCTGTATATACCTCCAAATCGAGACCACTATGATGATGGAACAAAAGTCCGCGGCCAATAGTCCCTTTAAGGAAGTGGAGAAGTCGATGTGCAGCATGTAGATGGCTCATACGTGGAGTGTGCATAAATTGGCTGAGGACACCAATAGTGTATGCAATATCAGGCCACGTGTGAGTGAGATAGATGAGCTTGCCCATGAGTCTCTGATAAGATCCAGGATCCACAAGGGCTTTAGTTTCGTCGGCTCCAAGCTTGTGATTAGCTTCAATAGGTGTAGGAAGAGGGCGGGAGTCCTCTTTACCAAGTTCCTGGAGCAAGTCGATAGTATATTTCCTTTGGCAAATAAAGAGGCCATTGGATGAATATGCTACCTCAATGCCCAGAAAATACCTTAAGAGGCCAAGATGCTTGATTGCAAACTCGGATCCAAGGTAGAATGCCAAATCACCAATAGTAGACGTGTCGTCCCCTGTGATGATGATGTCAGCCACGTAAACCAAGAGGATCACTACTCCCCCGGATGTGGAATGATGATAGAACACGGTATGATCCCCGTTGCATTGCCGATAGCCCCGCGTCTGCATGGCAGAAGTAAAGCGAGCAAACCAGGCTCGAGGAGACTGCTTGAGGCCGTAGAGCGACTTCTGGAGGCGACAGACAAGTGATGCCGGAGTCGACGAGACTAAGGAGGAATAACCCGGAGGGAGCGCCATATAAATCTCCTCAGTAAGATCACAATGCAAGAAAGCATTCTTGATGTCATACTGCTGCAATGTCCACCCGCGATGAGCAGCAAGTGCAAGAAGAAGACGAACAGTGTTCATCTTCGCAACTGGAGCAAACGTCTCCTGATAGTCAAGACAATACTTTTGCGTGAAGCCTTTGGCGACCACCCATGCCTTATGCCATTCAAGGGAGCCGTCCGAATTCTCCTTTATAGTGTAGACCCACCGACTTCCAACCACATGCTTCCCGGCCGGTAGCGGAACAAGATCCCAGGTATGATTCTGGGCAAGGGCCTGAAGCTCCTCCTCCATGGCACGACGCCAAGAAGAAGAGGCTAAGGCATCGTCCACCGTCTTGGGAAGAGTAATGGAGGTAAGGGAGGTGAGGAAGGCCTGGAAGGACCGAGAGAGGCGGTGCAAAGAGACATAATTGGCAAGAGGGTATGGGGAGGTGGAGGGAGGAGAGGAGGATTGAGGTATGGAAGGAGGAGAAGATGGAGATGGCTCTGTAGGAGAGGGAGGTGATGAGGATGGAAGGGCCATGGGAGGAGAGGGAAGAGAAGCAGCAGCTTGCTTTCGTCATAGACTTGCATGCCAATCGCCTCGGCGGAAGGAAGTTTTGAATCGGTCTTCAAGCAGGCACCGGGGAAGAGATGAAGGAGATGTAGAGGCCGGAGGCTCGGAGGAGGTAGGAGGTTGAGGAGGCTCGGAGATTGGAGCCGGAGAAGGTGGAGGCGCGGAGAGTGGAGCTGGAGGATGTGGACGAGACTCGGAGATCGGAGCCGGAGAGGGGAAAGGGGGGTGGGAGATCGAAGCCAGAGGAGGTGGGGAGTCGGAGGAGGAAGGTGGAGAAGGCTGAGGTGAGAGAGGAGGTGGAAGGATAAGGAAGTCAAGGGAATCGGAGGTAGGCACAGACGGAGAAGGATGAGATGAGGAGGTGGTCGGAGAGGGATAATAGGGCATGGATTCATCAAAGGTGGCGTCCTTGGTAATGAAGAAACGGCGCGAAGGAGGATGATAACAACGATACCCTTTTTGGGTAGAAGAGTAGCCAATGAAGATACACCGGAGGGCCCGGGGGTCAAGTTTGTCGCGTGGAATTTGACAATTCGGAGCAAAACACACACAATCAAACACACGTGGGATGAGATTGGTACGTAGAGAAACTTGGGGAAAGAACCGTTGGAGACAGTCAATGGGCGTGGACTTTTGGAGGACACGGGAGGGGAGATGGTTCATGAGATGGATAGTAGTCAAGACGGCTTCACCCCAAAAAAATTTGGGCACATGCATGTGAAAGAACAGACTGTGGGAGGTTTCAAGAATATGCCGAAATTTCCGTTTGGCTAGGCCATTTTGCTGGGGGGTATATGGGCAAGAGGTTTCATGGATGATGCCATTGGTTTGAAAGAAGGTGTTGAGGGTAGCGTTGACGTAGTCTTTGGCCTTATCGGAGCGAAAGCGACGAATAGAGGTAGAGAATTGGGTTTCGATGAGGGAGTAGAATTAGGGAATAATAGTTGAAAGTTCGGATTTATGTTTTAAAAGGTAAGCCCACGTGAATCGGGTGTGATCGTCGACAAAAATGACCATCCAACGGGCCCAGGATGTGCTATGGACAGGTGCAGGCCCCCAAATGTCAGTATGAATGAGAGAGAAAGGAGAAGCTGTACGAGAAGGAGGATAAACCACACGATGATGTTTTTCCTGTCGACAAGCATGACATACAAAGCGATCAACAGGTTGACCATGAAGCAGACGGGGAAATAAAGCACGAAGAGTAGAGAAATATGGATGTCCAAGGTGACGATGGAGAAGCCATAGGCGATCATGAGATGGCGAGTAGACAGCAGCGGCGACAAAGGTGGATGGAGGGGGTCGAACGAGGTATAGCCCTTGGTGCTCTTTAGCAAGTGTAGTCATCCTCCCCGACACCTTATCACGATAAAAACATGAGTGAGAATTGAAAGTAAGATCATGATCTAAGTCGCGAACAAGTTTATTGAGAGAGAGGATATGGACAACAAGCCGAGGAACATGGAGAACCCGGGAGAGATGGAGGGATGGAGTAAGAGCAACCCGACCAATGCCAGCAACTGTAAGGAGGTCACTGGAGGCGGTCTGAACTTTGGAGGAACCAGGAGAAGGGTCGTAAGAGGTAAAGACACGTGGATTGGATGTCATGTGAGAGGAGGCACCAGAGTCGGCAATCCACGAAGGGGAAGTGGAAGGGGGGGAGGGGTTAGCAAGTGCGGCGGACGTACCTGCATGGGCAAGAGAACACGAGCCCAGGACTGGAGGATCAAGTAGGCGGCGCGACCGTTCCACCTCATCCGACGTGAAAGTAGGCGATGCAGCAGCAGGCGATGGGAGTAGGCCGTATGGCATAGGCACTTGCCCCGGTGTGGGCACTCCATCCATAGAAGTCGATGAGGAGACGGTGACAACATTGGCTTGCTGAGCCCGCTTCCTCTTGAGTTTAAAACACGTCTCCTTAGTGTGCCCCCTCTTCTTACAGTAGTTACACACAAGAGAGGAATCACCCCAAGGAGTCTCGTCGGCTCGAGATGCAACTGTTAGATCTAATCTCATTAAGTGGACATAGTTATGTATTATTGTGGATTAGCTATCATTATAATCCCATTAAGTGATTCAATTATGTTTAATCTGGGAATTACGACATTCATTTATGTGTGTGGAGGTTAATTATGTGTATAGGCAGTAAATCAGTCATTAGTCAATAATGGGCTGTCTAATGACTGATTAGAGGCTTAAGCTTTCCTATATCCCTATAAATAGGAGGCCATAGTCCACTTGGATAACCTGATGCTCATAACCCTCAAGAGAGAATCCCATTTCCTCTAGAGATCAGGAGGTTACATCAGGGATATTCAAGAAGACTATTCTCCGATTCAGTAGTCTACATTGATGAAGATCAATCCGGTGAATCCAGGTACGCGTTTAATTACGTGTTTACAATCTGATTATTCTGATGAATCATGATGCATAATTTCTAGTTTCCAATAGCAACGCCCCGTTATGGAGTAGTGGTCGAGGTAGGCCCACGAGTGGAAGGTGTTTGCTGAAGTGCCATTGCCGATCCAGTCGTCGGAGGATGAGCTTGATGCAGACAAGATTCCTCCATCCGGACACTCCGAAGAACATCCTTGAACAACAAAGTCTCTCGATGAACTAGTTGCCCCCGAAGTTGCTCGTACTCGAGATTTAGGCCCATTAGAAACTTGAATACCCTGAGTTGAAGTGTGTACTTTCGGTCGACTGACTTCTTGTCCGGAGGCATATAGTGGTCAATTTCAGCCTAGAGGGCAGTGAGTTCGTTGCTGTAATCCAGCACCGAACGATCACCTTGGCGTAGGTTAGCAGCCCGATGCACCAGCTCGTATAGGGTGGCAATGTTGTGCTTTTTGGAGTGACTGTCGAGGACGGCTTCCCAAACGGCTTTCGCAGATTCGAGGGCTAGAAACTCCCCCTTAACCGAGGGAGAGATGATGTCAAGAAGCCACCGATGAACCACCCCTTCAACATCCAACCAATTGTAGTAGGTCGGATCCGATCGAGGAGGCCCATCGTCCTCCAAGTCGCGCATAATTTAGGTAATAGTGACATATCATCGCTACTGGAGGAGATTGAAGCCGGTGAATATCCCATCTTGAGGCATCTTCGGCAGCGCAAAGGAGCCGTACGATGACGGCCATCCACTAGGAACGACAGAAGATGCTTGTGGCGGAGGAGTTCCAAGTGCTATGCTCAGTGCCGTGGCGTCAACACCATCTTCGACATCACTGACCTGAGCCATGGCAATGCAAGAAGTTGAAGAGGAAGAGGAACAAGAACCTCAGGCGATGCAGACGACTCGAGCGGCAGACGACCTCAGGAGATGCAGACAACTCGAGCGGCAGACGACTTCAGGAGATTCGCAGATTCGACCTCAGGAGATGCAGACGACTTCAGGAGATGCTTGGGAAGCAGAAGTCAGGTAATGTGGAGCCATGGAAGCCGGGAGAATCACCGAAGTGATAAGAATCGCTGAAGTGGGAGAATCGCAACTGAGGACGGATTTCGTGGACAGTAGATTTCGCGGACTGTAGATTTTCGGAGGAGAAAAAAAATTTTCGCGGACAGTAGACGACTCGCGAAGATGGAGTTGCAGATTCGCGATACCAAGTGGACGATTCCACGTGGACGATTCGCGAAGATGAAGAGACGATTCGCGAAGATTTCGCGCGAAGATGGAGTTGCAGATTTGCGCAAAATGGAAGATTCGCGAAGATGAAGTTGCAGATTCGCGAAGTGGTTGGGAAGAACTGAAGATGGCGTTGCAGATACGGTGACAGGCGGCGCGAAGATGAAGTTACGCAGAGCCCAACCGCGATGCCGTAGGAGTCCTAGGATTTGGAGGAACCTAGGGCTCTGATACCATGTGGAGAAGAAGAGGAGAGAACAGACGAAGAAGAACATGAATAACACAAATTAGGAAAAAGTACATAGTTGTCTTATAGAGAAATACTAAGTGAGCCCTTAGTGGGCCAGAGATGGAGAAGAAGGAGCTCAGTCCAACAATATGAGACTACTCTCTCTTCTCCTCTCATGCTTTCATGAGACTGCTCATTACATAACATACTACTAATGGCAAAATTACTGAGCTACTACAATAAAATCTCTCCCAGTGCGCTACTTTTAGAATGCATGGATTTCCTGTGGAGTGCAGTCACATGAGACTATGACAGATAACACTGAGTTTGCACATGATAGAGAGAGAGTACACCCACGTTACAGAACATATACTTTCCTGCTCTCTGAGTGTGTCTGGGAGAGAGAGAGGGAGAGAGAGAGACCAGATATAACAAAAAATGATGTCTAACCTAATATGAGGCCTCTCTCTCTCACACACACTAAAAAGTGAAAAGGGAGAAGGCAAACACCCAACAGAATCATAAGATGCTATGAGAAAGCAGAAAATTAGAATACAATACACACAAGAATGAATCAAGGCCAGTCACATTCTATTCACAAAATTTACTGGATGACAGAGTGAGCCACAAATCATCAGCAGATGACATCCCCCTTCAATACAATTTAAGCAATGATAGATGGATACAAATGAATAAGGAATGTCAACACACCGGGTGGGGATCGGTTTTCGGGTGAGACACACTGGTGCTAATCAATGGCTTCCTCTGCAGTGGCTTGAGGGCCGCCATGATCTCTGAGAAAGAAGGCCGAAGTTTGGGGTCCCTGAAAAGTAAGAGAAACTGAAGAGACGGAACAAGAAAGCGAGCCTCCTCCTTTAGTGTGACTATGACCGAAAGAGAGGCCAGAAAGAAATGGGTGCTGTGGAGGAAAGGGGGAAGAGAGAGAGAGAGAGAGAGGATGCGAATTTGGAGTGATCGACAGTCATAAGAGAGAGAAACTTTCAGAAACTTTTGGTGAATATTGCCAATTTGGGTTTTTGGGTGTGAGCCAAACAAAAAAAGATACAGATATATATAGAGCGAGAGTGCCAGTGAAAGAGACCTGGTTGGTTTCAGAGGATTCAGAAATAACACGGGAAAATTTTGGTACATTTTGTCTTGCAAGGAGAGAAATAAAATGAGAGAAAGACAGACACATGGAGAGTGATGGATGGACAGATGTAGGAGAGAAAGAGTCAAATATTTGTTTCAGAGGGTTCAAATATAAAGTTTTTGACAAAACATTGGTATATTCACGAATCAAAAAGAGGAGAGAAAACGATAGACAGATAGAGAGAGGGGAGAATAAGATACCGAAATCTGAAAAGCTTTGTTTAAGATGATCAAGAGAACAAACTTGATAGACAGATAGAGAGAGGGGAGAATAAGATACCGAAATCTGAAAAGCTTTGTTTAAGATGATCAAGAGAACAAACTTGAGTAAAATGATAAAAAACTATCCAGAGAGATAGAGATTTAGATTGAAAAACTCACATTTTCCAGCAACTGACAATGATATCAGCAATGTCAGGATTCAAATCATGGGGAATATCGAGTTGGCGACATTGAAATCCAACAGCCCCCACAACCTGCATAGGATTCATTCCTCCCCATGGTTGTTGCAATGTACACAGCTCCCACATTATCACCCCAAAACTGTACACATCACACCTATAATTTCCCCAGTTTAAAAATTATATTTCACCCAAAATAAACAATTAAAGACAAAATGTGATGTTCAATCTAATCAGATGAAAGATGTCTAACTTTTCGTCGGAAGGTTCATTACGCAGAACTTCGGGTGCCATCCACTCGGCCTGAGCGAGAGAGATTACGAATTTCAATAGTAATCATAAAAATAAAGTTTTTGCAAATTTACCAATATTAATAATGAAAATAATTGAGGGATGGAAGCGGCTTACAGTTCCGGCCATGGATCTAGAAGAAAGAAACGTGCTGTGCTTCATCCGAGACAACCCAAAATCACAAACCTGAAAATAATCAAACCAGTTCAAAGCCCATTAGTCACCCCAAATTTCAAATTTCAACCCAAATAATGATTACCTTAACAACCCAATTCTTGTCAACAAGAAGATTAGGAGATTTTAGATCCCCGTGCACAATGGTGGGACTACAATTATGAAGATAGTTCATTCCCCGAGCCTGACATGCACATGAATTAAAAATTTCAACTCAACATTAAAGGAGAAGTTACCATAAAAGTAAAAAAATTCAACGTACCACATCAAGAGCCATCTTTATACGTTTTCTTTCATCGAGTTGATTGTTGGGTCTATGAATTAGCCTAAACAAGCTTCCTCTGAAACATAAATGGAAATATGGAAAAAGATTTACATACAACGTCAATTAAAAAATAAATAAACAATTAAATCTCACGTGATAGATAAAGTGAGAATCATAGATATGACAGAACATTAATTTTTACATCTTTGGAGAAATTTTTTAAAAACTCTTGGAGATTGTAGAAATAGCTGCCTTTTCATGCCGTCCTATTCATCATAGTTTAACTACTTATTTAATAAATTAAATGGTGTCATACCTAGGGAGAAATTCAGTGACTATAGAGAGATTTGGCACCCGAGTGACAGCTCCCATGAAGAGAACAACATTAGGATGACGTAATCTCTTCATTATTTGAACCTACAGAAACAACAAACTTTCTTTCAAGATGAACTATTGAATAAAGAAAGCAATTTCCTCGAAACCTGCTCATCATTAACATTCAAGAGTTCATTTTTCCATCTGCAAATGTTATATTTCTGTAATCTTTATGTTGGTTCTGATATTTTCCGTTATATGTGAACATATCCTATTGTAATGGTGTTCAAAGGATCCAAAACTTGGATATTGGGTTCAGAGAGTATTAAGATGAACTGTAGGTGCATGACTGAGACAAGTAAATGTTTGTTGAACATACTCTATTCTGAAAATATTTTTGAGTTTAATAAAGAATAAGATAGACAGAGAAGAGAATTACTTCGGCCCTGAATTCATCCAAGGCGTCCCCTAAGAGCTCTTGCTGCAAAAACTTCTTAATTGCTACTTCCTACGGATAATAAAGAATAGAGCATCGAGTTATCACAGAGTTGTAATGATACTTTTAAAAAATTATGCACAATATGCAAACCACAATCAATCAAACTAGTGATCCTGAATCAGGTCTCATAAGAACTTCAAAGCATGCCAGGGCAAGAGCAGTAAAATGATGAATCACAACTAATCAAGGAAAGTCTGTCAAATTTGTTTCTTGTCAATCATCAACAGATCACTTCCCAAGTTCCAAAAGAAGTCTTCATCAAGAGGAAAGAAGGGGGAAAGAGATAGAAATAGAGAGAGAACTTCAATTTATAAGAAGGTGGATAGCAGTATTATCGTACCATACGAGATCCCATACATCAATTCATAAGAAGTCTGATAGGGTTAAATTTGGCCCTTGTTCCTTTTCTGATGGAATTTAGTGCATTAGTTTCAGTGGTGGAAACTTTACTCCTTCAGATTGTCACTCTTAGCATCCCATACTTCTGTGTCATAAATAATAGAACTGTTGATGAACCTAAAATAATGGTGTATCAGACAAGAGTCTGTCCATAATAGCATATTGACGTGTTGACTTCAAACTACATGCTGCTAATAGGCCATTTCTTATCACCAATTCAAGAAAGAAGTGGTGTGAGAAGAACCTAAGCCAAGACAGATCTTAACGACCCACTGTATAAGGAGATATAACTAAGGAGATACCCAGAATTTAAGAAAGAATTAAAGACCATGTAGGAACTGTAAATAAGGAGGTAAGCACCAGAACAGAATGAACTGCTGGAGTAGGAACTGCACATACGGAGGTAACCCAACAAATTGGGACATTATAAGAGAGCTTGGAAAGGCTCTTGAATCTCTATAGGCCCTCAAGAACCAGTTAGTTCAGTCATTCTCCAACTCTGGTACTCCAACTCCAACCATGTTTCTAGAATCTCAACCACAGTTCAGGTAAGGTTCAGGTTACAACATGCTTCGAATGACACCCCAAAAGTCAATGCATTGATTCAGAACATATTCTATGTTTCCAGAATATCATCCTCCACATAACTACCATAAAATACATAACCTTTTAAATATTTCCCACTTAATGATTCTGAGATCACTGAACATTTTCCCATTATTTTAGCATTGAGAAAAGCCAACAAAAGTCAACAGGGAGGAATTTATTTTAGGCATGCAAGCAATCTGATCCATCAAAAATGACATCCAGTAACTCTTGAAACTTTTTTTAAAACTTTTAGTAATGCAATTATTTTAGTAATGCAATTATACTATCCACTTGACTTGGGAGGCAAGAAAGACAAAAAGAGAAAAATTCAATCAAGAGATATGATCAAAGCAATGATAAAAATAACATATTTTGGACACAATATGACTCACCGTCCCATGTAACTCTCCATGGAAAACCTCCCCATAAGAACCTAACACAAGAATCGATCCATAAGAGAATAGTACATCCCTCACAAGAGCACACGTGGTCAGTGAATGAACAGTACCTAGCCCGATCCGCTCTCCAACAGTTAAATCCTCCCATAAGATCTCAAATTCCCCAACATCATCAAGTGCCACATCAGACTTAGTGCTTTCATTTCCAGTAGATCTGTCAGAATTTCTCTCTGCTTCATGTAAAACCTCACTGGAATGATGCACACCATCTTCTTCGCCTGAAACTTGGCCATTTCCAGTGGGAGAAACAATTGAAGAGCTGAAAAAAAGTTCAGGGAATTCATATTGCTTGCTAACAGCAGCAGTAGTTGCTGCCACCACAGCAGCAGTGGCAGTGGCAGCAGCTGCCGCCACAGGAACCTCCAAATGACAGTCAGAATTTGATTTTGCTGCAGCAACTACCATTGAAGAAGCAACAACAGCTGCTGTTGCAGCAGCAGCTGCGACGGGCATGTTCCTAATCATCATAGCTGGAGAATTCTGAAGCTCAAGAGAAATTTTGGGTTCTGGAGAGGAAGAAACAGCTGGGGAATCAAGTGGCCTAGGAGCACCCAACCCTTCCACAGGCTCCAGATGATGGGATGTAGAACAAACATTCAGCAGCTTGAATTGACTGTTAGTATTATTGGCTTCATCATTTTTCTTCAAATTTTTTTGCTTATCAGATACTTTCAAGTCATCAGAAACCATGGGATCTGGGTGTTGAGGGCAAATCTCAGAAAACAGATTAGGTGGTGCTACAACGCCGATGTCAACTAACACATCATGAAGCTTTTGAGCCAGTTGAGGGTTTTCCTTGGCAGCATCGAGTACATATAGAGTTACATCTTTGGCCTTCATCCTACAAACATTTGGGGGGCTAATGCCTTCTGTCCAAGAAGGAGATCTCAGTAGAGAATATCCCTGTGAAGTCTTACGGGCTGGCACTTTTAGGTTACTAAAAGGATCATCAAGATTTTTACCTTGAAACGAATATTTATCATGTTGGCTTTTCAAATTTGGGGCTTTTTCATATTTTTCCACCAGAAGATTGCTTTCATTTTCAGAGGTTGCAAATGATCTCCTCTCCAGTGTCTCGTTCTCAGAGAAACTACTGCAAGAAGTGGCTACATCACCATCGTCACGAGGTACTTCAGCATCAGATGGAATAAGAGTTCCTGGATCTGCCATAAGATCAACGATGTACTCCCTGTATTGAGAAGGGGTAATGTAATTATTATCAAGCACAAGATCAGTCAGGGAATGGGTCAACTAATCAATGGCTATTAGAAGAAATTCAAATCTTTCCAGCATGATTTGAAGACAGCCTGAATGAATCAACCAATGAGAATCATGTCACAGATTCAAAGTATAAATATTTTTTCATGCATGCAATCCACTTGGAAGAAACAAAAAATTGCATGGATGCATAAATTATCTTATTAAAATTGAGAATATATCGTTGAACAAATCCAAGATATCACATTTTTCCTCCACAATGTTAACCTTAATATTTCCCACACTGTTATCTGACATTCTAGATTTTACATTATGAGATCAAACAGGTCCAACTGATCTAAATATGGGCAAATGACGACCCAAACCATTAGGGTTAGCTTGTAGCCAATACTAAACAGAAAGTCTCGTGTAATAAAACTCTGGAAACCAAAAGAACATAATCTAATGGAGGCTCTGACGATCAAGATTTCCAGAGACACAGTAAAACATATATCACAGAGTTTCATCCAAAAAATAAAGATTTTTTCCAGGGGTACAGAAAAAAGCTATCAAAGAGTTTCATCCAAATTAAGAACTATTTTTCTTCTATACCTTTGGCCAACTCTAAAAAATAAAGACATCTAATGATTGATATGAGAAAGGGGACAAAAAAATACATCTGTAAAACCAATGTGGATTTAACGGAATACCTCCCATTATTCATCTTGACAATGTTGATGGCTCCATCATCTGATCCTGTATACAGATGACCTTTCATTAACTGGCAAGGAACACCCACACTATCAGCCAAGACCTGTAAGCATCCATTGAATGGTAATTTTCAGAAAAATGGACAAGATGTATCTTACCTAACCCACAAGGATAAAGTTTAAGCCCATGCATAAAAAATATCTCACATGTACAATGGATTACTGGTGTCTGAAGAACTCATGTCTGACAGTGGCTCCGGAAATTTAGGGTTCCTGGTTTGATTTTAACACTCTTCTTACAATGATCAGTCTCTTTGATGGTAGTTTAGTATTCTAAGCTATCAGTTGAAACAAACTATCAAATAGAATGATGAATAGAGCCGTTTCACACAAATCAAGCGTCCAGTCCACAACTTTCAACCTTAAATCTACAACATGATAAAGGCACAATTTCGTTCTTTAATCATTGAGGAAATAACCTAAGTTTCATCCCAGACTACATGTTTTCTTTGTGAAAATAAATAATATGGGTTTCTTCGATTCTATAAGTTGCTTCGTGCAAAATTTGAAGTTATCTTGTAGGCTAGGAACCCTAGAAAATCAATTACTGAAAAAAATTTCCGACGCAGAAGTCAAAACCCATGCCCCTTCCCTTAGATTCATTTAAATGACCGCAAATATGAACTTTATTTCTCTTTGGGAAAATTAAATCTCATTTATAGTCACTGTGAATCAAATATCATTGTAAACTCTTTACCAAAAACTCAATCTCTCAAATAACTTCCCCAAGATTTTAAAGTTCTTCCTGAATAAAAGTGCTATGACCCTTGATTGGAGTCAAGGTCTTAATAGAGGAATACTCTAAGGAGTATAAGTAGGCCCTAAGATCTACTATGATATCTTGGAGTAGATCAATTAAATGGCCCTTTGGGTAAGAGAAGAATGAGAAATGCTAACGAACTGCATTTCCTCTGGAGCTGCAATGTGGTTTAAAGTATGAAAATGACAGGACACCAACACCACTTATCGTTAAAAAATGTCTAACACAATGATCTATCATGCTTCCCAAAAAATGCTTCCCCCAACCCTTCCAATCCTGGGGTACCAAGGGAGGAAAAGGTCCCTCTGCATCCCTTGACCCTCATGCGAAACCCTATCACCCCCAAGGCTGAACTACAACTCACCATCATCCTACATGTCTCTGACATCCAGCTCATTGTCCAGCATCTTGATGTATCAGTGCCAAATTCTGCCGCCACCCCCAGGTCTACAGCATCATTGGTCTCAGTTCCTTTCACCAAAGCCCCTTCCCCCCCACTTAGGTAAATAATCAAATCCTATGACATGCTAGACATCCTGAAGAACACCTGTTTTACAGAAAATTCATTTTTAAACAGTTTAATCATCACCTCATGGCATAATATTTCGCATTACGTTCTCATCTTCTCATTTCTCACCTATGATTCGGCCAATGTTGGTGAAGCATACTCAGAAAATGATAAAAATATGGAAAATACAAAGCAACAGTACCTTGAACATGAGAGCACGATGACGTGCAAGCCCAGTGGTCAAGTGCCCAAGTGGCAGTATGATGCTACCAAAACTCATTCTTAAGTGACTGCTCAGATCCCTCCATTCCTTAGAAATAACTTCAGGATCTCTAACAGCTCCACCCATGTTCTCTGCCACAAAAACTGCAAGATTTCTAATTAAAGTAATGTCTTCATTGTCATTATCAGACTTTGATTTTGCAGCCAGGAAGAGTGCCCTGTTCTCAAGATTTGATAGCTCAGTATCACTTGCCCTGTTGACAAGAATAGCTTCCCGACTTCTAGCATTGGATTCAGGAACTTTTTGAAGATCAGTAAGTGATGGCATCTTTTCTGAACTTGACTCCTCAAATATTCCATGGAGATCATAAAAACCGTCCAAAATCTTGTCATCATAGCTAAGAACGCTATAATTCTGTAAAGTGTAGACAAATCTGTCATCAGATAGGTTGACGATCTGTCTAACAATTGCATGAGATAGGAACTGCACTGGATGAGAGAGAATGAAAATCCCCAAAATGATTTTCTCTCATTCAGTTCTTAACCTGCTTCGGTTAAAAGCGAGAAATAATAAAATTCATTAAAAAAAAGAAATTTATCGATACATACTTTGTAAACAGGAGAAATTGCCTATCTGAATCAATAGAACGGCCTAATGAATAAGATTAGGATGAAACGATTAATCACATACATTTTAAATACTAACATTACAATAGATGGTCTTCCGGGATAGGGCTGGATCATCACAATCTGAGGATGATCTTTGATCATTACAATGGCTGTTACCCCCTCCTCCTGGCAGTGGCAGTAGGCAGTGTAGATGGTTGTGCCACCTGCAAGCCTCTCTTACTCTCCCTCCCTATCTCAAAACCTTTCTGTCTTCTGATCAAATCCGATGGCCCAGATAAAAGTTTGCAAGAAGCTTATGATCGGTTATAGATTTTAAGACCCACAAGGCTGATCATCTAATTTATCGAATCCTTGATCGGGATCGACTAGGGGATCTCAAGCATTTCTGAGGGTTACTCGAAAGATCAAGCAATTCTGAAGGATAATACAGAAATATATTGATTTTAATTTATTTTTTTTAAAAAAGTCACTGACCCAATATCTGTAGGAGATAACTTCAGCAGGAGTGTTCTCCGGACGACAAGAACCAAGGCTAATTTGCTTTACAGCCTCGATCTGAACAGCCTCGGGATCTTCCTCTGCGCTTAATTTAAGCGCCCGCTGTATTTGATAAGCTTCCATATCCAAATCACAAGATTCACTCATCTCAGAGCATCGAGCAGGCACGTCGTGTTCAAGTCCTGTGGCTCGATGATGGTAGCTTTGAGAAACATCCCCTGCCTTCTCCCGATCCATAAATGACGACAAAGCATTGTCTGAATTACCTGACGTCTCCGGCCCCGCGTTCTTGCTTGTCACTGAACTCAACCAATTCGAAAATCCCGATAGAGGTTTCTGATCAGCCAACATCTGTAAGCTGCGACGCGCCGGAGACGACGTCCTACTCCTGCTCCTTCCAACTTTGAAAGAAAGATGATCCATCCAGGCTAGAAACCGTGACGTCATCAGACTCGTTCGGAACAATATGCAACTTCTTCAGAATATTCTTCATCTCGCCTTTTTCTCTCTCCAATCACTTCAATTGGAAAAAGTTATCCACATGCTCTCCACCTCCGAAGTTAGGTATTAGACCGATATAATACGAGGAACACTCCACCTATTCACAGATAACGCGATAATCGGAACAACAACAAGTGATTAGAAAGGGAAAAAGCCAAATCTGGAAGATCAATAAATATCCCCAAATAAATCACCGCAAAACTCCGAATCGCTCCGTTATTCATGCGGCGGCGGCGGGAGAATGCATCAATTCTCGTTCTCGATCCCTCTTTTTTTCTCCTCCGGGGGAAAGAGGTAACGGAGAATTTCGAGCGACAAGTAGAGCTCAGAAACATCTACGACTACATCACATAGTGAACTAGAGTAGCATTTTTATATGGCCCCTTCGACGCTAATGATAATTTTTCTAGGGGCCAGAGTTTGATTATTTCATGAAGTACGGGCAAAACTCGGTGCCTAGTTGGTCCAAAATCCGGCGAGATGACGTCACCCACTGCACATCCCTACCCAATGAGCGTCGTGCGTTGAGTTCCCGGAGTAGGACGTGCCACGTACCCTTCACTTGGGGAAGGGGAGTCCACTTGGCTGCAGAGATGGATTCTTGTGGGGTCCACGTTTTTAGCCGAGGCCTTAAAAAGAAAAATCGATGCGTATACTCGAATTTCTTAATAAATCACAATTTATGAGTAATTTCAACGAATTCTAATTTTGGTGGGCTCTTTTCTACTGATTTATTCTTTATAGAATAAATTATCATTTATATACCCACGTAGATATTATGCATCACTCTAAGCCAGTATGTTTATTTCCCTCCCATGAGAACAAAAATTCCAGACTTGATACAAATATATCTCCGAATAGGAGAGAAAAAATTAATATTTTAGATATATCTCTCACAATTGAACCAATAATTCATCAAATAGACAAAAAAATTTATAATTTTGATCTTTGTTCCACCCAAGAAAAAAGTCAACGCAATAGTCGAATTGATAAGCTTTTCACAAGAATAATATGCAAAAAACAGACATTTGTGCATCATAATAGCACAATCATATACAAGTGAGCATGAGCCACGTCAGATATCAAACGACAGGCATGATGCTGTTCATCGCAATTTCTGGCTGTTGATGTTCAAATCGGAGGGGGTTGACCAAGGATACTTCATCTCAGGGTCTCTCGGAAATTTCCTGAAGTTCACGAACGGCGCCCAAAGTAGCAATCTTCATACATCAAATACTTGAATCATTGATCATCACATAATCTCCAGGAATTTGAGATGAAGAGTAGACTCACCCCGGGAAGAAGATGAAGACGAGCATGAACTGCAAGTACATCTCAAGGAACTTGCGCTTGTACCATCTCACCCTCATCCAGTTCATCAGAACAGGCTACAGACAAATTCCTCAGACATACAATTTTCTCCACTAGGTATCAAGATTTTGTAGATCTCACCGGTACAACCAGGAAATAAAAAGATGGCAAGGATTCCAGATTGTATCAGCATCGAAATCAGGTCATCGTCAAAATTGTTATTGCTCCCTGTCACCGCAATAGCCGGTGACGCAATCTGAAAAACCAAGAATCAAAAATAAATCAAAGATATGGTTATATTTTGTTTGATGTAAAAGATAAATTTTTAGAACAGACAGTTCTCTAATTGTATCTAAATTTTCCACATAAACGTGTAATAACTGTACATGTTCAAATCTAATTCTAACTAGAGTAGAAAATACACATTCTAACTAGATATGCACAATTAATAGCATCATATATATTTACTCACAGAAGCAATTAGAGTTCCGCATTGTAGCAGTAGACTGGGCCTCCAGTTCATATCTTCTCCCTTTTCAGCTGTAACCTAGAGATAAACAGAGAAGATAATTAAATTACCAGTTTAATAGAAATTGATGATCCAATCAAAGAAAATTGAGCATCAGAAGAAATCAACAGAGAAAACGTCAACCTACAAAGTTCATATTCATACTTTTTTTCCTTTTTTACTGTAACCTACGGAGAGAGGTAGAGCTAGAGAGAGAAAATATTTGGATGAGCAATTCAACAGAAGTTCGTTATCGGAAAACAGAAGGAGGCGCGAAAACGAACCTGATCTGGATCCCTCGGGCGAGCGGCAACCGAAGGGAGTAAACGGCTGCAACGAATGACGGCGCATTGGCGGAGAAAACAGCCGGCGGCAGATGAAGCGCGGCGGCGGTAAGGAGGCAGAGACGGCAGCGCCGCAACAGTAGCATGCGCCAGCTGAAGTGCCGAAGTTCTCATGATCTTCGTCCACCGTAGACAATGGTGAGCAATTTCTCTCCTTATCTGGAGAATGAAGGTGGGAATTTCTGGGCCATCACCGAAGAATCATCTTTATAATATATAAATATTATAAACGAAATATTAAATTATTTAAGTAGTAACATTTTTCTGTCATTTATTGAATTAAGAAGCCTTAATCGCAAGATATTTGATATTTAAAAAATTCAGAATTGGAATTTTTTAAGATTATGAAATGCATAGGACAGCCCCCATCTTTCTAGTTGGGCTAAAACAAAAATATTCTGAAGGGTGAAATTAGCATGGTATTAGTTAGTGGAAAAGGTTTCACATGGATGGGGATTAGCTTGATCTTGGCATCGATAACCAAGAAGCGATTGAACTAGCATTCATAAATTCTTACTCTACGACTCCGTCTAGTGATACATTTACCGCGTGATTTTTGTTCATGAATATTAAATTTGGTGCGAAGATTTTAGAATACAGAAGCATTTCGATGAATTTCACTACTGAAATAGCCGAGTAAATAAATTTGTATCTCGATGGGGATTAATGCATAATTCATTTCATTATGATCATTTTCTTACACGCATAGACACACACACACACATGGATTAATTTCCAATGTGGGGCTATCGTGATTTCAGATGGCGCAATAAAGCTCAACTGTTCATCAAGAGGGGGTCGAACAACTAAGGTTGGTGGGCCAAATGGAATCCTTATATGGAATATTGTTGCAAATATTAAAATCTTACATGCATTATTTAGTGTTTTTAATCTAGATCACTTAAATGTGACACATGAGGAAGATCTCCAGTGTTTACTTTTTCCAAACGCTTGATCCGATAGCCAGATATCCTCTAGAAAGTTGATCTCTCTAGAAGTCTCCAATTGAGGGACACATGACAAAGATCTACTACTTGTGCTTGATAAGTCAAATTTTTACATCATTTTTGGCATACTAAACTTTTGAAATTGACGAGACGAGACCGCGAGGTCGTCTATTTCACACGGTCTCGTGTCAAAAATAATACCGAACTTACCAATTTGGAGAATTAAGAGAGAATTGAGGGGTATAATGGTAAATACGGGTCGAATCCACAGGGAATTTAGGTATTTTCGAGATATCTTTAAGAATTTGGTCAAATTGGACGATGAATTGAGGTGAGAAATTAGGGAAAATGTGGATTTAGAAAGATAACTTCAAAACGAATCCACGGAATCAAGAATCGTTGAATTTGGACTTGATTTCGCGGAGAAATCGAAATTTGAAGTGGAGAGAAATTTTCAGACGTCGAAATCGGAATTTTAGATGAAATTCTATAAAATTGAAAGCTAAATCCTAATCTAAACGAAAATTAAAGATAATAGGAGGATAATTGAGGTAAAACCGCTTCCACTAAACCCCTTTAGCGATCAAAACGAGGTGATTAAGCCGATTAATCATCGAAAACGTCAAGATCGTCACGCCGAGCTTCAAGCGTCGATTTCTCCCTCGATTTTCCACCAAATCTCGACTTCTACCCCTCCATGGATGCGGAATTGAGAGAGGAGGAGGAAGAACTCGAGAGAAACGAGTGAGAGAGGTGTCTAGACAGTCAATTTTATTGAATTCTCACTCGAATGCATACATCGACGAAGAACACGTCTATTTATACTAAATTTGGGCGTAACCGTCCGATCGTTTCGATCGACGGTTACGATGAAACGGTCTATCGTGGACCGTTTCGATTAAGTCGTGGCCGTCGGATCGTGATGGACGGCCACGATTTAATCAAATGAAACGCTTTATAAGAAACGCTTCGATCGCGCCTCTTCATTCTTGATCCAACGGTTCGGATGTCTCCCGCGAGATTTAATCTGGACCGTTATAACGCTCCAAAATAGGCACGTGTTTGATCTTTGATCCATGGGCCGCGTGTCCACCCGATCGGCGCGCGTGATGCCGCCACGTCGCGTCAATCAAAGCCGTTATAATAACTCTAATTAAGCACGTGCGTCTGATGTTGATCTGGTGTCCGCGCTCCACGCGATCGACGCTCGTCGATTGATCGCGCCTTCGATCCGACGTTCAGCGCGCGTCCACGTCACGTGCAAGGTAAGTAAAGTGTGGGGATTAGTCCCACACGGAGAAATAAAAACGAGATCGTCGGGTTTATAAGACCCGACGATCTATAAGGGTATGACCCTCCCCATATAGGGGAGGACAAAGACCCATTTTATAATATAAGTAATAATATATATAATACATATAAACGCGCCACGTAGGCGCGCTGCGCGGGTCCACGTGGCTCTGCCACGTGGCCTTGCGTGCCACGTCGCACCCGCGCGGGCCCCGCGCAGTTTTTGAATTTTTTTTATATATATATTATATTTATTTTAATCTATTTTAAATCAAATTAAATCGGAAAAATAAAAAAAAATCCAGAAAAAATCCCTAAAATTGTAAAAATCATATCTTTTAAAATACAACTCCAAATTAATCCAAATTTCTTTCATTGGATCTGAAATTTAATTATCTATCATTTTAAAAATTCAAAATATTTAAATAACAAGAGATTTAATTTATATTTCAAAAATACATTCATTTTTACAAGATTTTAACTTTAGAAAATTAAATGAATGTTCATAAAAATGATTTCTCTTATTATTTAACTTTAAAAACCATTCATAATCTCAAGTAAAGATGGGTTATAAAATTATTTATCCTTAATTCATCATAATTAACCCTAATTTAGTGTATTTTGAGATTATGACATAAATATGCATAGAATGATAAAAATGCACTCAAAGTATGATAACATGCACATAAATGTAATGTTTTATGCCTTAAATTGCATTAATAATCATGTTTTATCATGTTAAGATTGCATGTTATCAGAAATCACATTTTTATAAGATTTTACCCTAATCATAAATCACTCCATTTTGAATGAATAAGGGGTAAAACCATAAAGAGGAAGGTCACTAGATATAAAAGAAGTATAAAGATTTTGGTGGATAAAATGGATGAGATCAAGGAGAGAAGTGAGATGAATGTCAAGCAATGTAGAGCAATGATCTAAATATCCAAATCTCCTTTCCAACATGAGAATATTCATATCAGGGGGGGAATAATGTTTGAAAGTTTAATGACAAGAAATACACCTTGACCTCGAGTAGATGCACAAATGATGGATTTGTCATAAAAGAGGCTACTAGTAGGGCAAAATACACCTTCACTTTGACCTCATGGATGTGTCATAAGAAATACACCTTGACCTCTTTAATGTCATAGACCTTAAAAAATGATGGATGTGCATCCACTCCTTCTCGTGGTGACAAAAGTCGTTGCCCGCTAGGGTTTCACCTAAACACACAGCCTTTGGATTGGTTGGATGAAGTGTCTAATCAGGGCCTATTGGATCAACAATTTAGTTGAGTCAAGCCAGCTCATTTTCAAGAATAACAAGAGACCACTACCCCCTAAAAGAGGAGCCCATTGCGCCCACTTAGGAGCATGGCCGAACCCACTAGAAAAGACGCATGCCCCAACAAAGATTGTTCTTGCCCCCGTCAAAAGTGGCTATTACCCTCAATGAGGAAGGTTGCAGCGCCTAGTGAGGAGGACCACTACTCCTACTTGAGGAGGGTCTTGATAACCTCTACACCACCTTCGATACTTAGATTTTGCCACTACTATTTAGCCCCTAGTGTCTCTACTGGACTACCACCATTGTTGACACCACTTGGCAGCCACCGCCAATGCATGGCTGCCATCACTAATTAGTCGACGATGCTACTTGGGTGCCACCCTTACTTAGTCGCTGCCACCACTTGCCCATTGTTGTCACCACCACCACCACTAATGCCACTAACTATTTTTCACATAGTCACCACCACCACCACCACCTGACCACTCACTTTTACATATAATGGATATTATGTAGCTTATAAGCCATATCACACCTCTATGTCTCGTTGATATTAATTAAAATGTTTTTTTTATTTTTATCCTTTAAGATGTTTGTGTGAAATGAAGTCTATGAGCACCTATAATGACGAAGTGAATTATGATGAGATCATAATATAATGATCGCTAGTCTTTAACATATATGTATTAAACAATTCGTATTAATGAGATCTTCAAGAAGGACATAAAAATATCTCAAAAGAATATCAAAGTCTATTTTGATTCACATGACAAGTAAAGTAGATATTGTGGCCATCGGTGTGGAGACACATTAGATAAATAGTGGGTGCTTTTTGGAGAAAGAGTTCATTGATCTATTTGAGTCTTAAATGGTATTATCTATGATTATCTATCAAGTTGATGTATGTCACAATTGTGAATCTGATCTTTTTAACTTCACATCAAAAATATTTTCACGATAGAAGATCGTATTTTGAGTACGACTTATGAATCCCTAACCACGGGATCTCCAGATCATTATAGATATCACATGAAATCTTGTAGTCAAGATGATTGTGTGGTCAAGATGATTGCTCTAATCCTATAGCTAGAAATCACGAAGGTAATTGCGCAATCAAGATGAGATCATTCATCCTCTATATTAGAGGACATTAACTCAATGAATAAGATGTGATGAAATCCTTGGCTAAGGTAGAGGAATTATCATAGAAGGTGTTCTTGATGATTTCCTCTATAAATTAGTACTAACTTGAGTTACCAATTAGGGTTGGACAATTTATAATACCAAAGTCATTTCTAAGCCGTGTATAGACAAACGTTTATACGTACGTAGTAATCAATGATGACAAGGTTCCATACAAGAGTTCTTATACACTCTATATCTCCTAGAACACATGATATAGCTTGGCACCTAATAACTTGACAACTTGACCTATTATTTTAGTTAAATTTGTGGTCAATAAACTTTTCAAATTTTGATCAAAACATCGAATGCAGGGAAATTCATTAAATGAGATATTCAAAACACCAAGGCACCAAGAATATATGATCCTATCATCTAGTATGTGTGAGAAAATATACTTACAAGGTTTCCTTGAGGGAGTTCTTGAAGTTATTCAAGTGTCTAGCCTCTAGCGGTATCCACACAGTCTTTGAATGGTTGGATCTTCCTCTTCAAAGTTATTCACCAAGAGAGAAAGAGAAGAAAGAATATAATTCTTTTGTCTATATCCACCAACATCCATAAACCTTATGTGTGTGACCCTCAATGTTCATATATCTTACTATTTAATAACTCTATAGACCAAATAACACATTATTGGTCAACCTTAATTAATTATCCACATTAACATATAGATTATTTAATCAAGGATCGATTTAACCTAATTGATAGGTTGAGTTGCTAGCCTGTTGGGTGCTAAGCTACACTATGTACTCTAGGAGATATGAAGTATGTAAGAACACTCTTATGTAACCTTTCCGTCATCGATTACCATATATATATAATCATTCATTCGCACGAGACTCATGAACGAGTTAGGCTACACTCAACTGTCAAACCCTAATCAGTCACTCAAGTTAGTACTGATGCGTGCACGAAATCATCGAGAACTCCTCTGATATTTCTAATACCTTGGCTAAAGATTTCATTACGTCTCATTTATTGAGTAAATCTCCTCAAATACTAATGGCAAATGATCCTATCTTGATCACACAATCATCTTCGTGGACTTCATATCATATCTAATATATGAGGTTTTAGATATCCCATGACTAGAGATTTGTAAGTCATAATCAAAACACAATCATCCATCCACAAGATGTCTTTGGTGTCTCAAGTCAAAGGACCACATACATAACCGTGACATGAATCAACTTGATTGACAATTAGGTATAATCACCATTTATGGATTCACATGGATCAATTCGGTGAACTCTTTCTCCAAAGAGCACCCACTATCTATCCTTAGTGTCTCTACACCAATGGTTAGAAGATCAACCATAATCATCATATAAGTTAGATCATATAATACTATTCTTTCTGGATAATTCGATGTCCTCAAATATTCTACAAATAGGAATATTTAGAGCATATGTTTAAAGACTAGTAATTGTTGTATTATGATCTCTTCATAATTCACTTAGTCATTGCATATGCTCATGGACTTCATTTCAAACATCACACAAGAATGTCAATGAATAAATTTTATTTCAATGAACATAAACACGATACATAGAAGTGTGATTGGCTTATAGTTCACATAATATCCATCAAAATTCATTATTTGATTAATTGATTTATATGTGGATATAGAAAATTAATAAGGTTGAATATAAATAATTAATTGATCCTTAGAGTTATCATCTAGCAAGATAAATGAACCTAGAGAGACACATACATGAGGTCTGCGGACGTTGGTAGATAAATACAGAATATTGAGGTTTTTTGTATAAAAAATTTGTAAAAAATTTGTAAAAAAATAAGGGGAGAACAACCACATCTTAAAAAGCCTAAATAAACTATCCAAAGGTGTTATTGGGCACTTGATAACATGCAAATTATACATGAAAATATATAATTATTAATACAAATTCAGGCAAACACATTCCATTCTAATGCATGTTATCATATTTTTGAGTGTTTATCGGTCATTCAATGAAAATAAAGTTATAATCTCAAAATACACTAATTTAGGAATAATTATGATAAATTAAGACAAATATTTTTAGACTACATTATTTCAATTTTTATTTGAGATTATAATTAGGTTTTAATGTTAAATCATAAGAGAAAAATACTTTTTATACACTCATTTATTTTTCTAAGTTTTAAATTCTAAAACAAATGATTGTTATTTTAAAATAAAAATTTATTCTCTCATTATTTATTAAATTTGACTTTTCAGAATGATAGATAATTTAATTTCTCATCCAACAAAATAAATTTATTTTAATTTGAAGTCAAATTTTGAAATTTATGAATTTTCTAATTTTTAGGGATTTTTCTAGAATTTTTCTGAATTTTTTGTTCAATTTATTTTTGAATTAAAATGAATAAAAAATTATTTTTATTGTGTGCTGATGTGGCTGCTGATGTGTCGCGAGCAAAATAACAGCGCTACAAGGCGGCGTATGAGAAAGCCACATGTCACACACATGACACATTTGCCTGTATATCGGCGGATGCTATATAGTAACCGCTGAGAAATGTGCCATGTGCACGCCATGGCGCATGCAGATCACTGAAAACACTCGGCATGGCGTGCCTTTGGCGGGACATGGGCACACCAAAAATGATGTAACACGACAGATGCCGGGATCGACGGTTCGTGTTACAACACAAGGATCTGGGCTAACTACGACTAAGATGCGTGAAATATGCTAGTGATGCGAATTTTCGAAATAACGAGAAGCACAGGGTGCGGCAGCTGACCTAGGGTGACGTCCGGGGAGCTCTCCAAGCGCTGCTCAATGGATCGACCTCCCCACGTTCCGTTAGGTCGACTACTAACGACTACGGTGGGATTCCACGACCGGAGTGATCCGCACCCGTACGACGACTGTGAAAACTCGAACGAAACCAAGAAACAAACCCGACCCAACCCGGGCAAACGAGAGGTACCTAAGAAGCTAGTCCCCGGCGGTGGAGCGAGCGCCTTCAGACAGGGGAAGGTGATAATACTCGATCGAGGCGGCGTCGTGATCCGAGAGATCGCAGTGGCCCGAAGCACCCTCGCACGCGGGCAGCACCAACCTGCAAGTGGGAAAGGCTATCCACCGTGAGGAAGGCACAAGAGGATATCACGATACTATCTAGTGAGCGAGGAGAATCCTAGTAGCGGGATCCCTCGATCAGCAGAGGCGTCGGGCGACCCGAGTATCTGGGCCGAAGTGGCAGACCTGTAATTCGACGCTGAGAACACGGTGATCGCAAGCGATCGAACTGGCGACGGCGAGCACGTCACGGCCCGGTCGGCGGTGGCTCGGCGGCGTCGGAAGAACCTGAAATCAAAGGCAAGTGTACTCTGGCGGTGGCTCGACGGGCGGCGGCAGTGATAGATCCGGCTCCGGCGGCACGTAGGAGCAGCGGCGGCGGAGATCGTCCGGTCGTCGGCGGCTCGGCCTGGTCGCTGCCCTGCCCGACGGCAGTTCTACCCGGCGTTCGGAGGCGATGGAAAGGATCGTCGAGCAACCGGCGTTAGGCACCAGAGCGGAGGCAACCTGCGCGTCTCGGCGTGGCAGCGATCGCGCCTGGCGGGTCTGTCGTAACCAGGAGGGCGCGACGGCGGACCAGGCAGCAACGTCCAGGGGCGACGGCGCTGGGGAGGTGTCGACCATTCGGCAGCACAGAAGGGCGGCGCGACGGTGGGGGGAATCGACGACGCTTCAGTCCGGTCCGGTGGCGGCGGCTGGGAGAGCTGGACGTGGGCGTCTGGCGTCCGGCGTGCTGGCAGCGGAATCGGCGGCGGCGGCGCTACAAGACGATGGCGTCCAGCGGGCGTCCTGGTATCAGAGCGGAGGCGACCTGCGCGTCTCGGCGTGGTAGCGATCGCGCCTGGCAGGTCGGTCGCAACCAGGAGGGCGCGACGGCGGACCAGGCAGCGGCGTCCAGGGCGACGGCGCTGGGGAGGCGTCGACCAGTCGGCAGCACAGAAGGGTGGCGCGACAATGGGGCGGATCGACGGCGCTTCAGTCCGGTCCGGTGGCGGCGGCTGGGAGGGCTGGACGTGGGCGTCTGGCGTCCGGCGTGCTGGCGGCGGAATCGGCGGCGGCGGCGCTACAAGACGATGGCGTCCAGCGGGCGTCCTCTCTTCCCCTCTTCCCTCCCACGGAATTCCTAGCTCGGGAATTCCAGGGCCTCTCTCATGGTCGCATGGGGAGGTCACGTCAGAATTTCATTCTCCTTTCTTCATTCATCAAAAAAACATCTGCCCGATACTCTTTCCTCTCTTCCTTATATAGGAGAGAGAAAGAGACGGGTTGCCCTAAGGGCAATCCCGTAATTCGAAGGGGTTTTGGCCCAAAAATAGGCTAAAACCCCTCTAAAGGGCCTAGAAACGGTCCATGAGTACTAGGGAGGGCCCAAAACACGGGGAAAACCCTCCCACACACACACAAATAGTCTCACGCAACAAATAAAGCAAGAAATGGGGAAAACTCGCCGGGAGGATTGCATCACGCGGTGTACTTGAAGCCGGGGTCTTGGGCATCGGCTCGGGTGCTCCGGCGCGGTAGTACTCGCGCGCCGTCCGGCTCGGCACGTGCTGTCGCCTGATCGCGGGCATGGTCCTCCCCTAGGGCATCCCTAAACACATCTAAGCATTTATTTTTTCCTCGAGAGAATTGTCAGTGAATTTTGAGTGGTTTAGTACATTTCTTCCTTATTTTCCTCATTCTTCTTTTCTTTGAGTGTGTGTGCATTTGTGGAGTGTGCTCATCACCTTTTGGAGTGCCCCTTGAGGTGATCAGCAGCCAACACATATCAATATTTTAAGGGAGATTATCAGCACATTTGATCACACCAATCCAATCTGATCACTGATCGCCATTCCCTTTGAAGGTTGTGGAAGGAGCAATGGGATCGTAATGGCGATGAGGGTATTGGAGATCGAGATGTTGGAGAGGCAGTGTACTCATGGCAGTGACCATGCTGGTGGCGGTGATGCAATTGCAGGTGGCTGAGTGGAATAGCTTTGAAGGGGTGACACCCTGCCAGTCTGCGAATCTGGATAGTGTGGAAAAAGACGGACCATTGCATCATAGCAGCGGCAGATAGTGGCGCTCAGCTGGCAGCCGCGTAATAGAGGTGGCATACAGCATTTGGGGAAAGATGCTCTGAAACTACTGATTTCTAGCTATAGGACTAGAGTCTCCTGCTCAACCATTGTTGGGCGTTCTACTTCTAAAAAATTTTCATTCCTCTGAGTCACGTTAGGGACTATTTAATGTATGCGGTCCATGAGATGAGCCGGTGCATGGGCCCCCCAGGTGAAGGGCCCTTGTTTACTCTAATTTACTCTGGAATGCAGAGATAAACATTATTCTGGCCACATCCTTGGCATCAACAAAATACTTAAATCATGGCTTCACATTCATTCTTCATTCATTCAATCCAAAATTCATTCTAGACTGACATAGAAATGTACATACCAGAAATTTACAAGTATCCAAGAAAGATAAGACAACAAGAGTGTGTTTTATCAGTCTAGCCAGTGACCTTTGACTTCCACCCATCGATCACATCCTCTCTCAAAGCCTGTGTTCTTGCAAAGGACTCCATTGAGAAGATTCTCTGAAAGAAATGGGAACAGGTAAAAAAGAATTAGATATGAGCATTCAAACGGAGAATAGTGGAAAGTTATTATAAAATGAGAAATATACGGAGCTCAATTTCTCTCCAGAGAGTACCTTCATGTATTCTCTAACGTAGGAGAGAGAATCCGGAACGGACCAACCCTTGTAATGCCCCAAAGCAATCTCAAGGTGGTAAAGCTTTGGACCTAGAGAGAGATCTGCTGCTGAAGCTTTCTCTCCGTCAATAAATGGTCCCTAAAAAATAAAACAGGCTGCTTTATTAAAAGTCCAATAATAATATTAAAAAACAAATGAAATCAACACAATATGCACAAGTTAACTTCAGTTTCGCGTATATAAACTACGGTTCAAAGTCCCAAGATAGAAAACTTATTTCTTTTTATACGCCTTGTATATGGCTTACAGCTTCTTAGTCCTGTTCCAAGTTTCTCAATTTCCTATGAAGTATTAGGGTTTAAAAAGAAGAAGAAAATTCGAGTTAAAAATGAAACATATTTAAAAGCAAATATTAAGATAATGAGAACTACTTAATGTGTTGATCCTTTATCGGCCATATTGTGAAGTTTCTGTTGTATCTTTCATGAGTTTACTGTAAACTGATGTATCTTGGAAGTCAAAAACACTGCATTAGCATCAGCATCTTCAACATCATACGTTATTTTTGAGATATTCATTGAAGGATGTAAGCTCAGAAATCAACGCCTGTTCTGTTCCATCAGAGGGATCCTTGCTCTTCAGAAAACCAACAAAGGTGGGAAATATTTTTGCTCCACTGCAGGGATGAAAAATGAATTATATCAAATGGAAAAATTATTACATGAAAATGGAAAATAAAGATCCATCAGATGAATAAAAAGGAGAAGACTTCATCTGCTCTTATATAATCCTTCTCATGCACATCATTATCTCTCGGTACAGATGAATAATGCCTCCATTGAAAGAACCGCTGACAATAATCAGGAAAAGGGGGGGGGGAGAGGAAGAGAGAGAGAGCAACCCCAAAGGTGCATTCTATTATGGTTTCAACAGATTTAAATACAACGTACATCTTAGAGGTCCTTCAAGAAAAAGAGTACAAGAAAGTCCACAAGGCTTCTACTGCAACACAAAAATGATGGTTGTTCAACATCTTTTTTTATCTTTTTTTGTTTCTCCTATAATTTTGTTCTTATGTCTTAAAACTCTATAATTTTTGCTCTGCAAACATACCCTTAAGTGAATCCAATAGTATAAATGGAATGAGTTATTTGGAGCTATTAGGTCTGGCCTAACAATACCTGTAATTCTCCGTAAATGAAAATTCAGTGTAATGAAGCGATTAACTCTTTTTGGAAACCCAGAGTGGAGTGCAATGGAGCTGGGAAGTTTCTCTCTTGTGCAGTGCTTGACAGTAATGGTAGTATGATGAATGGATTTATGCTTACACAGAAGAAGTAATTAATAAGGCAAAATGCATGACTGATGAGAAGAATCACGACGAGAATACAAACGGTGAAAGGTGTGTTCCACTCAGGTTTTGAAGGATCAATCTATGATGAACATGTTAGTGGTTCTTTAAGCATAAAATGCTAAAAGGCCCATGAAATTTGGATATCGTAAACGGATAATGCTTGAAATTAACCTGGGATTAAATCTTGAAAGATGAAGCTATGAACACATTGGAAAACGGCAAACTATCCTAGAAAATTAAAGTCTCTTGCCAGGATTGGAAAATAAGAATTTAATAAAATCACATACACAGATTTCTTTTCTGGTGAGGTCACCAAGGAAGGAAGTGGATATTTCTCTTCTAGAAGTTGGGTGATGACGTCAGAATCAGCAACCCAATCATCCCCAATTTTAATAACTGGCACCTTCCCTTCGGGACTTATACTTAGAAACCTGAATAAAGATTCAAACGTTAGAAAATTAAAAAGAAGGAAAACAATCAGCCAGATTTTACGACCATTCAGGCTTATTGGAAAGATCGACCGGTTTAATCTCATATGGAAGCTGCTTTTCTTCAAGAGTGAGTAGAACTCTTTGAGTGAAGGGACCTGAAAAACAAAAGTTATAAAAATAACTCTTCTCGTATATTTTGGTAGATGGGTTACGGAATACAAATAAAAAATCTGGAATTCCCATGATTCTACATAAAAATTGAGGAATTTACTGAAAACATGAGATCAAGAACAGGTTTCTTACAATCTCCGAGCTTATCCGGGTAATTAGTGGAGGCTTTGACGCAGATCTCAAATGGGTTCACATTTGACAAGGAGGCCTTCACAGAGGAATTCTTTGAAGCCATTGACCTGTCTGGGAGGACACGAGTGATGCGGGGATTGCGGCAGTTAAGAGGAAGTGAGGGCTGGCGTAGCACCGAAGGGGTGAAGAATCCGTTCAGACACCGTCCGGAGGTGGAGACGAAGCCTAGAGTAGAGCGGGCGGCAATGGAGGTTGATCCCATGGCAGGCACCGCCGACATCTTCGTCAGCCACTATGTGGACGATGGCCGTTCTCTACACTCTGAGATATGACACGTATATTCGTAAATTTATATGCAGATAGGTCTAGTAACTTCTCCATTTCTGTCAAATTGTGATGACAGTGATGGTTGAGAGGCAAAAAGCTTACACAGGTTAGAAATCCTGACCCGGCATAGCTCTCGAGCACACCTAACCCACTTTCTGACGTGTTTCATGGCATAAATTATTGGACCCCCTCCCCCTCTCCTGGGCTTAGTCAATCTTGACGTGTTATCCTTCTCAATCTTGGTTTTTCACTGAGGCCTAGCAGTCACAGGACGAGGTTAGGCAGAGCAACTTTCTCCCTCATCCATGATGGCCTTCAAGTGTACCTTGCAGCTTGCAGCCTTCCTCTCCCTTCTGTTCATTCACTCAAACTTTGGAAGCATAAACATCAAGCCTGAGCAGACACTCGTCTAAGTAAAGTCTCTTTCTTGAAAGAGTAAGATAGAAGATTAAAACAGGATACTTTCACAACATGCAGAGTATCCCTTTAAATAGGAGAGGAAACTCACACAAAATGGTACAAATGCTTCATTAGTTGGCATGGTATTGGCACCACCCCTTGGCTTGATTTTGCATAGACATCTTGCACTGATCACACAAGGAAAGGACCAACGCTTCCTTTGTTAAGTTCATCTTCCAAAGCATTTCTTCATGCCAATAAGATAGGCGAAGACATGTTCTTGACTAATCAGCATCGCGTGTTGCAGAACCAGGTTGTGTGGCTAAGTTTTTAGGTCTCTCGCCCAAAACCCATGAAAGCAGTGTTGTTGTAGAGTTAGGTGTATTGCTTTTGCACACGCCAATGTGTGTGCCTAGGTGAAATTCCCATGTTTGATGTTGATGCAATCGTGAGGACCACATGCCTCGAAGGTGATTGTGTTGTTTTGAGTCTGTAGTAATACACACTCTACTCATTGTTGTGTCTTCTACATGTTTAGCATTCTAATGGTGTTAAATGATTCGTGATCATGTGACTTGGTTATTTTGGTTGTGTTGAGGCCCCAAATGTCATGCCAAGGTCCTTTAGTTTGTACAACCTGTCCCAACACTAGTTGATAATATGCATTTTATACATGCACTATCATGATTGTTAACTTAATTCATATCATTATGATGCATGTTATCATGAAATTCATGTATTTTGAGAATATCATGTCATTTTATCTAAAATTTAATATTTTCATGAGTTATGTATAGTTTCTAGATATATGTATTTGACCTCTCCAAAGTTCAAATACCTTGAGATCTAATTATACTCTTGATTTTTTCATGATTTCAAGGCACATGCGATTCAAAGGATGAAAAGAAGTAGGGAAGAATGAGAAAAAATGCAGTTAATTTTTATTTTTTTAACTTATTTCACTTTCAAATAAACTAACTTTCTCATTAGGTTCATTTTTATTTTTATTTTGAAAATGACATGATAACATTGGAAATAGAATTTCCAATATAATTATGCAAATTTCATCGAAAAGATTAATATTCTTTAAAATATATATTTTCTCAAAATTTCTAAACTTTTAGAATTTCTAGAATTTAAAATATTTTTAAGACCTATTATCAATTTTTCAAAATTATATAAGCATTGTCAAAAGTCAGTGCACCATTGGCTAGCATGTGCCACATGATGCCTAGTCAATGCCTATGTGGCATTGCTTAGAGATGAGCTTAAAAAATCTAAACCTTATGTTTTAATATTTTATTTTTCAGCTGAAGTGGTCCCAGATTGAGAGACCAAATGTTGGGTTTCTATTTTCACAACGGGTAGAGCATGATTTTCCAAGCATAGAACTTGAGCCGCTATGGCCATGTCTTCGACACATGACACACCAGAAATTGTCGATTTTCATCACCAAATTAGGCAATCAAGAGCTCTCAATTTTCTCTCTCTTAAAGTGGCAATGCATTTTGATCACAACCCTCCAACTGCTATCCAATGCTTGAGATGCAATTAAGTGGCTTCTTCTAGTATTTGGATAGGGAACATAGAAAAATCTTGTGCTTCGACTATCACTTTATATAATTAGATGAACACAACTTATTTAAGCTTCAAAACCCTAAAAATTTGTGCCTCTCCTAGTGGCACATTATTCTTGGAAATCTTGCTGAATAAGGCCTTTTGACAACCAGATTTCTTGAATATCTTGTCTATATTGCATTATAGACTATTTTTTGCTTGTATTGAAATTAGAAATAAATATTTAGATGATGAATTGGAAAGAATTTCTCACTTGAAGTTTGAAAAATTTGAGCAAGTGATATTTTCATTTGCCTTGATTTGGGGTATCACTGGATGAATTTCTTGGGAACTCTAAGTTAATTGAGTAATATTTTAATCCGTTACCATTCTAATGTGTTAGATTTATTTTTCACATTGTAGTTGATATATTTTGATTTTTTGTTGATTTTCTCTCTCTAACTTGTCTCTTCAATTTGTTCCTCTACTTAGATCTGATTCAAAAGAGATTTGATTCATAATTTTTTTTAAGTTTTCTTTATTAAATAGGATTTCCACTAAATCCAAACCCAATCCTATTTCTTTGTCCAATAGAACTAAACTCTAAGGAGTGTCAAAGATTTTTGCATTTTAAACACGATTCTTCATTGATTTAACCTTTAGTCATAATTATCCTTAATTAATAATCAATTTAACTAAGTTATGATTTTGTACTTTTTGACCCTTAGCTATTGGGTTCTTAGGTCGATAAGCCTTACAAAATTTCAATCAAAATATTGAGTGTAGTTGAATACATTGAATTGGATATTCAAAATTCTGAGGCCCCAAGGATAGATGATCCTATCATCTAGTTTGTATGAGAAAATATACAAGGTTCTATTGAAGGAGCTCTTGAAGCTATTCAAGTATCTAGCCTCTAATGATATTCACACAATTTTTGGATGGTTGGATTTTCTCTTCAAAGTAACAGAACAAATTTGCGAGATCACTAAAAATATAGAAATTCGTGACAAAATAATATCAACCTCACCAATTTTAAGATTAAATCACAAATTGATTAGTATAATGATGAATAAGGGTGGAATCCACAAAGATTTAGGACAACTTTTTAGGTTTTCTTCAAATGCGATCAAATCGTATGATGAAATGAGTTGACAAATCAGGGATTTTAGTATTTTTTAGAAATAAGACTCCAAAACAAATCACGAAATAAAAAATCACTCAATTTGTATTAGTATTCGCGAAGAAATCAAGGAGTGAAATCAAGGTAGAAAAATTGATCATGAAGGGAGATAAATCTAGTACTATTTCCTAAAATTCATAAAATGTGTATAATATACTATTTTAAATTGAAATTTAATGTTACTTAAAGAAAGACAAGGAAGAAAACATATAATTTAACCTAAAATTGCTCTTGAAATGATCCAATTCATTGGCAGATCAAGGCTTTTCATTCCGTGTTTTGAAAAACAAAAATCTGATGTTCAAGTGCTAAATTCTTCCTCTTCTCTCGATGAAATCTTGACTTCAACCACTCCTTGGACACATAAGTGAGTCTACAGAGGAAAAAAGAAAGAGATTCAAGCATTGAGGTGTATACATCATTCGACTACTCGAAACATTTAAGAATACTCTTTCTGTCAAAGAACAAAGGTACAAATAAGAAAAATTTGGACATTACTGTTCGATTTGCCTCTTCATCCTTGATCAATGTCTTAAATATAATGCTAGAATACGAATCAATGCCTATAAGTTATGGTTTCTAAATTCACGATAAGCACTAAGATTTCGTCACGTCATCGCGTAAAGAAGAAGCGTCGCGTAACTGCCGCCGTTTGGTCTTCATTGAACACCTTGGATGTGTAAACGTGTCCCAAGACTCCATCGGGCGTGATTTGATCTCAGACGTTATAGCTCCTTAGATGAACGGCTAAGATTGCATGCGTGAAATAAAACGATTTGACGACAAATGGTTTTGTGCCACGCACTCTCCCCCCTAGACTTAGGTGAAGATCAACGGTACTGATTAAGTCCACGAATCAAACGCTTCCTATCATGCCACGTCACCTACGAGAAAACAAAAACACAAATAGTTCCACATGATGAAAAATATCAAAATGACGCGTGTATAAGTACTAGAGCGTTTAAGTGGGTTAGCTTATATCCTTAAAAGGATGCTAAACCCACTAATCATACATGTGTGCACATGACGAGACAAAACTGCGAGGTCATCAATTTCACATGGTCTTGTGTCAAAAAATATTTCTAAACTTACCAATTTGATGAAAATGTCTCGAATTGAGGGGTATAATGGTAAGTAAGGGTCGAATCCACAGGGAAATAAGGTATTTTTGAGAGATCTTTTAGAAATGGATCAAATTGGACAATGAATTGAGGTGAGAAATTAGGGAAAATGATAGATTTAGAAAGATAACTCAAAGACGTATCCACGGAATCAAAAATCACTCTATTTGTATTAGTAATCGCAGAGAAATCAAAGAGCGAAGTGGGATGAAATTTCCGAAAATCAGAAGAACATAAATCAAAATTAAAAACGAAATTAAACGAAATTATGATCCAAAATTACAAATTGATGATATATGACGATAGATTAGAGGGAAAACAAGTATTCTAACCTGAGATAACGATCGAATCGATCCAATTAATCGCCGGATCGAAGGCTATTCATTCCGAGATTTCGAGCGCGAGCATCGGTGTTCAAGAGACAAATTCTCCATGATCGATCGACGAAATCTCACTTTTAATCACTCCGTGGACGCGGAATCGAGTCTAGAAGAGATTAGAAGCGATAGATTCAAGGATGGTGGGGTGTGGATAGATCAATTTGATGAATACATCCGAGAATATCTTACAAAATCGAAGAACACATCATTTTCTAGGCGATTTGGGCGTAACCATCCGATGGATGCGTTTAATCTCCATCAACGGTATGGATTAAACGCATCGAGATGAACCGTTATGGTTAAATCTCAATCTTTGGATCACAGATGGACGCTTTGGATGAAGCCTCGCGATATGCGTTTAAAAACGCATCAAATTGCGCCTGTTGGATCGCGATCCAACGCTCGTGATGCGTTTCCGCGCGTTACATCTCGACCGTTATAATCCTTTTATTTAAAGCACGTGCGCCGATGTTATGATCCGGTGGATTTCGGGCGTATGTGATCGATGCGCGATATTCACTTAGATCGCATCCGACGCTTTAAACGATGCCACGTCGCCTGAAAATAAAAATAAACGTGAATTAGTCCCACACGGCTAAAATAAATGAACCGGTTTGGTTTAAAAGGTGAGCCGGACGTGAGGGTTAATAATCATCTTCCGATAATCGGAAGACTTATATGTATTATAAACCTAATATTACGAGTATATATAAATAGCATGCCACGTGTCACCTCCGCACCACGCAGGCGCTTGCGTGGGCCCGCGTGGCTCTGCCACGTGGCCTTGCATGCCACGTTGCACCCACGTGGGTCCCGCGCGAAATTAAACCCCTTTTTAATATTTTTAATTGTTTTTAATATATTTAAATCAAAAATAAATCCGGAAAAATCACTAAAAATTAGAAAATTCATAACTTTCAAAATACAACTCCAAATTAATCCAAATTTCTTTCATTTGATCTGAAATTTAATTATCTATCATTCTAAAAAGTCAAATTATTTAAATAACAAGATATTTAATTCCTATTTAAAAAATACATTCATTTCTTTAAAATTTTAACTTTAGAAAATTAAATGAATGTTCTTAAAAATAATTTCTCTTATTATTTAACTTTAAAAACCACTTATAATCTCAAGTAAATATAGGTTATGAAATCATTTATCTTTAATTCATCATAAATAACCTTAAATTAACGCATTTTGAGATTATAACATAAAATTGCATGAAATGATCGAAATGCACTCAAAGAATGATAACATGCATATAAATGGAATGTTTTATGCCTTATTTTGCATTAATAATCATGTTTTATGATGTTAAGATTGCATGTTATCATCACATAGAAGCGTGTGCCACACAGCTCGTGCATACGTTGCCATGCAAGCACGCCATCCACACCATCTGCCACAACAGTGCGTGGTAAAAATATTTTTTTTTTCTGATTTTAAATTAAAATAAATTCAAAATAAATCAAGGAAAATTCAAAAAAATTCAAGAAAAATCCATAAAAATTAGAAATTTCAAAAATTTCAAAATGCGAAGGCTTTTAATCTAGATTTTTTTCTTTCATCAGAAATTAACTCTATTATTCTAAATTTTTTAATTTAATGCATAAAAAGAGAAGAAATTTTTATCTATAAAATATACTCATTTTCTTTGAAAAATAAATGAGTGTATATAAAAAATATTTTCTCTTATTATTTCTTAATTAAAACCTAATTATAATCTCAAATATAGAAATAGGAATAATCTAAATTCAAATATCGCTTAATCATTCATGATTATCCCTAAAATACTTTATTTTGAAATTATAACTTATTTCATAGAATGAAAGATATGCACTCAAAGTATGATAACATGCATAAGAATAGAATATTTTATGCCTTAATTTGCATTAATAATCATGTAATTAATAGAATAAATTGTATGTTATCAAAAAGCTCTTCACCAAGAGAGAAAGAAAAAAAAGGAGAGAATTCTTACAAGCCTTGCATGGGCACCTTGAGTTGTGGTTTTCCTCCCCCTATTTATAGACATTTGGTATGTGGATATTTCATAAAAATCCTCATAATTATGTCTATATCCACCAACATCCATACACCTTATATGTGTCACCCTCTAGGTCCATATATCTCAATAGTTAATAACTCTATAAACTCACCCAAATCTTATTGGTCAACCTTAATTAATTATCTATATCAACATATAGATTAATTAATCAAGGATCAATTTAACCCAATCGATAGGTTGAGTTGCTAGCCCGTTGGGTGCCAAGCTACACCACGTCCTCTAAGAGATATGAAGTATGTAAGAGCTCCCTTATGAAACCTTTCTATCATCAATTACCATGTACGTATACTCCTTTATTTGTATAAGACTCATGAATGACTTAGGGTATGATCAATTGTCAAACCCTAATCAATTACTCAAGTTAGTACTGATGCGTGTAGAAAATCATCGAGAACTCCTTTTTTGATATTTCTATTATCTTGGCCAAGGATTTCATCGCATCTCATTCCTTGAGTCAATATCCTCCAATACCAAGGGAAAATGATCCCATCTTAACAATACAATCATCTTTGAGGACTTTATGTTGTATCCAATACATGATGTTTTAGAGATCCCGTGGCTAGGGATTCGTAAGTTATAATCAAAACACAATCATCCATCCACAAAATATATTTGGAGTCTCAAGTCAAAAGACCACATACACAACTGTAACATGAATCAACCTGATTGATAGTTAGGTATAATCACCATTCAGGGATTCATACGAATCAATTTAGCGAACTCTTTATCTCAAGAGCACCCACTATCTATCCTTAATGTCTCGACACTGATGACTACAAGATCACCCATACTCATCATATGAGTCAGATCACATAATGTTATTCTTTATGGATAATTCGATATCCTTCTTTAATATCCCACGAATAAGAATATTTAAAGCATATGTTTGAAGACTAGCAATCATTGTATTATGATCTCTTCATAATTCACTTAGTCATTGTATATGCTCATGGACTTCATTGCAAACGTCATACAAGAATGACAATGAATTAATTTCATTTCAATGAACATAAATGAGATACATGGAAGTGTGATTGGCTTATAGGCCACATAATATTTATCATTAATAACATGACTTATCTGGATACACAATTTCTTTTGTCCCTAATTCACCATGCTAGGATCTTAGGTCTCCAACATAGTGTGACAAAATAGATCATGAAATTATGTAGTAAGATTGGCATTTACCCATGTTCGCGCCTTGGTACCCCTTTTTAAATCATACATGGATATAATTATAGAGACTTAATTATGCCAATTGGAGCATCACACATTCATTATTGGGTCAAACATTTACCATGAGCATTGTACCGCGCACTACATGTGAAGTGTACAAATTAAGCTTTGTCGCGCACTCAATATTTCATGAACTCAAAGAGAAAAAAAATTTGAATCAAAAAGTGGAAACATGATTTAGAGTTGAATATATCAACATGTAGATTCAAAAGATGTAGAAAATGGAAATGACCGAAGCAAATACATTCTACTATAAAGGTTTGCAAGCAAAAACTCACTCTGGTGATGCTCTTTGATCAATCATCCCTTGACCGCATGTACATCTTGCATGGGATTGGTGACATACATCCAACATGAGTAATGAACAGGAAAAATAAGAAACCAATTAAAAATGATGTTCGGTACACAATGGATGATCAATCAGTGGTCTCTTTCCTCTGGATAGCCAATGCTAGAAGCCACCAGAGAAACATTAAAAAACATTCTTTTTGTCTCAGAATTTAAATCTATCACTATGAAGAAGAAGATGAAATGACAATAATGTCCACAAAGTTTCAACTCCAAACTCTATCAGGACCATGAGATATCATGATTTCAATTTGAAGCATTTATGACCATTATTTTTTCCTTAAAAACTCAATGATTAGATCACTGATCATTGGATTCATCAAACCTTTATTATGAGTCTCATGAGAACATTGAGCTTCAACACATGATTTGTTGCGAGGAGAGAGGAGGAATGCCTTTATCAATCATTGCAGGATCTTCTCAACATCTTCTTCAGTTGGGCCACACAAGATTCTGCCACATGTCACTTCACGATTCACCAGTAAGAAGAGAGAGAAGCGAGCAAGATCTAAGCGGCTAATTGCATGGGCTGCAGATCCACCACCCCAAAAAATGCCACATGGTTTGTTGCGATGGAAGAGATCTTGTGGATTTTCCATGTACCTGCAAAAAGAAAACTTTCTTAATCCCACACTGAAAAGTGTAAAAGAAATTCACTTTTTTAGTGTGCCACATCAGTGTACCTAGAAAATCCATTTTCTAGTTTTAAAATTTCAAACAAGTACTTAGAATGTCCATTTTAGTCAAATAAAGATTAGAAATTTCATTAGAAAATTCCATAAAAGTCAAGAAATTTTTAAAAAAATTCAAAAATCGTTGGAAAATTAAAATAAATATATAAAAAGCTAAAAAGAAGAAAAAAATCAAAGAAATTTTTAGAAATTTTCCCTAATTTAAAGTAATCATATCTTTTCACAAAAAACTCCTTGTTAAATAAATTTTTTGCCATTTTGATCCTTGTTTTCTCTCCTTTTTATCGCATTTTCTGAAATTAAAATGTAAAAAGGTTAGAAAAATTAAATCTTTATTAAAAACTACATATTTTCTCCATGTCTTCATCTTTGTCGTCTCTCGTTCATAACCTTCGATCACAAAACTCATGCAAATATGACTAATTCATCCTTGTTTGATCCTTGAAAAAGTTCAAACATCAATCATATAAATTAACCACAATTTAATGTAAATTCAGCTTATAAACCATATGGATGAATGCAAAATTTTTATCAAAACATAATAACAAGCATAATAATGAAATGAATTATGTCTTAGAATCATCGAAGAATAATAAATTAAATGCATAAACTGTATATTATCAGGCCTATGGCATCATGACAAGCTACTCAAATGTAGACATCAACTTGAATGTTTTCTACCAGTGTTAGATTCCCTAAAGGCCTTTAGATTCCCTTATGGCCTAAAATAATTTAGATGTACATATCATTTGTCTTTGTCTCCCAGTAAATTGATATTTGAAATCCAATAAATTACATTACCAAGAAAATTTAAAAAACTTGAAATAAAAAAATTATAAGTAACATTTAAATTCGTGACTAAAAAGAACTAAATCATGTCTTTGAACAATCTATGTAATTTTTTTCCTCATCGTTGGAGAGGATATCTTTCTCTCAATCACAATTTATTAAGGTTGTGGAACTCAAGAATATAAAAGGTTCAAATAAGAAAGGGGGTTCTCCCTTTCCTAATATAGAGGAAGAGAGGACTATACAAGAGAGAGAGATAAAAAGTGGACTTAAATTTGCCCATTAGGCTCACACTCTACTAGGAGCTGAGGCTTAACAAGCTCTCTGAAGTTTTGATCAAAACATCGATCACATCGAAAGACTTTGAATCAAACATTCAACAAAGTTGAAACACCAAGAATAGATGATCCTATTACCTATTCTAGATGATATTATCACATAGTATAAAATTAAATGTATACTTATAGGGATCATCTATAGGAGTCCTTCAAGCCATTCAAGCATCCAAGCTCTAGCTGTATCACACAGTCTCAAAACGATTGGATCTCTTCTAGAACACTTGATAACTTGTCAATTAGACATGATAATACATGATTATTTATACATAGTAAGGCATAAAAGATTCCATTCCTATGCATGTTATCATATTTGTTGAGTGTTTTTCTATCACTCTATAAAAATCATTATAATCTCAAAAATACATTAATTTAGGGTCAATTATGCTGAATTAAAGATAAATAATTTTATACTTCAGATTATAATTAGTTTTTAAGGTTAAATAATGAGAGAAATCATTTTATATACACTCATATAATTTTCTAAGTTTTAAAATCTTAAAAAAATGAGTGTATTTTTTAAATAGAAATGTATTCTCTTGTTATTTATTAAATTTGATTTTTTTATTGATAGATAATTTTATTTCTGATCAAATGAAATAAATTTGGTTTAATTTGTAGTTACATTTTGAAAGTTATGAATTTTTCTATTTTTTAGGGATTTTTAGATATTTTTCTGAATTTTTCTAAGTTTTCAATGAATTTTTTGGGATTTTTTTGAATTTTTCTGAATTTAAAATTGATTTATTGAATTAAAAATAGATTTTATAAGTGCGCAGGTGATGTGGCGCAAATTGGAGCGTCCGATTGCGCGGTTAATCAAAACCGTTGATCGTCACTTAAAGGCAAGGGTACGTGGCGCAATCTGATTCGTCGATGAATCGTTTTAAAATGATGTAATCTCAGTCGTTGATCTAAGGAGTTATAACAACTAAGATTAAAATTGACCATAAGCCAATTATAAGCCAATTAATCTCAGTCTCTTTTCTCTAGTTAGCCATCATAGATATTATATGACCTATAAGCCATCACACTTTCATATATCTCATTTATGTTCATTGAAACAAATTTTATTCATTATCATTCTTGTGTAATGTTTGCAGTGAAGTCTCTAAGCATATGCAATGACTAAGTGAATTATTATGAGATCATAATACAATGATCATTAGTATTTAAACATATGTTCTAAAAAATCCTATTCGTGGGATATTCAAGAAGGACATTTAACTATTCCAAAAGAATAACACTATTTGATTTTACTCAAATGATGAGTATAACTAATCTTGTAGTTATTGGTGTGAGACAGTAAGGATAGATAATGGGTGCTCTTTGGAAAAAGAGTTCACTAGATTAATCTGCATAAATTCGTGAATCTATGACACCTAATTATCAGTCAGCTTAATTCATCTCATTATTATGTATGTGGTCCTTTGACTTGAGACACCAAAGACATCTTGTAGATAGATGACCGTTATTTTATTATGACTAACGAATATCTAGCCATGAGATATCTAAAATTTTACATATTTGATACTACATGAAGTCTTCAAAGATGATTGTGTGGTCAAGATGGAATCATCTGCCCTCAGTATTTGAAGAGATTGACTCAAGGAATGAGATGCCATGAAATCCTTGGACAAGGTAGAAGAAATATCAGAGGAGTTCACGATGATTTCCTATACATGCATTAGTACTAATTTGAGTGATTGATTAGGATTTGACAATTGACCATACCCCAAGTCATTCATGAGTCTCGTGCAGATGAATGATTATCAATACATGGTAGTTGATAACATATAATTTATAAATGTAATTATATGATTATTAATAAAAATTATGACATTAAACATTCCATTCTTGTGAAGGATTATAACTTTGCACATATCTAACATTTCATACATTTTAAAGTTATAATATCAAAATGTATTGTTTTAGTGATAAGTATGTAGAATTAAAGAATAAATTTTAGAGTAGATTATTCCCATTTATATTTAAGATTATAATTGTGTATTAATGTTAAATAATAAGAGAAAAATATTTGTTAATTATACACTCATTTATTTTTCTAAGAAAAATGAGTGTATTTTTGAAATACAAGTTTATTCTCTTGTTATTTATTAAATTTGACTCTTTAGAACACTAGATTATTTAATTTGTGATCCAACAAAACATATTTGGATTAATTTGGTGTCATATTAGAAAATTTATAAATATTCTAATTTTTTAAGATTTTTGTAGAATTTTTGTAGATTTATTTTTATTTAAAATATTTAAAAATCAATTTTTCTATCGCTCTCTAACATGGCAGATGATACGGTTGGGGAAATTACGCACCCTCACGTGGCAACATATTACTTGCCACGTGGCGCACGTGCGTGCTTGTGTGAATATGTGTGCGCGTGTGTGCTTGTGGGTGCGCATGAGTGTGATTAGCGGGTTGATTATCCTTTTCAAGATATACACTAAACCCACTAAACACGCCTTAACTTTATTCATGAATTGCACCATTATTTTTGTAATGTAAGACTATATTTTTGCTTATTTTATGTAGGTGATGTGGCGAAATGAGAATCGTCCAATCAAAGAAAAAAGATACGATTTAATCTTAGCCTTCGATTTTCACTTACTCGAGGGGTTACACGGCACACTCTTATTGGGTGATGATTTATTTTTTAAAAACATGTTTAAATCTCGGCCATTCATATGAAAAAATATTAAATGCACCCGATGGACTTTCGTGGACACGTGGCGACATCTCAGGCATTCGATGAATATTGAATGACAGAGGTTACACGACGATTAAACTTCACGTGATGACGTCGCTTCATCTGGGTTCTCCATTTTTAATTAGATGGATGAATCATAATGATGATGATTGGCATCCTAGCATTTCATTCGAGCCATTGATCGAAGATGAAACACCAAATCCAACAGCCACAGCCAAATTTTGTCTATTTACTCTCTCTCTTCAATAGAAAATGTATTCTTGGATGTTTTGAGTAATCAAATTGTTTAAGACATCTTGGATGTTTTGAATTTCCTAATTTTTTTTCCTCTTCTAGATCATTTCTTTGTCCATGGAGTGGTTGAAAGTGATATTTCATTGAAAGAATAGGGAGATTTCACCTCATGAATGCCATATATTATTTTTGAAAATGCATACTGAAAAGCCTTTGATCTGGCAATCAATTAGATCAGTTTGAGCGCGACGTTAGGTTAGATTTTGTGTCTTCCACCTAATCTTTTGTCTTGTGTCATTATATTTCAATTTTGGATCATAGATTACTCAAATTTTATAATTTCTCTTTGTTTTCTCTCTTTTTGTGATTGATTTTTCTCTCTAAATTTTTGTTCATTGATTCTCCATGAATATTGATCCAAACTACATAATTTTTGATATATGGATTTTTCTTGAAGTTTTTTTTCCAAATATAATAAAATCCCTAATTTCTGACATCAATTCCTTGTTCGATTTGATCAAATTTTAAGAATACCTTGAAAAATTCCTAATTCTTTGTGGATTCAACCCTTAGTCACCACTATACTCTATAATTTGATTAAAACATTAAATTAGTGAGTTTGGTACTTTTTATGAGATATTTTCGTGAGGTTTCAACGACTGCACGAAAACATCTTGTTAGTAATCGATGATAGAGAGGTTCCATAAGGGAGTTCTTACATACTCCATATTTCCTGGAGTATGTGGTGTTGCTTGGCACCAACGGGTTGGCAACTCAACCTATCAATTGGGTTAAATCGATCCTTGATTAATTAATCTACAAGTTGATGTGGATAATTGATAACATGTTAATTAGACATGATAGTACATGAGTATTTATGCATATTAAGGCACCAATTATTCCATTCCTATGCATGTTATCAAATTTTTGAGTGTTTATCTATCATTCTATGAAAAAATCAGTATAATCAAAATACATTAATTAAGGGTTAATTATGATTAATTAAAGAGAAATAATTTTATAACATATCTTTACTTGAGATTATAATTTGTTTTTAAAGTTCAATAATAAGAGAAATCATTTTATATCGACATATATTTTTCTAAGTTTTAAAATCTAAAATAAATAAGTGCATTTTTGAAATAGAAATTTATTCTCTTGTTATTTATTAAATTTGATTTTTTAAAATAACAGATTATTTAACTTCTGATCAAATGAAACAAATTTTGATTAATTTGAAGTTATATTCTGAAATTTATAAATATTATAATTTTTATGAATTTTTCTAAATTAAAAATGATTTTTCTAATTTTACATCAATTTTATAAGTGCGCAGGCGACGTGAAACAATCTAGATTTTTTGATCAAATCGCGATTGGCAATGAAAGCGGAAGGTGAGTGACATGTCATTTTTGTGCGTCGTTAAAACACAAAGACGATGGTCAAACAAAATTTATAAAACCGAACTCACAAAGATAAGATATAATAATCAAGTATCGGGTCGATCCACAGAGAGCAGGGTTGACTTTAATCGTAGAGTTGACTTGGTCAAACTTAGGTTTAAAAGGAGTTTTAAATAAGAGAAAATAAGATTTAAGGAATGGAAATGATATAAATAAGTTAAATAAGAAGTTTTAAGAATTAAAATCTCAGATTTGACAGAGAAAAGTCAAAAGTCAAAGTCAAAGTGTTGACTTTGACCAACAGTAGGTGTTCTGCAAAATTAGAGAATTAAACAGAGTCAGAAGATTACCAAAATTAGACATTTAGAAACTAGAGAGAAAATGGAATTTATTAATATATATTTCGTAATTTTTGGATAATAAATGGATTTATTATGAATTATTGAAAATCAACTATCAGAAAATCCCCGAAATGAACATCTCAGAGGAAATCTTCAAATTGACCAGCCAAATGAAATCCAAATCTTGCAATTTATATGTCAATGGAAAGCTAAGAACCAGAGGAATCTAAAGATATCAAAATTATCGAATTCTGATTTTTAAATTGAAAGTAATTGACCCCGAAAGTCAATGTTTGACTTCTGATGAAGGATGAACAGTCCTCGGTCAAATGTCAAATTGAAGGGTCAAATGAACTCGGAATTTAATGAATTTGCTATCCACGGAAAGCTGATGAAAAGTGAAATCCAATATTGAACAAAATCAAGTGAATTGGAATTATAATCAAAGAGATATCCTATTTTCAAAATCAGCAACTTTGAACTAAAAATTAGGAAAAATGAAGAACACTATGAACTACTTTGCGAAATTAAAGATCTAAACCTAATAAAGATACAAATTACCTCTTGATAATCGATCGAATCTCAGTACTAACCCGATTGCCACAAGAATGGGGCCTCAATTCTCGTGGATTGAAGCGAATTTGCTCGGATTCTTCCTCGTGGACGTTTGGAATTCAAGGGGAAAATTCGATGAAATCAAGACATGAAATCGTGATTATCATGCTTCAATGGCTGCGTCTCTACACTCTTGGAAGCAAAGGATCACGAGAACTTAAGACCTTCCTCGAAACTCGCTTAATTGCTTCACGAGTTGATCAAAAGTTAAAGAACAAAGGAGAATACATGGCTTTTTAAAGGGGAAATTGGCCCGAGGATCGTGGGCAATTGAAGCGGTCATGGGCCTTGATTAATGGCCTCGTGGGAGCGATTCTTTGGGCAATAGTCGTGGCTTTAATTCCACGGCAATTCTTCCCCGATTTGGTGGTGGATTTAGCCTCAATTTCGCTTCAAAACCGCCACGATTGGGCCACGATCGGGCGTCGATCGTGGTCCTGGGTCTCCGTCGATCGTCGTCCGATCGAATGAAGACGATTCCACGACAATTCCGCGATGAAATCTCCTCGATCGCGGCTGGATTGCGCCGCGATTGCGGTTCGATCGGACCGCGATCGTGGAGTTCTTCCACGATCTTTCTCCGCCGTTGGATTGAACTTCAGGTGAGGTGGATGGTCACGATCGCGCGTCACCATGGCCGTTGGATCGCGATCGAGAGGTGAGTCCACCGCCAGCCATGCATCTCGACGAAGATCCGACGCTCTCAGCTCTTCCACGTGGCGAAAGGTAAGTCCGTTGATCGCGTCACTTATGCGCTCTTTTTAAGCACGTGTTTTCATCGGTGATCGCGTGGACTCGAGTCCACGCGATGGTAGCCAGTCGCGGTGAGATCCGAGGCTCGCCACGCGTCCACATCGCCTGCAAGGTGAAACCGTGTGGGAACATAGTCCCACACCGAAGAAAAAAAGAGAAACGGTGAGTTTAAATTAGGGGGCAGTAACGCTTACCAGGGTCCCACTTTTCTCGTGGGCCCTCTACCTACCTGCCTGCCACGTGGCGCCCCACATGGGTCCCCACGTGGACCCGTCTGCACCAGCGCCACCTGCGCCTCGCGCGGGCCACCCGGGCTCTGCCACGTGGTTCAGTGCTGCGTCGCACCTCGAGGCGGTCCCGCGCGCCACATCAGCCTCCGCTCGCCACGTCAGCCTGAAGGTTAGTAAACCCCTTTTTGCCATTTTAAATAAGAAAAATTCGTAAAAAATCAATTTGAAAATCAAATAAAAATTAGAAAGAGGCATAAACTTCATAAATTCATAACTTTAAATATACAACTCCTTTTTAATCCAAATTTTCTCCATTGGATCACAAATTTCTTCCTTTTCAATATTATGCCATTGAAAATATACATTCAAAGAAGAATTTAAAATGAATTTAAAATCACTTACTCCTTTCTTAAGGATTCTTCTTACTTATCATTTCATCTTGAAATTATCATGCTCTAAAGTCAAAAGCAATTCAAAAAGAGATTAATTTCTATTAATTTTAACTTTGCAAAAGACTAATCATCCGTCAAGCATGAAAATATCATCATTTATGCATAAATATCAAATTTAATGAAATTAAATACCAATGGAGAAAAGTCCTAAAAAGTATGATAACATGCATCATATTCACATAAAATAAGCATGAATATGAGTTAATTTGGATAAGAATTCAAGTTATAAATGCATGTTATCAGTGACATGGCAGCATGTGGAGCGTCTGATGGCGCGATTAAGTCGTGATCGTCGATCGTCACTTAAGGCGGGGGCCGGGGGGGGGGGGGGGCGGAGGGGGTACGTGGCGGAATCTGATTCATTGGTGAATCAGTTTAAAATCATTTAATCTCAGTCGTTGATCTAAGGAGTTATAACGGCTTAGATTCAAAATGATAGAAACGCATCTGAGCGTCCGATCAAGATCCAACGGGGGGGCGCTTGATGCGTTATTGGTAATGCCCGCGACTTGGCATCATCTTGACAGTCCATCTGCGATCTAACGGCCATGACTTACTTGTAATTATTCACATCCGTGTATTTCATCAGAGCTGTTGATCGAAGATGAAATGCCGATCGGACGATTTCTCCTAATTTTTCCTATAAATTAATATGTTCTTCGACATTGTAAAGTATTGTAGCCCAATTCAAGTAAATCAATCTGTTTAGACAACAAATTCCTCGAATCTCTTGCTTTCAATCACTTCTAGACTCATTTCTGCATCCACGGAGTGTTTGAGAGTGAGATTTCATTGAGAGAAGAGGAAGAAATTGACGTTTGAACATCAACAATCGCGTTTTCTGAATTTTGGATGAAAAGCCATGATTTGGCAACTAATTGGACCAATTCGAGCGCAATCTTGGGTTAGGGATTGTGTTTGATCCTAAATTTCATTTGTATAGTTTTAGATTTCATTTTTGAATTGTACTTTGAGTCAATTTCAATTTCAATTTCAGTTTTTTGTGATTTTATTTTTCAGAAATTTCTATCCTGTTTATTCGATGATTTCTCCCTGAATCTTGATCCAAATTCAGTGTTTTTTGATTCCCTGGATTCATCTTTGAGTCTTTTTTCCAAAAATATCAAATTGCCTAATTTCTATCCACATTTCGTTGTCCAATTTGTTCAAATTCGAAAAGATCTTAAAGTTGGTGTGTTGGGTATTAATTTTGACTCTTGACCATGTATTTTCGACAACCTCGCAGTCTTGATTCATTAATAATTAATTAAGGGTTACCAATAAGGTGTTATTAGGTCTATAGGGTTATTGACTCGTGAGACATATGGACCTAGAGGTTCACACACAATAGATCTATGGGTGTTGGTATATATAGACATAATGATAAGGGTTTTTATGAAACATTCACATACCAATTGTCTATAAATAAGGGGAGAGCGACCACAACTCAAGGTACCCATTCATGCATAGTGGGAATTCTCCCCTTTCTTCTCTCTCTCTTGGTGAAGAGCTTTGAAAAGGAGATCCAATCCTCTAAAGATTTTGTGGATACCACTAGAGGCTAGACACAGGAACATTTTCAAGAACTCCTTCAAGAGAACCCTGTAAGTATTTTTTTGTCATACATACTAGATGATAGAATTATCTATTCTTGGTGCCTCAATATTTTCAATATTCCATTTAATCTTTTCCGTTGCATACGATGTTTTGATAAAAAAATTGAAAGGATTATCGACCGTAGAACCCAACAAAATCTACACACCAAATGTCTATAAATAGGGTGAGAATGGCCACGACTCAAGCTGCCCATGCGCGCCTTGTGAGATGTGATGAAACAAATTTGCGTGGTCATTGAATTCACACTAAACTGTGTCAAAACTAATACCAAACTCACCAATTTTATGAAATTAAGACAAATTAAGAAGTATAGTTGTGAATACGGATCGAATCAATAGAGAAATAACGGAATTCTGAGACATTTTTTGAAAATCAATCAAATCAGATGATGAAATGTGATGAGAAATTAGGAAAATTAATATTTTTGGAAAGAAGACTTGAATACAAATCCACAGACTCATAAATCATGAAATTTGGATCAAGACTCGCAGAGAAATCCTCAAGTGAATGTGATAGAAATTTCTAAAATTGAAAATAGTGAAAAATAAAAACTGAAATTGAAATTGAATCAAATTACGATTTGAAATTGAAATCTAAAGATATAAGAAAATAGATTAGGATAAAACTCAATCTCTAACCCAAGATTGCGCTCAAATTGATCAAATTTCTCGCCGGATCAAACGCTTTTTATTCGTGAATTCAAAAAATTATCATTGATGTTCAAGAGCCAATTTCTTCTTATACTCTCAATAAAATCTCACCTTCAAGCACTCTGTGGATGTGGAAATTGATCTACAAGCAATTGGAAGCAAGAGACTCAAGGGATCTGGGGTCTAAATAGTTTGATTACTCAAATTACTCAAGAATGATTTACATTGTTGAAGAAAATCTCAATTTATAGGCAAATTGGGTCAAACCGTTCGATGAAATGCTTGATCTTTGTTCAACAGCTCTGATGAAATGCAGGAGTGCGAATCATTACGATTTAGTCGTTGGATCACAGATGAATTGATAATGTGTCAATGATGCATTCATTTATATCATTATAAATTGGTTTTAACACATAATTCTTGTTAAAATAATGCACGATATCATGTTTTATGACATTTTTGCATTCACCGTTTCATTCCACTCATATTCCGAACTTGCATCTATTTAGTGCTAATTTGGTAAGAAAATAAATATGTCCAATCATACATCATTGTTTTCAATTACTTATACTATGAGACTAACCCTAATTAACTCTTTCAAAGTCAAGTGGTTGAATTCTCACATTTTCTATGAGTTATTTGAATGTAGGGACATTGGTATGCACGTAGGAAACATGGATATGAATGACGATAAGAGGGAAGAGGAAATAACTCTCCACCAAATTTGAACACTAAGCCAACCATAGTTTTATGAAATATGGTAAATAAGGTTTGGATTTGGTAAAGGGATCATCATAAGGTTTTCAGAATGATCCAAAATTGATTTAGAGTGAATAATGGGTTAACGTCCTTAATTGAGAGACCTTAATTTAGAGGCTGGACCAAACTTAATTTTTATTAAATGAGACCTTAATTTTTCTCATGATTTTAGATATTTGTGGATGAATGGATAGAGGATTAAATTCTTGATCCAATGGAGAAAATTTCATGAAAAAAGGAGTTATAGCTTGTGAGATATTCAATTTCTAATTTAAGAAATTTTTCTAGAATTTTTCTGAATTTTTAGAGATTTTTCTGATTTTGTGCATATTTATAAAAATTCCACTCCGAATTTTGAAGAAGAAATTTACAAAAATGCCACTCTGATTTTTGAACTAGAAGTTTACAAAAATGCTACTCCGACTTTTGAAGCAAAAATTTATAGAAATGCCTCTTCAATTTTTAAAGTGTAAATTTATAGAAATGCCCCTCCTATTTTCGAAGTCAGAAATTTTCAGAAATGCCACTCTACATCATCTCAATCAATGGCTAGGATTTCTCTATATTAAAAAATCATGATATCTCATGATCTAGAGAGAGTTTTGAGCTCAAATTTTATTTCTAGATTCATCTTTTAACCCTTTATCCATCCATACCCTCGGATCAAAGAATCGAGCTGGGAAAAAATAATTTTAATAATTAGACTCTTTTACCCCTCTTTAGACTCAAACCCATGGAACCCACGTATAAAAGCCTTCATTTTCTCTCTCCTTGAATTTTTTGGTTCTCGCTTAGCATTAGGCTACTAGAAGGAAAGGGAATGGAGGTCAAGGCCCAAGGAGGAGCATTGTGTGATGCTCAACCTTGTTGTGGAGAAGGGAGCAAGGAAAGATCGTGATCAGAGCAGATCGACCATCACCTGGCCCAGGACAGGCACACCAACGGGGTTTGCATAAAGATCTAGACTGGATTTTGGCTTGGGAACATATTTATATATAGGGGACATGTGTTTTTTTATTTTTCTTTTATTGTAGTAGCTTTGACATCATCTCCGCGTGCATCTCTCACCCTCGCCGTGCATTTATTCATGCAACCTTAGCATAGGAAAAATAAAGAACAATTGCTTGAATCCACAAACCTTGCTCTTTGATGCACCCTTTGCGTAGGAACAATGAAGAACAATGGCTTGAATCCACAAACCTTGATCTTCAAGAAGGGTTAGGTTCTGAGTCCACAGAACTGACCTCTTCAACTCTTGAATCCACAAGCACATAGCACTCTCGAACAAGGAGAACACTAAAAAGATAGCACAACTCTCAAAATGGGATAACTTCAAATTGTGTTCTCAGAGGTTACAATGGGGGCCTTATATAGGCCTAAAAAAGAGAAGTGTCATCTACGTGATTTGAACCATAAAAAGACAACACAAAAGTCTTGAAAATACAATTCGACAACATGCAGGGTATCATACACATAATTGACAAAAGTAAAAGTAATGATTCTAGGTCTTGTCAGGCCTCTACAGAGATATTTTGACAGATTTGTTGAACTGTCAAGAATATTTGGTGTCCCTAGATGATCCTCTATAGACATTGACTGCTCCTAGAGATTCTCTCTAGGCCCATCAAGTTTTAAATGGGCCTATGACGTGGGCTGCCTCAGCTTCTTCCAAAATAAGGTCTTGAGCTCCAATCAGGGTACATCAGGCGCCCCTCTTCAAATAAATTCATGCTCGAGTTTGCTTTATTTTCTGCAAGGAACTGATATTGAGGACTAGCATTGTGACTGTTAGAGATAAATGTTGTGTAAAAAGGCCTTTGCAAGATTGAATATTTCTTCTTTGGCAACTTCTATAAGTTTGAATGGATGATGTCTACTGGCATGTACATATGACGACCAGGCCCTCTCTTACTTTGTTGAATCTGTGCTTCAACAGCCTATGTTGTCCAATTAGATAATGCTTCCATGTGTGGGATATGATTTAGGCACCTCTATTAGTATAAAAATGAAATTGAACTTGAAAGTACCTTTCACAATTTGGCAGAAGTGGAAGAGCAACATGAATTTTCTTTTTGATTTCCCAAAATTGCATCTCCGCCTCATTGGTGCAGATATAATTTTCTCTCTCAGTATATTGAGTTGTGGTTGCCACATTGGAGATAGAGTTCTTGATATGTCGTTGAGAAAATGATGGTAGTCCAAAATAACTTTCTGTCAGATAGATACTGGTCACTGTTTTCATACCCCTAATCATTTTGATTTTCCCTTTGTCCACTGTTACTTTACGAGGGTTCGTGAGATTACCAAGGAACACAACATTGATTGTCATGAAGCAATACTTATTTGAATCGATGTATACTTTGCTTGTCCAATCAAGCATGAGTAAAATGCTTGGTAAATTTGTATGTTGTGATGGCATAATCCTGGAAGAGCTGTAGCTTTACCCTTTTGATTTGTTTCCTTTTGGAACGCTAATGCGATAGTACTTATTCTTCATAATCATCTTCAAAAACAGATTTAACATCATCAAGTTCTCATTAGTCTCCGGCAGTAGTATGTCATACTTTGCAGGTATCAATTCAGATTTTCTCGCACTTATAAATCCATTTAAATGGAGGTCTACTTTTCCAAGTAGATTCAGATTTTCCGTGAAAGTAGTAATAGATTAGGACATGCCTCCTTCCAGAATGCTGCTATACCAATGGTATTGACCATTCAAATTCATTCTCAGACTTATCGATGACTTGAAAAACTTACCCAACATATAATCAAGACATCAATTAAGAAATCACAAATTGAAGGGAATTAGCATAGTCTTATTTTCTATGGACATCGTCCAACATTGCTTCTTGTTGCGCACTAATAATGGTGGCAATGCACACAACCTTTATTTTCCCTTTTATCAATATCATTCTTGATAAGTCATTTACTGCATCTAGTAATATCCAACTCAGCTTTGCACTAAGTTTGGAGAGGTTTGGGAAACTTGAATGTCTATGGTTGATGTCATGAAATTTTGAAAGATTTGAAAAAAGTAAAAGTAATGATTCTAGGTCTTGTCTGGCCTCCACAGAGATATTCTGTAAAATTTTTTGAACTATCAATAACATTTGGTGTCCCTAGGTGATCCTCTGTAGACATTGACAGCTCCTAGAGATTCTCTTTAGGCCCATCAAGTTTTAAATGGGCCTATGAAGTGGGATGCCTTAGCTTCTTCTAAAAGAAGGTCTTGAGCTCCAATCTGGGCTACATCATTTATCTATTGCTATCGCCACCTATTTTCTCATCTTTTCATCATATTATCTCTATTTTAATCTCTATTAATTAATTATCTCATCTATTTTCTAATTTCTATCTTAACTCTAAGATAAACTCAAAATTATCTCTCATACTCACCTTCACGTACTCCATTCCAACTCACACATCTTCCTCCACCCTCATCTTTCTTTTAAACACAACCTCGTTACTTTTCGCTTCCTATGGATTTGACCCTTGCAGGCACTATACTAAGTAGGGAACTATATCTTATTGCATGAAATCTACGCACAACAACGATGAAAACTATACACAATCGAGTTCATCATCAGACGTCGAGATTGTGCCACGTCGCGTGCGTTATAAGTAATGCATCAAACACTGGTTGTTTGATCTTGATCAGATGCTCCAGATGCGTTTCGTCTATTATAATCTCAATCGTTATTACTCCTTAGATCAAGGGCTAAGATTAAATCATTTTAAAAATGATTCGATGATGAGTAAGAATGCACCACGTACCCACGCGTTAAGTGAAGATTGATAATTCATCTTCAACGCGCGCATCAGACGCTCCTCGTGCTGCCACGTCACCTCTGCACTTAAAATATGAAACAAAGTCTCACGTGGCACAAATAAAAAAGAAAACATGTGTATATAAGGTGTGCGTAGTTAAGGAGTTAGCAAAAAACCTTAACACGGTGCTTTCTCCTTAATTACACACGCACGCACACACACATGCAAACACGACCACACACACACTTGCACACCTGCGCACATGCACACGTGTTCGACATGTGGTTGTCTCATATGTCACCACGTGGCGCGCTTTTCCCCCTCATGCAATATCAGCTGCCACATCAGCACGCAAAAATAAACGTATAATTTTAATGAATTTCAATCAAATAAATCGATTTGAAATTTAGAAAAATTCAGAAAAAATCTAGAAATAACCCTAAAAACTTAGAAATTAATCCAAATTTGTTTCATTGGATCAAAAATTAAATTATCTATCATGCTAAAAGTCAAATTTAATAAATAACAAGAGAATAAATTCCTATTTCAAAAATACACTCATTTCTTTTAGATTTTAGAACTTAGAAAAATATATGAGTGTATATAAAATGATTTCTCTTATTATTTAACCTTAAAAACTAATTATAATCTCAAGTGAAGATGAGTTTAAAAGATATTCTTTTCAATTTATCAAAATTAACCCTAAATTAATGTATTTTGAGATTCTAATGATTTCTTATAGAATGATAGATAAATATTCAAAAAATTGATAGCATGCATTAGAATGGAATGTTTTATGCCTTAATGTGCATTAATAATTATATAATTTTATGTTTAATTTGCATGTTATCATGTTGTTTCTTCTTTCTTCTCTTTCTCTCTTGGTAAAGAGCTTTGAAGAGGAAATCCAACCATCTAGAGATTGTGTGGATATGTGTAAAGGCTGGATAGTTGAATAGCTTCAAGGACTACTTCAAGCAAACTCTATAAGTATATTTTCTCATACATACTAGATGATTGGATCATCTACTCTTGGTGGCTTACTGTTTTGAACACCCGATTCAATGTATCATGTTGCATTCAATATTATGATTAAAATTTAGGAAGGTTTATGAACCTTAGATTCCAAGAGTGTCAATTTCATATCAAATTTCACTAAATGAAGAAAGTCAGGCATGACTAAAAGTGGATAACAAAAAAAATCTCATTTTCATTAGCGGTGATGAGATTTTTTCACTTACATGATGATTTATGGCTAGATAAATAATGGTATATAGAGAATATATTAGGATAAAGCACATAAACATGGAATATTCTAAAAATCAGATTTTAATAGTTTTAATTTGGAAATTCTATTCTATCAAATATTTAAATTTCTTTGATTATTTATGAAAATACTCAATCCTTAATGAAGGAAAAATCAATTGCTTTATGATCTCATGATATCTCATAGGATGAAATGAAGTTGTGGTGTTATCTTTAAAGATGAAGTAAAGACTTAAGAAAAAAGGAGCAATTTTCAAACTCTTTTATATTATACTTTAAATGATCCAATCAAAGTTAGTTTTACTATGAGAAAGCTCAATTCATGAATATATAATAAAGAGATAAATAAAGAATGTGCAAGACTCTATAATAAATAAAATGAATATAAACCACTAAATGATGCCTGAAAACATGATATTTTAACTTAAATTCTTATCATATTTAACTAATATTCATGCTTATCTTATGTAATTATGATGCATGATATCATAAGTTTATGAATTTTCTCCATTGACATGCCATTTTACTAAAGTCCACATTTTTGCATTATTTAGGGTTAATTATGTGTTTTATTGATGTTTGAACTTTTGCAAGGCCAAAAAACTTGAAATTACTCATTTTCCTTGATTTTATTTTGACTTTAGTGGATGATTATAAGAAGAGATTAGTAGAAGAGAATGATGGAGTCAACTTTGAGTGGTTAACTTAATAGTATTCTTTAGTCATCAATTTTTAGTCTTAAAATTTATATTTCAGGGGCATGGATTAAAGAAGAGGAAATTTGTGATACAATGGAGAAAATTTGAAGGCAAAAAGAGGTCTAGAAATGAAGTTATGATTTATAAAGTTTATAGATTTTTTTTGGATTTTATTTTGATTTTTCAGGAATTTTTTGGAAGTTTTAAAAGCATTAAAAATCATAAAAAAGGGTTTTATATGCAATTGACCTGTGCAGAGCTGACGTGGCACAACATGAACATGTGGTAGAGCCACGAGGGCCGACACTAACTCACGTGGGCGCCTACATGGCGTGAAGGACGCTGACAAGGTGATAACATGTGAATTATACATGATCATACATGATTATTGATGCATATTTAAACATAAAAGCTTTCATTCCTATGCATGTTATCATATTGATGAGTATTTATCTATCATTCTATGAAAAAGTCATTCTAATATCAAAATACTTTAAATAAGGGTTAATTATGATGAATTAAAGATAAATAATTTTATAGCATATCTTTACTTGAGATTATAAATGCATTTTTAAGATAAATAATGAGAGTAATCATTTTATAAACATTTACTTAATTATCTAAAGTTAAAATCTTAAAGAAGTAAATGTATTTTTTTGAAAAATAAATTAAAATATGGTTATTTATTAATTTTGACGTTTTAGAATGATAGATAATTAAATTTCTGATCAAATGAAAGGAATTTTGATTAATTTGGAGTTATATTTTGAAAGGGGGTAATCGCCCCATTTATCCCGTGTTTTGGGCTTTATTTTCATTTATCCCGTGTTTTTAAAATTAGCCTAGTTTATCCCCAATTTGTCAAATCAGCCCGGTATATCCCATGTTTGTCACATCAAGCCTAGTGGATGTTGAGTGTGCTGTCGTGGACGGCCACGTCGGCGTGGAATCCACGTCGGACGCCACATCATCGCGAGAAGAATCTTCCCCATTTATCCCGTTCGCCCCATTTATCGCCCCCCATTTCCAAACACTCCGGCGATTCAGTGGCCGAGGTGCTTAAACTCCGATCGAGCTTGAGCACGTCAATTATGGCGTCCAGGTCAGAGTCGATTATTCTGCCCCTCGCAGCGTTAGCGGCATCGATATTTCTGGCGGCGATGACGACTCGCGCGCCTCGGAGAGCGAGGACTCTCGTAGTTTCTTCGCCGATCCCGCTCGCGCCGCCTGAAAGAGCTTCCATAATGAATTTCTAGAGAGAGAAGGGAGAAGAAGAGAGAGGAGAGAAGAGTGACCTGTGAAGAGAGAAGAGCTTTGGTCGGCTTTTGTGTACACCGCAATGGTTGACTACCCTACTCCCGCCAACTTCATGAAACCTCTTCCCGCCTATCTCGTCGCCGAGGTCTAAATCTCTCTCTCCCTCTCCTTCTCCCTCTCTCTCTCGCTCTCTCTCTCTCTCTCTAGATGTATTTATATGTACATGTGTATGTATGTATCTCTCTTATGAGGCTTGGTTCAGATGTGCAAAATAATCGATGGGTTACCGGCGGGAGTGGAGAAACTATGGAAGACAATCGCTGCTGCAGGCTTGTACTACAATTTCACTGGCTCGGAGAAGTGCTTCCAGATGGAGCACGAGTCCGATGACCATGGCCTTCACGGCTGGAATTGGTAGGTCATTGATAACATGCATTTATAACCTGAATTCTTATCCTAATTAACTCATATTCATGCTTATTTTATGTGAATATGATGCATGTTATCATACTTTTTTAGGAATTTTCTCCATTGGCATGTCATTTCACTAAAGTTGACATTTATGCATAAATTAGGGATAATTTCATGTTAATCGATGATTAATCTTTTGTTTAGATTAATGGAATTTAATCTCAGTGATTAAATGAGTTTTGACTTTAATAAATGTTTGGAAGGATGATTTTAGGATGAATTTATGATTTAGAATGTTTAATTAGAATTTATTTAATGAAATTTTAATTCATCCTTATTTTCTTCTTGAAAACATATTTTAAATGACATGATATTAAAAAGAAAAGAATTTGTGATCCAATGGAGAAAATTTGAATTAAAAAGGAGTTGTATATTTTAAATTATGAATTTTTAAGCCTTTTTCCGATTTTTATTTGATTTTTAATTGAATTTTTAAGTATTTTATTAGTGAAAATCGCGAAAAAGGGGGAGAAATTACCTGCGGCTGATGTGGCGAGCGGGCCCAGGCGGAGCTGACGTGGCGACCGGGCCCAGGCGACGGGCTGACGTGGCGCGCGGGTCCACCGCGCCGTTACGACGTGGCGCTGAGGCCACGTGGCAGGACGCGTGTGGCCCACGCGGGGCGCAGGTGGCGCTGACGCGTGGCAGGAGGCCACACGGACGGTCCACGTGGGCGCCCGTGTGGGGCGCCACGTGGCAGAAGGGTTCGCATGTAGAGGGCCCACGGGTATAGTGGGCCCTGGTTAGTATTTAGGGGCGGTAACGCATTAGGCGTTAACCGCCCCCTAATTTATAGGGGCGAAATCTTTTTTTGTCTTCCTTGTGGGACTATGTTCCCACACATTTCTGTTTTGCAGGTGACGTGGACACGCAGCGAGCGTCCGATCTTCTCACGGACGGCTACGATCGCGTGGACCCGAGTCCACGCGATCATCAATTCCACACGTGTGCAAAGAATCACTTAAGTGACTGCGATCGGAGCGCTTACCTGACGCCACATGGCGACGCGAAGAGCGTCGGATTGTCATCAAAGGGAGATCGCGCGATCGCGATCTGACGGCCTCCGTTGAAGCCGCGTGGAACGCTCATATGCGTCGGATCTTCATCAAGTAACGATCGAATCGGTCGGCTCTGAGGATGCGTGGAAGAACTCCGCGATCGCGGCGCAATCGAGCCGCGATCGCACGCCTTATGCAGTGGAATCGCCTCTACTTGATCCAACGAGGATCGGCGAAGACCTAAGACCACGATCGAAGCCCGATCGTGACCCGATCGTGGCTCGATCGTGGTCCAATCGTGGAGCTAAAATCGTGGAAATTGGAGGCCTTTCGACCGTGAAATCCGGTCAAAATTGACGCGGATTTGAAGCCACGAAGCCATGCAAAGGAAACCGCTTCCATGAAGCTTGAAAACCGCCCCCACGACCGCCTCTACAGCCCACGATTCCGGGCAGATTTCTCCTTTAAAAACTCATGTACTCCTTCTCTTGTTCTTCAACTTTTGATCGATTCGTAAAGGAATTAAGCGAATTTCGAGGAAGATCTTAAGTTCATCGTGATTCTCCCGCGTTTAGACTCGATTCCGAAGGGATTGGAGCGGGATTGATCGTGAATTCCTCCTTGATTTCATCGAATTTTCCCCTTGAATTCCGAAAGTCCGTGAGAAAGGATCCGAGCAAATTCACTCCAATTCGTGCGAATTGGAGCTTAATTCTCGTGTCAATCGGGTTAGTAGTGAGATTCGATCGATTATCAGGAGGTAATTTGAGTTTTTATTAGATTTAGAAGTTTAATTTTGCAAATTAGTTCATAGTGTTCTTCATTTTCCCCAAATTTCGATCCGAAAAGTCGCTGATTTTGAAAATATGATATCTCTTTGATTATAATTCCAAATCACTTGATTTTGGTTTCATTGGATTCCTCTGTTCATCAGCTTTCCGTGGATAGCAAATTCATCAAATTCCGAGTTCATTTGACCCTTCAATTTAACGTTTGACCACGGACTATTCATCTTTCATCAGAAGTCAAACGTTGACTTTCGGGGTCAATTACTTTTTATTGACAAATCAGAATTTGATAATTTTGGTCTTGTTGGATTCCTCTGGTTCTTAGCTTTCTATTGACATATAAATTGCAAGATTTGGATTTCATTGGGCATTCAATTTGAAGATTTCCTCTGAGGTGTTCATTTCGGGGATTTTCTGATCATTGATTTTCAATAATTCATAATAAATCCATTTCGTATCCAAAAATTACGAAACTTATATCAATAAATTCCATTTTCTCTCTAGTTTCCAAATATCTACTTTTCGTAATCTTCTGACTCTGTTTGATTCTCGGATTTTGCAGAACATCTACTGCTGGTCAAAGTCAATGCTTTGACTTTGACTTTTGACTTTTCTCTGTCAAATCCGAGATTTCAAATATCAAAACTTCTTATTTACCCTATTTATATCATTTCCATATCTTAAATCTTATTTTCTCTTATTTAAAACTCCTTTTAAACCTAAGTTTGACCAAGTCAACTCTGCGATTAAAGTCAACCCTGCTCTTTGTGGATCGACCCGATACTTACCCAATACTTGATTATTATATCTTGTCTTTGTGAGTTCGGTTTTATAAATTTTTTTTGACCATCGTATTTGTGTTTTAACGACGCACAAAAACGAGCCGTCAGTCATCTCTCTCTCTCTCTCTCCATGGATCTCCCTCTCTCTCTCTCTCTGCTCAAGTGAACACATGGCCGCACGCATGCACGGAGATGGTCATGCCGATGAGCGCTTCCAACGGGAGCCATGTTCCCCCGTATGATTACGACTACGAGGAGTTTGCCAGCTCGTGCGATGAAACTTATGGCGTATGGCCGAGGTCTCATTGGATCACCACAGAATACAGCGGCCACGTTAGCCCCAGGCAAAGGCCATCAGCGCCGCTTACAGAGAGGAGTGCTTGTAGCGGCGCCGCCACATCTTGAGAGAGGGCACGAGGCCACCATGCCAGGTGTTCATCTACGGTTTGGCGATTTCCTTGTGTGGGTGGACCAGATTATTCAATTAATTTTTTTATCACCCTGAATAAGATGAGTAACCGACCCGGCAAATCCGTCTAAATCATGGATGGATCATGAAACGACCCATCGGGCTGCATAGAGTGCGGAAAGAGGATAAGCTTCTGAACATTCAAAACAGAAATTTCCGATTCAACGTAGTCGCAGAGTGATGAAGAAGAAAACTGATGGAAGATCGTTGACAATCCGTGAATGATTGAAGTGAAGGACAGTGCAAGGACGAGACGGCAGTCGCTGTCTATCCTCGTGACGGGCAGCTGGATGAGCGCCGTTGAAAAATAACCGATACGAGATGATGCCGTGCGTCCCGGGAAAATCTCTCCTTTCTCTCTCTATGTTTCTCTCTCTCAAGAAAGTGATCTTGCAGCGAGGAACGGTATGTCATTGTGACTCAGCGATAGATACACCTACACATTTATCGTCGCCACCCGGATCTCGAACATCTGCGATAATACCATTATTCGATAAAACCGTCTCTTTCTCTCTACTGCAGGGATCCCACTCTCCAAAACCACCACCATATTTCTCAAGAAGAAGGTGCAGACAGAAAGAACAAGGCGATGGATCCAATCTCGATCTTCTGGGAGTTGACTGGCTTGTCCGGAAAAAGCGGCTTCGGCTCCCGCTCCACGGCGGAGCAAGTTACCGCGGGCGTAGGCGCCTCCAAGCTCACCGCCATCGTCACAGGTCACTCTTCTCTCCTCTCTCTTCTTCTTCCTTCTCTCTCTAGAAATTCATTATGGAAGCTCTTTCAGGCGGCGCGAGCGGGATCGGCGAAGAAACGGCGAGAGTCCTCGCTCTCTGAGGCGCGCGAGTCGTCATCGCCGCCAGAAATATCGATGCCGCTAACGCTGCGAGGGGCAGAATAATCGACTCTGACCCAGACGCCATAATTGACGTGCTCAAGCTCGATCGGAGTTTAAGCACCTCGGCCGCAGAATCGCCGGAGTGTTTGGAAATGGGGGGCGATAAATGGGGCGAACGGGATAAATGGGGAAGATTCTTCCCGCGATGATGTGGCATCCGACGTGGATTCCACGCCGACGTGGCCATCCACGACAGCACACTCAACATCCACTGGGCTTGATGTGACAAACATGGGATATACCGGGCTGATTTGACAAATTGGGGATAAACTAGGCTAACTTTAAAACACGGGATAAAACGAAAATAAAGCCCAAAACACGGGATAAATGGGGCGATTACCCCTTTTGAAAGTTATGAAGTTTCTAATTATTAGGGATTTTTCCGAAACTTTTTTGAATTTTTCTGAATTTCTAAGGATTTTTTTGGAATTAAAAATTGATTTTTCGTATTTAATATCAATTTTTAGAATATTTTAGGAGCGTAGGTGACGTGGCATGATCAGAACCATTAAATCGATTGCGATCAACTATCCCGATGAGGAGGTGACTTGGGGGCGTGTGGAACGTTCAATCGTGCGCGATATCAGCCGTCCATCTTCACTTCACATCGATGCACATGTGGCTTAATCAAGGTACACCGGATCGCATCTAATCTCGACCGTTGATCGCGAGAGTTATAACGCGATGAAACTCATCGGAGGCGTCAGATAGCGATCCAATAGCGACGGTTTCAATGCATTTTATAACGCGCGTCGACGTGGCTTTATCTCGAACATCCATCGGCGATCCAACGGACGCGACTTAATAGTAACGGTTCGTGTTGGACCGTTTCCTGAGAGACGTTGATCAAATTGATCGAACGGTTAGGCCAAAAATCCCTATAAATTGAGATGTTCTTCCGATTTGTAAAGCATTCGAGAGCACTTCAATCTAATTGAACTGCTCTGACACCACATCTCTTGAATCTCTTGATCCCAATTGCTTCTTGACTCAATTCAGCGTCCAAGGAGTACTTAAGATCAAGATTTGGGCAAAAGACAAGGAAGAAATCGACGCTAAAACTCCACGATCAAGATTTTCAGATTTTTTATGAAAAGCCTTGATTCCGATGATTAATTGGGTTAATCCAATGGCAATTGTGGGTTAGTGAAAGCAGTTTTGCCTAATCGATCATCTATTAGTGTTAAATTTTCATTTAGATTAGTAATTGCAAGTTAATTTTGTTTAATTTTTGCTAATTTTGTTCTTCTGATTTTCAGAAATCACCCCTCACTTCAATCTTCAATTTCTTCGCGAAATCAAAGTTAAATTTGATGAGTTTTGATTCCGTTGAATCGTCTTGAAGTTTTCTTTCCTAATATCGCATTTTCCTCAATTTCTATAATCAATTCATTGTCTGATTTGGTCAAATTCGAAGAGATCATCAGAAATTTCCCTATTTCCCTCTGGATTTGACCGATATTTACCATTATACGCCTCAGTTCCAGATATTTTCATCAAATCGGTAAGTTGGAATTATTTTTGACACGAGACCGTGAGCAGTTCATGACCTCGCAGTCTTGATTCGTCAAATGGGACCGCTGCTAGGGAATTAAGGAAATTTTTTTTTATCAATTTAGTGAATTTTGACTTGGTCAACGTGAATTTTTCTCTTACTTTTTAAAAATTCACGCAATTCAATGGTATATTGAGTGATCCAAAGTAGAAATCAATCTTCGAGATCCTTAATTCAATAAGATTAAGTGATTTTGCCCCTTTTCTAAGGATTACAGGCGATCACTTCTTCAAAATCGCCTTAAGAACGCGTCACTCTCACGGATACCGACATTCACATACGGTTGAATTTAATTTTTAATATTTTATAAGTACTTATAAGTTATTATCCATCTAAATATCTGATCCATCTTTCCATAAGACGACATACGACTTGGAGATTACGGAATAACTCCTTAATTGTAGATCTTTTTGAGCGATCCTTGCAATCGCCCGACACTACCGAGACAGATACAACCGTAGATTCAATAGAACGAGTTGAAATGACTCGGAACGATGAGGGAAATGCGAGAAAATGCCTTAGTGACTACGTTAGGCCCGTCCTCCAGCGACCTGTCACTAGAATTCACGAACCCGTAAATAGAGGGGCAAATTTTATAATTGATTCCTATGTAATGAGCATGCTTTCTATCTTCCATGGTAAACCTTCTGAGGATCCCTATGGACACGTAGACAAGCTTTATCAAGTTTGTGAAATTAACCATATTCACAATGTCCTTGCCGACACGATGAAGATGAATCTCCTTCCCGCTAACCTTACAGACCGAGTGAAGGATTATTTTTAAAATTAGGGAAATAATTCAGTAGTTGGACCGAAATGGAGGAGGAATTTTTATGAAAATACTATTCCGTAGGGAAAACCACCTCCGTCAGGAAAGTCATCTGCGAGTTTACCCAAGGCACGAGTGAAACCTTCAACGAGGTCTGGGAGCAACTTAGAGACCTCATTAGGGAGTGTCCATACCATGGAGTGTCTAACCATGAACCAACACAAATATTTTATGATGGGTTAGGCACGCAAGATAGATATCTTTTAGATGCAACAAGTGGCGGCACCTTCATGAGGAAATACGAAGACGACGCAATGGAACTCATCGAGACGGTGGTGAAAAATAGTGACCATAACGCGGCAAAACCATTTGTAAGAGGTGCAATGCCAAATGAGCAAAGAATCGATAAAATGGTGGAGGTCCAGAATTTGTTATTGGACCGACTCGATATCCGCAACGGTTCTGAAGGACTCACCCCCGTCTCACTTCAAGAGGCGTCGCCATGTGCAAATTGCTCAAGATTTGATCATATCAAACTAGATTGCCCCGTGATACGATCCAAGGGCAAAATATATTTAGACAAGGTCCATCGGGACAACCAACTCAACAGGGACGACAAAATTTTCCGAGTAGATACCCTAACTATAATAATACCCCTGTTTTTAATAATTCTTCACAGAATACAAGATTTAGGAGGAACAACGATCAATCCTATCGTCCACTATACAACAGTTAGCAACAACAACAACCCTAGGCCAATCAAAGACAGTCATCATTCGTCCCACTGAGTCAACCACAAGCGTACACGCAACCTCCACGCCAGACCGCGCGGCATCCAAGCCGATCCTCGGGGCCATCTCGCAATTAATTTAGCAACTGACGCGGATGAACTCATGCGTGGATGAAATTTAGGACTTCGTCAAGACGAACATCCAATTGATGACCGATAAGAAAGGTAAACAAGTAACATTTACTAACCGATTACCCTCGCAAGCCACAGCTAACCTAAGGAATCAAGGTGCCTCGTCGAGCCAGATGCAAAACATCAACCATGTACATGTTGACGAGGAGTCTGTGGAAACTGTACTAGCCATATCAAGCCTTCGAAGTGGAAAAGACTTACAAGATCCATATATGGATCATCCTATCTACCAAGGCTCTATCGAAGAAGAGACATCAATTATGGTCGAGCAAGACAGCAATTCAAAGGACAAGGAAGAACAAGCTACGGCTGAACCTAACCCCGAAAAATACAAGCCTCCTATGCCTCATCCTCAAGCACTTAATTGCCCTAAAGCCAAGACAAATGAAACCGATGATAATCTACTAGACGCCTTTAAGAAGATCACTATCACAATTCCTCTAATAGATGCCATCAAGCACATCCCTTCCAATGCCAAATTTCTCAAAGGTATATGTGATAACATGCATTTATACCTTAAATTCTTATCCTAATTAACTCATATTCATGCTTATTTTATGTGAATATGATGCATGTTATCATAATTTTTATGAATTTTCTCCACTGGTATGCCATTACACTAAAGTTCATATTTATGTATAAATTAGAGATAATTATGTGCTGTCTTGATGATTAATCTTTTTGCAATGTTAAATTAATAGGAATTAAGTTCTTTCCCTGATTTATTTTGACTTTAGTAAATGATTTTAAAGGTTAATTCTAAGAAGGAAAGTGTTGGATGATTAAAAGAGAGAGATCTTAATAAATGCTTTTAGGTTATTTTTAATTCATCCTATATTCTTCTTTTTAAATTGTATTTTTAATGGCATAATATTAAAAAGAAAAGAGATTGAGATCCAATGGAGAAAATTTCGATGAAAAAGGATATGTATTTCTCAAGTTATGAATTTCTGAAGTTTTTGAATTTTTCAGATTTTAATTGGATTTTTAATGAAGTTTAAATAATGTTTTTTTATTAAAATCACAAAAAAGGGGGTGTACTTACTGCAGGACCGCTGATCTGATGTGCCGCACAAGGCTGACGTGGCGTGCGGGACCAGCACGGATGCGATGCAACACTTAGGCCACGTGGCAAGGCCGCGCATGGCCCACGCGAAGTGCAAGTTGTGCATAGGTGACGCAGACACATGGGAGAAGGCCACGCGGGTCCACGGGGGTCCACGGGAACGCCCGTGAGGGGTGCGACATGGTAAGGGGGCTGATGAGTGAAAGGCCCACAAGTTAGCGGGCCCTTGTTAGAGAGTTGGGGCGGTAACACAAAGGCATTACCGCACTAAACAATTTATAGTCACAATTTTCATCTTTTTATTCCATGTGGGACTATGTTCCCGCGGAATTTATCTTTTGCAAGTGACGTGGCCGCACGGTGGGCGTTGGATGCGATTGCGATGCGTCCATCGCGTGTACGCGGGTACACCGGATCAACCCATCAAACACGTGCATTAAAAGGGGCTTCAAGTGAAGTGATCAACGATGCTCAAGGAGACACGCGGACTCACCTCGACGCGGACTGATAACATGCATTTATAACTTGAATTCTTATCCTAATTAACTCATATTCATGCTTATTTTATGTGAATATGGTGCATGTTATCATACTTTTTGGGAATTTTCTCCATTGGCATGTCATTTCACTAAAGTTGATATTTATGCATAAATTAGGGATAATTTCATGCTTAATAGATGATTATTCTTTTGTTAAGTTTAAATTAATAGAAGTTAATCTCTTGTATTGAATGATTTTTGACTATAGTAAATGTTTGGAAGAATAATTTCAAGATAGATTTATGATTTAGAATGTTTAGTGAGAAATGATTTAAGTAAATTCTAATTCATCTTGATTTCTTCTTTGAAAATATATCTTAAATGACATGATGTTAAAAAGGAAGAAATTTGTGATCCAATGGAGAAAATTTGAGTTAAAAAGGAGTTATACAAATGAATTTATGAATTTCTTAATTTTATTGTATTTTCTGGATTTTATTTTGATTTTTCAGGATTAAATCGTGCAATCGGACGGTCGGGATTAAATCGCGCAATCGAACGGTCGGGATTAAATCGTGCAATCGGACGGTCAGGATTAAATCGCGCAATCCGACGGTCGGGATTAAATCGCGCAATTGGACGGCTGAAATCGCACGGAGTGGAATCCGCGTCATGGGCCACGATCCCACCGATGCACGCGATCGGACGGCTGAAATTACACGGAGTGAAATCCGCGTCACGAGCCACCAATTTCGCGCGATCTGACGGCTGAAATTACAGGAGTGAAATCCGCGTCACGAGCCACCAATTTCGCGCGATCCGACGGCTGAAATTACACGGAGTGAAATCCGCGTCACGAGCCACCAATTTCGCGCGATCCGAGCGGCTGAAATCACACGGAGTAAAATCCGCGTCGTGAGGCCACGATCCACCAATTTCGCACAAACTTATCTATAAATAGGCCTCATCTCCAATGTAAAAATTTATCTTCTAGTTGGCCTCCTTTTTGGAGGTTGGCCATTGGGATCAAGGCTGCTAGGGATCAACTATCTAGGTATGTTTAATTATCGTTTGTTCTTCTTATGTTCTTGTGTGTTCGCTTTGGTATCTAGGATTGTGCGGCGTGACGAACCGAGTGCATCTAGATACCCGACTTGCTTCTTCGTATCCTCTTTTTGTGATCGCTTGTTCCATGGCAAGAGTGTTTCGTGTCGAAAGGCCAAGGGAGCACCGGTGGATCAGGTTTTATCTTCTTATCGTATTTAGAATTAATCACCATCGGTTGAATCGATCTCGAGAAAGTTAGAGGGCCTTGTCACTGAGATCCCCGCTCAAGGCTAGGGCTAGGGTCTTAGCCCCGTGAGGACTGAGGATAGGGGGCAAGGTTGATACTATGCGAGTTCTAGTTGCTTATTCAGCTCATTATTCTACCGTGATAAACGCCAAGCTTGGGCGGTAATTCAAGCTCCTGTAGAATAATGATGACTGCGTCACGATTGGACGGATTGACCAACATTTAGGGTTTATGTGTTAATCTTAGGACATTTCTTTCCTCTTTTATCAATCTATTAATTAAACCAACTACAAAAAAATATCTTCTCTTGTTCTTGAACTTTTGATCGACTCGTGAAGAAATTAAGCGAGTTTCGAGGAAGATCTCTAGTTCATCGTGTTCCCCCTGCGTTTAGACTCGATTGCGAAGCAATTGGAGCGGGATTGATCACGAATTTCTCCTTGATTTCATCCAATTTTCCCCTTGAATTCCGAACGTCCACGAGGAAGAATCCGAGCAAATTCGCTTCAATCCACGAGAATTGGAGCCCCATCCTTGCGGCAATCGGGTTAGTAGTGAGATTTGATCGATTATCAGGAGGTAATTTGAGTTTTTATTAGATTTAGAAGTTTAATTTTGCAAATTAGTTCATAGTGTTCTTCATTTTCCCCAAATTTTGATCCGAAAAGTTGCTGATTTTGAAAATAGGATATCTCTTTGATTCTAATTCCAAATCACTTGATTTTGGTTTCATTGGATTCCTCTTTTCATCAGCTTTCGGTGGATAGCAATTTCATCAAATTCTGAGTTCATTTGACCCTTCAATTTAACGTTTGACCACGGACTGTTCATCTTTCATCAGAAGTCAAACGTTGACTTTCGGGGTCAATTACTTTTCATTGGCAAATCAGAATTTGATAATTTTGGTCTTGTTGGATTCCTCTGGTTCTTAGCTTTCTATTGACATATAAATTGCAAGATTTGGATTTCATTTGGGCATTCAATTTGAAGATTTTCTCTGAGGTGTTCATTTCGGGGATTTTCTGATCATTGATTTTCAATAATTCATAATAAATCCATTTCTTATCCATAAATTACAAAACTTATATCAATAAATTCCATTTTATCTCTCTAGTTTCCAAATATCTACTTTTCGTAATCTTCGACGCTGTTTGATTCTCGATTTTTGCGAACACTACCCATCTTTGGTCAAAGTCAATGCTTTGACTTTGACTTTTGACTTTTCTCTATCAAATCCGAGATTTCAATTCTTAAAACTTCTTATTTACCTTATTTATATCATTTCCATATCTTAAATCTTATTTTCTCTTATTTAAAACTCCTTTTAAACCTAAGTTTGACCAAGTCAACTCTGCGATTAAAGTCAACCCTGCTCTCTGTGGATCGACCCGATACTTACCCAGTACTTGATTATTCTATCTTGTCTTTGTGAGTTCGGTTTTATAAATTTTGTTTGACCATCGTATTTGTGTTTAACGACGCACGAAAACGACTCGTCACGGACTCACCTCAAGGATGGCGGAAACCTCACGATCGAGAGATCCTGGCTCACGATCGTTCGATCGAGGAAAATCCAAGGCTTGCGATTGCAACGTGGACACATGATAAGCCTTCAATCTTCATCAAACGGTTCTCGTTTGAGGAGAATGTAGACCGCGTCATGGGCCATAATTCCTACGGCTTCGCACAATCGGATGGCGCAGGTCACATCGCCAAATGGACGGCTCACATTGCTTGTGGAATTTCTCTTATAAAAATAAATGTATTTCTCTTCTTTTCTTAAATCTTGATTGAATCGTGAAGAAATTATGCGATTTGAAAGAATGATCTTGAGTTCTTCGTGATTCCTCCGCGTTTAGACTCGATTTCAATGAAATCGAGCAAGATTGATCACG